>SJYA01000228.1:2382895-2409709 GCA_006410615.1 Neotragus moschatus
AAAAAAAAAAAAAAAAAAAAAACTAAAGGCTATATGGACAGGTTTATGGATATTTTAAACCAATTCACAAAGGGAAGAACCCTTACCCCTCGCCCCGTGCTGTGCTGTATTTAAATGCTCAGTGGTTTCCAACACTTTGTGACCCTGTGGACTGTAGCCCACCAGACACTTCTGTCCATGGGGAGAAATTCTCTACGCAGGAATACTGGAGTAGGTTGCCATGCCCTCCTCACCCCTCACCATATCAGTCACTTAAAAAAACAAGCAACAAACAATAAAAAGCCCAAAGTAGCATACACAGGTCATTTTGATAGATTTCAACCTCTCCATCCCAGTCCCCAATATCTATGGACACTGTGGTCTCTTTTTAAGATAAACTATCAATTTGTCATGGGCTTCCCTGGTAGCTCAGTGGGAAAGAATCCACTTGCCAGTGCAGGAAATGCAGGTTCGTCCCCTGGGTCAGGAATATCTGATGGAGAAGGGAATGGCAACCCACTCCAGTATTCTTGCTTGGGAAATCCCAGGGACAGAGGAGCCTGGTGGACTACAGTCCATGAGGTCACAAAGAGTTGGACACAACTCAGCAACCAAGCAATAAGAACAATCCATTTGTCATAGTCTTGGCAGTAGAACCTGCTTTGTACTGTGGCCTTTCTCTAAGAAGAAGATAAAGTTTTCCATCACCCCTTCCCTGGTAGCCTATCAGGGACTTGCTTCTAGCAGCTGGATTGTGCACAAAACAGACCTTCTATTCACTGACTGTATTTCCTGCTTGCCCCGGAACTCCTTGGCTTCTGCAAGTTTTCCCTCCAAGACTCTGCTCCTCCTCCATCAATTTGTGTGCCTTCTCCTCCCCCACCAGCCATCCAGGGAAATCCTTTGGGGTTTAAAATACCAGCCGGTTTCTTTTGCTTGGAACCAAGAATCCTAACTGACAAAAAGTCATTAGAATTTCTGAAATTCTCAACTTGAAATAAGTTACTGTTAGCACTACTAATAAGAACCCAACAGGGGTCTGTTTACATGTGAGCAAATCTCTTTGGGGCACTTGCAAGTGTGGAGAGAAGATTGGCTTCACATTTGGGCATGGCCTTTCTGGCTATTTAGAGATAGGCTGCCATACAGATTAATTCCTATAAGAGGCAATTAAAGCTAAATTCTTTTGATGTGCTGGAAGTTGAGATAAAGATGAAAAACTACCCGACTCTCACTAAATTTGTTAAAACATTTTAATTGAACATGTGGCCGTTTCCAGAGACTGTCCACCTGTTAGAGGCTCTCTTTACCTGGAAAAAAATGCAATCATGGTTGGCAACCAACATATTATCTCTAAAATACCATCCTCCAACACTTCCTCCAAAAATAAAATTTCTTCCTCCAGGGGCTATTTTTCTGCCAATAAGTAAAGTCTTTGTTTTCACAAAGCAAGAGGATTTCATACTGAAAACTTTTAGCCAGTTTTTCTTTACAGATGTAGAGTGAAAAGTAATTGAAAACACTGCTAATTAAAAAGAAAGTTATCGTTTGCCCTTTAGCTGCAAATAATATCAAAGCGTGTTCAACGATAATGAAGTGCAGTAATAACCAGCCTGTTGTGATGGTAACACAGGAACAGTCACATCAGTTCTTAAAATTCCTAAAACCGTGATAAGGTCCAAAGGCATTTATTTTACATAGGTCATTCAAGCCCTTGTTCATGCTCAGATGTGCAAATGTAGTTGTGTCTGTGACTTTGATCCAAATTTATTAAAGTTGTAAACCTTTCCAGGGTACTGTTTCATGATAATTATGTTGTGAGGAAAATTGTTCCCTATTTTCATCTATACATTTGAAGATTTAGCAGGTTTTCAAAGGAATGTATACTTCAGTGATTTTTCTTCCTCAAAATGCTAAGCTGAGCAAGTCAATCCCTGTGTAATCTTTTAATGATTCCCTGCTGCCTCTGGGATAAACCTAGGTGTGCTGGCCCGACGTACGTGTGCTCTGACCATCTGCCTGCTGTCACCCTCCCACTGCTGCCCTACATTGTAACAGCCCTTCGTACCCAAATCTTCACACTCTGCTCTCTCACTTCGTGTCTTGCAAACTCTCTTCCTGCTGTCTGAATGTCTCCTGTTTTACTCTATCTGTTCAAAGCAAGTCAGGATCGAACTCTTCTTGTTCAAATGGTCCCAGTTGCACAGACAGAGCAGACTTAAGTTAAAGGATGAAAATGAAAATTTATCCTCAGTGAGCAGTGAGAAAATAGTGATTATTTTTTTATATGCAATGCATACTATGATTACATGCTATGTGCCAAGTACTGTTCAGGCTGGGAGTGTGACTCTTTGTGACCCCGTGGACTATAGCCCTCCAGGCTCCTCCATCCACGGGATTCTCCAGGCAAGAATACTGGAATGGGTTGCCATTCACTTCTCCAGAGGATATTCCTAACCCAGGGATCGAACTTGGGTTTCCTGCTTTGCAGACAATTCTTTACCATCTGAGCCACCAGGGAAGCCCCTTATGACATTGAAAAAAAGCCAACAAAAATTCCTGCCTTCATCTAAGCATTCTAGTTAAGTGATGACAGAAACTCTAAAATAAGCAAACTGTATATATAGTCTGCTAGTCAGAGGTACGTGCCAGAGAGAAAACAATTGAGCAGAATAAGGAGGACAGAGAGTGCCAGAAGCAGTGGTGATTTTTAAGATTGTCAAGATACCCTAACAGCAAGGAGGCGTTAAATGGGGGAGCCCACCATGCAGCATCTAAGAATGTAGGAGCCATGCAGATGGGAGCAAAAGCCACTGCTCAGCCTGGGGCAGGAACATGCCTAGCTGCTGAGAAGCACAGCAGCGAGGCCTGTGTGGGCAGACAGGGGCGAGGCAAGAGAAGTCGGAGGAGAGGGGAGTTCAGAGAGAGGATAGGGAGGTAGGGGCAGATCACGGAGAGCCTCACATGCAGCAGGGCAGTGGTGGAGCCGGGGAGGGGGGGTGGGGGGCGGCAGGAGGCAGCGCAGTTGATCAAAGAAGTTGAAGGCTCTGGCTATGCTTTCACCAGGATCACTCCAGCTTCTTTGTGAGAAGAGAAAGGAGAGCAAAGGTGGAAGCAGGGAGCCAGGGAGGAAGCCACTACAGTAATCAAAGCACAAGATGACTGCAGTTTAGAGGAGGGTAGTAGCAGTGCAGGTGGAGAAGAGTGATGGGTTCTGGACATAAGGTGAACATAGAATCAAAAGTATATTTTTCAAAGACTGGGCAGGAGATGTGAAAGAGATAAGTCAAGGCTGCCAACTATCTGTTTGGCTGGAGCCACTGAAAGTTGTCACCATCAAGGAAAAGAGGAAGCCCCTGGGAGTAGTCAGATTCAGGAGGAAGATGGGGAGCTTACTTTGGGTCATGACCAGCCCTCTCTATAAAACCAAGTGTAGGGGAAATGGTCAGTGAAGACTATTGTAGTTTTCTAAAATTCTGATGCCCAAGAAAATTCTAAATACCATACATTCCCTATCTTTAAAGAAATTATTACAGGCATACATTCCCACACTATTAAGAGGAAGCAAACTTCAGTTAAAATGCCTTAAGAATAAAATTAAGGGCTCGTGCTCAATAAATAAAGTGCTGCACTGAATATCGAAACATATGGCATAGATAAGTTTTAGGACATCTGAGAAGGGAAGATACTACTAACTTCAATGATATAATCATTTTTAGTTAGTTCCTCCAGTTACAGACATGAAAAGTAACACTTTAGAATTTTTTTAAAAAATCATTAACATTCCAGTAGAAAATATGATTCTAAATCTGCTCGCAGAAACCCTTTTGGACAATTCTAAACATGTTATCATCCAGTAATATGATACCTTGGNTTTAGGACATCTGAGAAGGGAAGATACCACTAACTTCAATGATATAATCATTTTTAGTTAGTTCCTCCAGTTATAGACATGAAAAGTAACACTTTAGAATTTTTTAAAAAAATCATTAACATTCCAGTAGAAAATATGACTCTAAATCTGCTCGCAGAAACCCTTTTGGACAATTCTAAACATGTTATCATCCAGTAATATGATACCTTGGGGCAAAGAAGCAAGCACAGACACCCTTTTCCAGAACACATTATAGCCTAGATGAGGAATAAATACTAGAATTCAGATGTAAATACTTGTAACACATATTCTGGGCTTGATTCCTGCTTTACCAAGTAATTTACACCTGAACTCAAGATGGCCTCCTTGGAGAATCTCAGTCTGTCGGGCTGTTAATCAACAGAGCAGTTCTCACCTAAAGAGCCAGGCCTTATAACTACTTATTTGAAAAGCCCAGTCATTTCTTAAGCATCAAGTTGTTACACATATGTTATGTTCTACTCTTTCCAAACTTCTATGTTTTTAGAGGGTTTTTTTTTTTCAAAACTCTAAACATACTTTAAGTCTTAAGCACTTAAGTGTAAAAATTGTTGCACAGAAAGATTTTAGGGAGTAAAAATTATGCCTATGCATACACAGTGCCCTACCTTCCAAATGGTTTCAGTCCAGGCCATCAGATAAAGCGTGGAAACCAGCTGACTACATAAGGAATCATGAATTTTTACTGAAGTTTGACCTTATAAATCTTAGAATTTCAGTGGATTACCATATTGATTAAATCATGGATAAGCTAACTTCTTTATTATTTTCATCTTCCTAATCTATTTGCTATCAAATTTTAAAGGCTGAGGCCTACTAGGAGGAAAAAAAAAAAGAACCAGGTATGTAAAAACTTCTGATTTATATCCATTTTAAATAGGGACACAAAGGTGCTCCTTCAGGTGAAATCAACTTTTACCACTTCCTTCTTTCTCATCACACACATACACAAGCACACAGAAACACACAGGCACGGAAGCTTTTACGTCTTTCTGCAAGCTGAATGGGTCAGGAAGCATATGGGAAGGCCTTCCTATGAATCTGCTGAAAATGTACCACAACCAATAAAAAATTAAAAGATGTGTCCCCCAGGACTGAGAAGTAGAATTAAAGCTGGAAAGACATCATTATTAATGCAAGGAGTAAAGCACAAAGCCAGGTATGAGGTGGGCCCTTTTTTAATATAAAGTGACATTTCCTATAACCTCTGGATCAGGAGTCTACATGTCTGATATAGATAATTTCTTCAGAAATGGAGAACATGAAATCTGTGTGGGACAGCAGTAAATTGGGGTCGGAAATGAAGGTTCCTGTTTGTCTCCAAATCATCTCTGCAATGTTTCAATTAGATTTTCATGTATTGGCCCCCACTTGGGTACTAATAGGATTTTTGGACAATTATGTATAAAGGATGCAACAGTAGCACCCGCAGTCTGACTGACGCATATTGTCTTTTCAAACTCTGTCAGTTTTCCTAAACTTGGAAACAGCACAAGATTACTGAGAAGGAAAACAGATTCAGGTCAGCAACCCTGAATATAAGAGCTCCACTTGCAATATATTTGTAATAGTGAGAAAAGCAATTGCCCATGAATTCCTGGTGAACCAAAAGCAATTAGATTTACAAAAAAAAAAAAAAAAAGGAAACTGTTAGAAATAAGTTTTCCACACAAAAAATAGCACAGATACTATTCCCATCACTGAACTATATCAGAACTGATAGTGTTTGTAAGAGAATATTCCAAACTTGTTAAAAAATAAATGGTATCATTTTTATTCAAGGTGACTAAAAAATAAAGTTGGTATTTTCAACTTTGTTGATCCTCTGACTGAGGCTTGTAGGAATGCATTTAAGAGGTGAATTCAGAGTCTGTCAGACAAGCTAGGGTTTAAATCTCTCAACAAAATGAATCTAATACTGTTCCTTGAACGCACATTGGGAAAGAGTGTGAGTAACAGTTTCATCAACCTCCAGCAGCAAAAAGGATGGATGAGAACAGACAGGGAAGCAGAGCCACCTGGCAGAGAGAGGAAGAGGAAGAAAAACCCCAATTTTTTCTTCTGGTGTTAGAGAGAGTACTTTTCTTCCAGGCTTTCAAAACACTTCATGTGAATTTTCTAATTAATTCTAACAAGATTTATGGACCAGTTGCCTGAGGCAAGAGGAGTTATCTTCCTTTAGACCTAAGAAAACAGGAACAGTAAACCCCAGAATGCTAAAGCTCAGACAGGTAAGAAACTCAAGATCAGTGCTCAGATTTCTGGGTTCTTTCTCCTGCATTCAAACTGCCCCGAACCTATGTTCTTTAGGTAAGGCTTTGAAATAAATAGGGATTACACATATGACCAAAAGCAAACAAAAAACATCCACTTGGGGCTTAAGAGGGCCTTTCTTTTGAATCATACTTTTAAAAAACAGGCAATCATTTTACTGCAATCATTCTTTTGATTTATTCATCCACACAATTCAGGACAAACTCCCTCAATATTTTTGAACCTCAATCTGGTAACTAAGCTACATGCAAAGGGAACTGTGATTCAGTCAGCTAATGTTATCACAGTTTAAAAAAAAAATGTATTTATTGAATCACAGAAAGAAATTAAGAAAATGATTCCCAATTATCTTGGCAAGGATTCCTTAATTAATTGCCAGCACTAATAACATGTTATCATCCCTATTATTAAAACAATGTGACTTCTATTAAAAACTATTCATTAAAGATTCATTCACTCCTTATTGCATCCTGCTGTTTCATATCTTACGTAGCTAAAGGGCTGCTTCTGAGAGTATGAAGGACTGCTGTGCAGAGAAGCAACTCCAGCTATAGAATTTATGTTGATAGACATTATGCTTCTGAAAGCTCTGTCTAGAGTATTGTGAGGATATTACTTATAAAAGCAAACAGAGCTAGTGTATAGAGGTCTGAGATGTGGGTCTGTTTGTGTGTGTAAAAACTTGTAATACCATCCAAAAGTAGTTTACCCATACGCCTCTCATAGATGTATGGCAGTGATTCATAATGGGGTTGATTTTGCGCTCCAGGGCACTTTGGGCAATATTTGGAGACATTTTTGGTCTCGACAATTGGGGGAGGCAGCTGCTGGCATTCCGTGCATAGGAACCAGGGATGCTGCTAAACATCTACAAGGCCCAGGACGGTCCCCCACAACAAAGAAGTATCTGGCCCCAAAATGTCAATAGTGCCGCTGTTGAAAAACCCTGATTTAGAGGGAAAATATTGGATTTCTGCTACCACTAGCCACTGTTGCTCTTAGCCAGTTCTGTCACATCTGCGACAGAATTTAAGTTGGTACTTAGACAATGCTACTAAGATAATTAGAACCGAAGGATTCTTTTCTACATTTCTCCCATAAATGAGCCGAATAAGGGATGGAGTCATTAGCTAACTAAGAATTTTTGTAGCTGCCACAATGCCCCCACCCTCTAACTCTCCTCCAATTCACCTCTCGTGCTAAGGAATGGCTAACATTTTAAGTTAGAAAGAATAAGAGCCTGTGTCGCTGACATATTTGAATCGAAGCCAAGGAGACAAAACCAAACCTTAGTCTGCAACCTCCCTTGGGAAATCTTTGTTCATTTTAATACTTGTTCAGTCAGCTGTCTGCCTGAATGACAAGGTTTTTATCTCTAATGTAAGTGGCTTTGAAGGCTACTTGCATTATCCATTCCTCAGCAATTGCTGCTGAAACCACAACACTGCAAGCTGATAATTAAATCCAGCTGCCTCTACTATGAATTCAATCATATCAACATTAGCAGCAATCTTAGTGGTTGTTGGTGGGTTTCTTTTTCCATTTCTAGACAACATAATTAACTTCACTAGCCTTCTCAGATTAAACAAAACTGAGAGCTAAAGAATACTATGAATTAAAACTACTATGAATACTACTCATGCAAAGGAATGCAGATGGATCATGAAGATACAGAAGGAGTGCTAATGCATTACTTACTTGCATCTAACCATTTGATCTAACACACGTTACATTCAATCCATAGGTGTGGTTTCAGACTTCACTTGCAAGCTCTCCTGTTAACCAACCATTTACCACTCATGAAAAATCAACTCTGGAATATGTAAACAAGACATAGTTCACAACACAAAAAGTCAGCTTATCAAACATTGAAACGTACCCACTAAAATGATATCGAAGTGCTTTCACATCATCTGAACGAACCATGCAAAAGAAATAGATTTCAACTGACTTAATAATCTGCCACAGTTCAGATATTTCTAATCCATCTGATTTTTAAATTGTGATGGCACCATAAGAGTATCCCAAATGCACTTAATATAATCCTTTTAATTAGTATTTGACATTATTCGTGAGGAAGTAAAATTTTTCTGTACTAAGGAATATGTTTAAAGCATAAGTGCAACAACAGTTGCTTTATTTATCCGGACTCTGAGACAGACTGGTCCCTTTCACATAAAGGCAAACAAAGAACGTGGCTGGCTGCCAGTGCTGCAGCCCAGCTACCTTTCTGCCAAATCAGTGATGATGGCAATGAGATGATGATGATAACGATGGTGATAGTAGCATTCACTGGGTGCTTGCTATCGTCAGGAACTATATCAAGCAATTTATATAGATGCTTTCATTTAATTATTCAATAAGCTTATCAGGTATGAACTCTTTTTCCATCTTATAGATGAAAAAATTAAGGTCAAGAGTATAAATAACTCTTCCCAAGTCATTAAAAGAAAATCTGCAGAACGCACTAAAAATTCATACAGTCTAATTTAAGGACACCATTCTAACCACTTCACTCTATGCCCCAAATTAGAAGATGAAGCGTCTTTATATGGATGTTCGCCTTCCAGAAAGTAATTCACTTATTCACTGTTGTCGTCTGTTCACCACACTGAGAGGCGCAGAGGACATGAGCTAATGTCGATTAGCTAATGAAACCAATCGAAGACAAGCCCTCAGGGGCTTGTACTCACCTGGAGAGACTATGTCAGTGAGGAGCTTGGACTCTGGGGACAGGCTGACTTTGAATCCAGGTTTTTTTCTACTTACTAGCTGTGTGACCTTACTGTTGACTTTTACTTGATTTATAAGTTACATAACCACTCTGTGTTTCAGGCTTAAGAACTGACAGAGTATTTACTTTCTAAAGACATGGCAAAGACTAAATACACAGTTTATATGCAAAATATTTTAAACAACGCCTGGAAAATATTATGTGTTCAATGAATGAGTTATTAATGTCTCTTCCTAATGAGGAAAACACTCTGTCATTTAAAAAACGCATGCCATGATATTGTGGGGACAGTTTTCTCCATCAAATTCAGCAACTGGAAAATCTCAGCAGCAGAGAAGGAAATAAGAGCACATCTTTATTTGGGATTTCAACAATCTGAGATCAAGTCTCATCTGTCACTAACTGCCAGCACTCAAATGTACCCCTTCTGAAAACTAGTAAATGATTTAACATTCCACAAATTATCATGTGTCTTTGTCTTTGTTAATTAGCTTGTTCTTAGCATTCTGTAATGACATGTCCGTTGTTCAGAACAGTCAATGAAATACACATTGCAGATAATTTCATTTTGATGCTAAAACTTTTGCTTCGACTATTTACACAGACTTTGCCAAAATTAGTTACATCATTTTCAGCAAAGATACAGTCACAAATAAACCATGAACTTTCAAGTGTCAAGTATATACTGTGAGGAGAGAAAAGACGTGGAAGACATGATCTCAAGCTTAAAGAGCTTATATCCAGTTGGAAGGACAAGACTCATACCACAAATAGATTACAGACCACAGAAGAGGGTAAGTGCCAAATAACAGACAGACAGGAAGTGCTATAGGATTTGAGAGAACAGAAAAATAACTGTGAGTTGGTAAAATTGGAGTGAATGTCATAGAAAGACTGGACTAATGCCTAAAAAGCTGACAACTTATAAACTTGAACTCATTCCCTGATCCCAAAATGCAATTTCTTTGTAACATGCTCATCCTGTTGACAGTAACTTTGTGGAACTGTATGTTCAGAAGGATCCTGAAGCCAAATGTGGACTCAGTGGGAAAGAATCCTGTAAGTGATATTAACATCTGCTATTGGGAGAGGAAGGGGCTTCCCTGGTGGCTCAAAGAGTCTGACTGCAATGAGGAGACCTGGATTTGATCTCTGGGCCAGGAAGATCCCCTGGAGAAGGGAATGGCGACCCACTCCAGTATTCTTGCCTGGAAAAGCTCAGGCATGGAGGAGCCTGGCGGGCTACAGTCCATGGAGTTGCAGAGAGCCAGACACGACTGTGAGACTAATACATTGGGAGAAGGAGGAAATGAAGAGAGCCCAGCTCTGCTCTTTCCTGACCAGCTCTGCTTCCTTCCCACCCTTGTGCTCCCTACTCCTATTCCTCCTTTGGAGCCACTGTCCACTAGTCTCCTTCCCTCACTGCCTCCTCTTTCCTCAGTTTCTGTCATTCCTAGTTCTTTCCAGCAAGTCAACAAAGCTACCTTTTTTTCCCCTTGCTGCTGCTGCTAAGTCACTTCAGTCGTGTCCGACTATGTGTGAACCCATAGACAGCAGCCCACCAGGCTCCCTTGTCCCTGGGATTCTCCAGGCAAGAACACTGGAGTGGGTTGCCATTTCCTTCTCCAATGCATGAAAGTGAAAAGTGAAAGTGAAGTCGCTCAGTCGTGGCCGACTCTTAGCGACCCCATGGACTGCAGCCCACCAGGCTCCTCTGTCCATGGGATGTTCCAGGCAAGAGTACTGGAGTGCGGTGCCATTAGGGAAACAACTCAGCACCATATCTTATCAAAATGAAGCTCCAGATTTTCTCAGTACTGTTAAGTAGCTAGTTTCTCAGCCCTGGTTTCTCAGTTTGGAAACTCAACCATTTACCATTGTGATCACCACAATGACACCACTACTTAGGCTTATTTAGGGTATGGTCTCAACAACATGAGAGGGGCATGAAGGTTGCTGATTTGGACACAGCAAATTGCCAGTATGATTGCTTGCCTCTCTCAGATCCATAGACTCCACAGAATGTGAGAACAGAAAGAAATAGCAGAAGTCAAGCGTAATTTCTTCTTTGTACAAGGAGGAGGAATCATGCCCAGGAAATCAAGTCATTTTCTCAAGGGAAAACACAAAGATTTTATAACAGAAAAGGAGCTAAGGCTTAGAAGTTCTAAACACATGCTCTTTTGGACTGCTCTAATCACCCATCACCTCTCCAAGCACAAACCAAACCAAACCAAGTGATACAAGAATATGTATCATCTTTCTGGTCTATCCAACCTGCACTGGTTGCCCCTCCTTCACTCAGTCTGCCCAAGAGCTCCTGCAATGCACTTGAATATTTATGGGTGTTTATCTCTGAATGTTTTCTAACTTACTAACATATTTTCATATACACGTTCCATGTTATATGGGCCTACTTCTTAACTCCACAACATGCAGAATGAAACAGGTTATACTAATAGTCAAAGAATTCTTGACTAAAACCTTGCTATCTGCTACCATACAAGTTGTTGCTGTGGCTGTTTAGTCATAAGTTGTGTCCGTTTTTGTGACCCCATGGCCTGTAATCCACCAGGATTCTCTGTCAACAGAATTTTCCAGGCAAGAATACTAGAGTGGGTTGTCATTTCCTTCTCCAGAGGATCTTCCCGACCCTGGGGTCGAAATCACATCTCCTGCACTGGCATGCATGCTCTTTACCACCGAGCCACCAAGGAAGGGCATGGCAAATTCCTGAGATCCATAAAATCCAGGTATTAATGTTCTGTAAATAAATAGCAATTCATGTTTTCACTAATCCATATCAATGCTGCAAAGTGGTGTTTGGGGTATCTAGTTAACAAGGACATTTGTTGGAGATTTCTGAAAATAATAATAGGCACCATTTATTGGGTACTTACTATCTGCCACTGAAGTGGGTGCTGTCACATATTATCTTATTTAACCCTTCAGCAATCCTGAAACTAGGCATTAGTAGCTCCATTTTACAGATGAAAACAAGGCAGAAGCAATTCAAGAAATGTGCAATACTTTGGAGTGATTTTGTGAACAAATTTCCTAAACTACTTCAAACGAAACCACATTATAAAGATGTCCAGCACTGTTTACGCCATGTGCATTCCACTGTGTTCAGCTTCTCAGCACAGCTCCCTCTCTTCCTGAACATATAGTTTATTCAGTTCTGCCCATTAGGATACAAAGGATGCAACTATCATGCAGTTTGAGGGTGAGGAGTGGGATAAGTTTCCTGGAAAAGGAGTTCGATTTTAATAAGTCCTCAGTCCTCTTGTGGCCAAAGAAGTCCAAGAGATCACAGGGCAGCCTCAGAGATGCTTTCTGGGCTGTACTAAAGGTTCTCTCCACTTGAAGCGTACTGGCCCAGACCACGGTTGAACCCATAACCCATCATTTCATTAATACTGGTTTCTAACTGCTGTAACTGTCCCAGGAAATTTTACATAATTACACAGTTGCTGAATACATACTTGAAAAGCCTTAAAAGGAAACAGTTTACTCTCTATAAACATCAGTTTTCACACCTCAAAACTATTTCCTAGACCTTTTATTCCAAAGAAAAATTGCTTGAAAAATGTATACAGGACATTTAAGTGGTTCTTGTTGAAGCTTGTAATGGGATGTTTATGCCTATTTATAAACTTCTGATATCAGAAATCTTGGTGCTACTATGGGATCTCACTCAGCCTCTCTCTTCCATATTGATTAGGAGAAAAATGCAAACTACTCTCATCTCTGCTCCACTTTTACAAGGTTAGCTAGCACTTTGAGCCAGTAGCAATTGAAAGCTAGTAGCTAGAAAGTAATTTACCTCTTTGAGTCTCACTCTTCAGAGCCAGTACAATCTGAGCACATTTTTGCACCAAAGACATTAAGGGAGAATTCCTTTTCAAGTGGTTATTCTTGAATTCATTTACTTTTGACACACACAATGGAATCCCAATTCTCCTGCAGGCTGCAGTGCCTTTGTTTGCTATTTTGTACACTGTCTATCTCCCTGCATCTTTGAATGAACAGCTGCACAACTTTCAGAAACTTGTGAGTGCATCTTCAAGATGGACTATTACAACCGGAACTTAGCCAGTTGATGATTTTTCAATCACCATTTTGCTGTTTTCTTTTAAGAAATAGTGAAAAGGGACAGAAGATCCTCAATTTTAAATAGGCTCCATAAAACATGTAAATCTGTGATAAGTGTACTCTTGAGTAATAAAATGACTTCTGATAGATGGCACTAACTAGGATTTATAATGTGATAAAAATCCTCAAACATCTTTTCAAATCTATAGAAGATATTCCTTTTGCCCAGGAGTCATGTTAAAAGCCAGAGGCAAGAGAATTTGCATTGCCCAGTTAAACTATGGGATCTCTAACAGGATAGATGACAAGAGCTTTGTGAGACCAGAAACAGAGGGGTATCAACCACAAACATGAATTCACAGGAGCATTCAGTCTAAGACTAAGAGGCAGAATAAAATTACGATCTTGGGCTCTTTGTTTGAGCCCCATCACCTACACATACACTGAGCTCAAGCAACTTATTTCATTTCTCTTTTGCCTCCATCTTCTCATCTCTGAAACAGGAATGATAATAAAATGTTTCTTGCATAGAGCTGCTATGGGGAGTAAGCAGTCTGTCTCTTCCCTTTTGATTAGGAGAAAAATGCAAACTACTCTATTCTAAAATACTTATACTATTGTATGGCACATAGTAAACACCAAGTATATTTTAATTTTTATCTGTAAAATTGGAGGTCACCTAGAGTTTCAGATTAAAATGAACTCTAAGCTAAGACATGGAAGCAACTTAGATGTCCATTGACATGAGTGGATAAGGAAGTTGTGGTACATATGCACAGTGGAATACTACTCAGTTGTAAACAGGAACACATTTGAGATATTTCTAATGACATGGATGAACCTAGAGCCTATTATACAGGGTGAAGTCAGAAGGAGAAAGGCAAATACTGTATATTAATGTGTATATATGGAATCTAGAAAGATAGTACCAATGATCCTACAGGCAAGGCAACAAAGCAGACAAAGAACAGACTTTTGGACACAGTGGGGGGATAGAGGGAAGGATGAATTTAGAGATTAGCAGTGAAACATATACATTAACACATCATAAAACAGATAGCCAGGGGGAGTTTGGTGTATGACACAGCGGACCCAAAGCTGGTGCTCTGAGACAACCTAGAGGGATGGGATGAGAAGGACGGTGGGAGAGGGGTTCTCCTGAAGAAACACATGTACACCTATGGCTGATCCATGTTGATGTATGGCAAAAATCATCACAATACTATAAAGTAACTATTTTCCAATTAAAAAATAAATAAAATGAGCTCCAGTCATGGACTGGCCCTTTTATATCTGATCATGTGCTTATGCCTCAACTCATCCACTTCAATACAGAAAAGATAAAGCCACTCAGCGTGATTAGTCAATCCTCTTGCAACTGCAATCAGCCTGAAGAAATACCTTTGAAGAGCTACAAACAAAACTGGCAGAATTTCCCCCTGATATCTTTGACTTTTTTTAACTAAATCTCTCTGTTTCATTCTTTTCATTTCAAATGTTTTGCCTTCATAATATGCCTGTTTCTTTCTTACTCTCAAATAGAAAAGTATATGTGCAATATTGGAAAACTCACACTTTATGATAAAAGCATGTAGCAAGGCTTGAAGATTTCTGCGATTTTAAACTGACATCTTAGCAGAATCTAAATAATTATCATCTGTCTTCAGCATTCACATTTTAACCTGAAAACTGTCAACAAATAAAACAATAGATAGAAATTTTGAAAAATAATTGCAGACATGTGGGATGAATTTAAGTTGCCAACAGTAACTAGTGAATGTCTTGTACTTATGCCTCTTTGAAGAGAAGCCCCCTAAAGGGGCAGAACTGAAGATAAAGAATGCCACTAGGGTGGCATGAGCAGAGATGCTTTCCAGAGGCTTATGCCTACGGATATAGACATGCACGTTTAATGCAGGCAGGCGTTGTGAACGATAGGCAGGGGCATCTGGTAGACCAGTCCCTTCTCCCCCTCCCTCCATTCACCTCTAATCAAGTGAGCACAAGAAATGAAAATGCCTCCCCAAATACCAGTGTGCCAGAAGACACAGTGAGAAAGAGGCACAACTAGACTATGAAACCACAACATCAAAGGCAAATTTATACTAAGAAGATTAGATAGGCAGATTTGCATCCAACTAGTTTCAGTCTGAAATAAGCCAGTTTGGAAAAAGATTTCATTTTCAAATGTCCATTACAATTTCATCTAAGTACCAAGATCACCTCTAGAGAAATATAAAAAGAAGCATAAACCATAAATGCATATTCTCTTCCTTTAACCCAATAGTCTCACTCTAAAGTCAGTAAAGAGAAATACCAAAAGTATCTAAGATTCTCACTCTCACTGAGTCAATAATAAATACATACTGAGTTTCTACAGAGGGAGAGGAATCATCCAGAATTTTCACTTAGTAATCCACTCAATCTACATTTTAAAAGTTAGTCTTATCCTACTTAGATGTTTACAGATAAAAGGAAGATCCGATTTGTTTTTTTGGTTTTTTTTCAGATTTGAGCTTAAAATTATCCATTACAATTACGTAATCCTGCAAGAGTTGTTAAAACGGAATCTTAATTCAATACATAGTAACTTCACAACTGCTGGCTACAAGGTTAGGAATAAGGCAAGAGAAACAGGTAAAATGGACTAAGAATGCTAATACAAAGAATCATAGGAATGCTTCTGTAATCCTCCTCCATGTTAGGGAAGCCAAGCACACAGTGTCAAAAAAGACTTTCTCCTTGTGAGGAAAAAAATAAAAGTTGCAGAGTAGACAAAGAAACAAGAGAATGAAATTGGAAGTCTTCCGATGGCAAATTATTAATGCCTTCTCTTTGAGAAATTGCAAGCAGGCAGAAAAAGGTCTAACCTGAAGAGAAGGATCAAAGACCGAAATAAAAGCTTTGATGCCCAAGTTGCTCTGTAGCCCCAGAGCGCTGTGGAGCCATGAATGCAGCTGGGAAGATTGTTAACGCCAAAATAATTGTGGAATGAATTGGTTACTTAATCCCTGGGAGGACAGAGAAGTGAGATGAAGTAGTGTTTAGTTGCTTCTAAAATAAAATAACAGCATTTAATTGGAGGCTAAATATTTATATTTATTTCAGTTTTATTCCAGAGTTTTTACATCTTTAAAAACCTATGTCAGTGTTAGTGACTGGTTGATAGGAATGTTGTATTTGAATACAATGTTTATTTCTCAAAAGATAACTTTACTGATTGGGTCATGAAAGTGAGACTAAGCTAAAATAAGCCCAGTGGGGCTGATCAGACAGCCTCAGCCTGGCAGCACTGTTCATCCTGAGACAAGGACCCAAAGGCTAACATAGTAACTCAAAGAAAAAGAAACCATCTCTAAGCCTCACTTTGCAGCCTCCAAGTTAAAGCTACACAACAAGCTAAATAAAATTCTTACTAACCTATTAACTCACTCATTCAAAAAGCACATTTAAAGCTCAATTCGTTTCAGGTTCCTTGCTGAGGCCCAGACATAAAGTGGTGAAGACTCAATCCTGGTGTCAAAATCACCATGTAAAGATCATAGAAGCTTAGACTTTCAAGTGCACTGAAAGGTCATTTTTTTTCTCTAACTTTGTAGCCTTCTCTCTGGCAGTCCTACCACATGGTCATTCATAATCTAGGTGCACAGCTTCAACAAGAGGAAACTTATACTACCTCCCTGGGAAGAAAGTTCTTCCATTTTACTAAAAAAATTAAGTAGGACTCAATGACATGCCCAAAAATAAATAAACTGAAATAGCCACTTTAATTAAGCCTCTGTAATTGGATTTCATGCATTTTCTTTTTGCTTAGCAAAAATGATGTGTACTTCAATAAATAGCACACATACATTCTCTCAATAACCAGATTTAAAAACTGTCTTTAACATAAAAAGCTGGTTAGAATCACAATATTTAGTCTCACCTATTGATCCCAAGCTGGTTCTCATGGGCAATATTTCACAACAGAGATAAATTGAAGCCAGAAGGATCATAACAGAGCTTAAAGTTACAAAGAAATCTCCTGAAAGTCGGTTTTCTGTCTACCGTGATTCCTTCTTCCAGGACTCAGGGCCAGGATGAAAGTGAAGTGTTATTCGCCCTGTGGTATCCTACTCTTTGCAAGCCCATGGACTCTAGTCTGTCAGGCTCCTCTGACCATATAATAGTGTGTACTAAATTTCTACACAACAGAGCAAGGAAATCAGACAATACCTTTGTAGACAAAGGGAGAAATTTTTGAGTGTAGTAACAGTGTACCTCTGGGTATGATGGGGACTAACTTTCCTGATTTTTGAAAGGCTATTTGGTTGTTGTGCGTGTGAGCTGAGTCACTTCGGTCATGTCCAGCTCTTTGCCACCCTATGGACTGAAGCCCACCAGGCTCCTCTACCCATGGGATTCTCCAGGAAAGAATACTGAAGTGGGCTGCCATGCCCTCCTCCAGAGGATCNACTCTTGAGTAATAAAATGACTTCTGATAGATGGCACTAACTAGGATTTATAATGTGATAAAAATCCTCAAACATCTTTTCAAATCTATAGAAGATATTCCTTTTGCCCAGGAGTCATGTTAAAAGCCAGAGGCAAGAGAATTTGCATTGCCCAGTTAAACTATGGGATCTCTAACAGGATAGATGACAAGAGCTTTGTGAGACCAGAAACAGAGGGGTATCAACCACAAACATGAATTCACAGGAGCATTCAGTCTAAGACTAAGAGGCAGAATAAAATTACGATCTTGGGCTCTTTGTTTGAGCCCCATCACCTACACATACACTGAGCTCAAGCAACTTATTTCATTTCTCTTTTGCCTCCATCTTCTCATCTCTGAAACAGGAATGATAATAAAATGTTTCTTGCATAGAGCTGCTATGGGGAGTAAGCAGTCTGTCTCTTCCCTTTTGATTAGGAGAAAAATGCAAACTACTCTATTCTAAAATACTTATACTATTGTATGGCACATAGTAAACACCAAGTATATTTTAATTTTTATCTGTAAAATTGGAGGTCACCTAGAGTTTCAGATTAAAATGAACTCTAAGCTAAGACATGGAAGCAACTTAGATGTCCATTGACATGAGTGGATAAGGAAGTTGTGGTACATATGCACAGTGGAATACTACTCAGCTGTAAACAGGAACACATTTGAGATATTTCTAATGACATGGATGAACCTAGAGCCTATTATACAGGGTGAAGTCAGAAGGAGAAAGGCAAATACTGTATATTAATGTGTATATATGGAATCTAGAAAGATAGTACCAATGATCCTACAGGCAAGGCAACAAAGCAGACAAAGAACAGACTTTTGGACACAGTGGGGGGATAGAGGGAAGGATGAATTTAGAGATTAGCAGTGAAACATATACATTAACACATCATAAAACAGATAGCCAGGGGGAGTTTGGTGTATGACACAGCGGACCCAAAGCTGGTGCTCTGAGACAACCTAGAGGGATGGGATGAGAAGGACGGTGGGAGAGGGGTTCTCCTGAAGAAACACATGTACACCTATGGCTGATCCATGTTGATGTATGGCAAAAATCATCACAATACTATAAAGTAACTATTTTCCAATTAAAAAATAAATAAAATGAGCTCCAGTCATGGACTGGCCCTTTTATATCTGATCATGTGCTTATGCCTCAACTCATCCACTTCAATACAGAAAAGATAAAGCCACTCAGCGTGATTAGTCAATCCTCTTGCAACTGCAATCAGCCTGAAGAAATACCTTTGAAGAGCTACAAACAAAACTGGCAGAATTTCCCCCTGATATCTTTGACTTTTTTTAACTAAATCTCTCTGTTTCATTCTTTTCATTTCAAATGTTTTGCCTTCATAATATGCCTGTTTCTTTCTTACTCTCAAATAGAAAAGTATATGTGCAATATTGGAAAACTCACACTTTATGATAAAAGCATGTAGCAAGGCTTGAAGATTTCTGCGATTTTAAACTGACATCTTAGCAGAATCTAAATAATTATCATCTGTCTTCAGCATTCACATTTTAACCTGAAAACTGTCAACAAATAAAACAATAGATAGAAATTTTGAAAAATAATTGCAGACATGTGGGATGAATTTAAGTTGCCAACAGTAATTAGTGAATGTCTTGTACTTATGCCTCTTTGAAGAGAAGCCCCCTAAAGGGGCAGAACTGAAGATAAAGAATGCCACTAGGGTGGCATGGGCAGAGATGCTTTCCAGAGGCTTATGCCTACGGATATAGACATGCACGTTTAATGCAGGCAGGCGTTGTGAACGATAGGCAGGGGCATCTGGTAGACCAGTCCCTTCTCCCCCTCCCTCCATTCACCTCTAATCAAGTGAGCACAAGAAATGAAAATGCCTCCCCAAATACCAGTGTGCCAGAAGACACAGTGAGAAAGAGGCACAACTAGACTATGAAACCACAACATCAAAGGCAAATTTATACTAAGAAGATTAGATAGGCAGATTTGCATCCAACTAGTTTCAGTCTGAAATAAGCCAGTTTGGAAAAAGATTTCATTTTCAAATGTCCATTACAATTTCATCTAAGTACCAAGATCACCTCTAGAGAAATATAAAAAGAAGCATAAACCATAAATGCATATTCTCTTCCTTTAACCCAATAGTCTCACTCTAAAGTCAGTAAAGAGAAATACCAAAAGTATCTAAGATTCTCACTCTCACTGAGTCAATAATAAATACATACTGAGTTTCTACAGAGGGAGAGGAATCATCCAGAATTTTCACTTAGTAATCCACTCAATCTACATTTTAAAAGTTAGTCTTATCCTACTTAGATGTTTACAGATAAAAGGAAGATCCGATTTGTTTTTTTGGTTTTTTTTCAGATTTGAGCTTAAAATTATCCATTACAATTACGTAATCCTGCAAGAGTTGTTAAAACGGAATCTTAATTCAATACATAGTAACTTCACAACTGCTGGCTACAAGGTTAGGAATAAGGCAAGAGAAACAGGTAAAATGGACTAAGAATGCTAATACAAAGAATCATAGGAATGCTTCTGTAATCCTCCTCCATGTTAGGGAAGCCAAGCACACAGTGTCAAAAAAGACTTTCTCCTTGTGAGGAAAAAAATAAAAGTTGCAGAGTAGACAAAGAAACAAGAGAATGAAATTGGAAGTCTTCCGATGGCAAATTATTAATGCCTTCTCTTTGAGAAATTGCAAGCAGGCAGAAAAAGGTCTAACCTGAAGAGAAGGATCAAAGACCGAAATAAAAGCTTTGATGCCCAAGTTGCTCTGTAGCCCCAGAGCGCTGTGGAGCCATGAATGCAGCTGGGAAGATTGTTAACGCCAAAATAATTGTAGAATGAATTGGTTACTTAATCCCTGGGAGGACAGAGAAGTGAGATGAAGTAGTGTTTAGTTGCTTCTAAAATAAAATAACAGCATTTAATTGGAGGCTAAATATTTATATTTATTTCAGTTTTATTCCAGAGTTTTTACATCTTTAAAAACCTATGTCAGTGTTAGTGACTGGTTGATAGGAATGTTGTATTTGAATACAATGTTTATTTCTCAAAAGATAACTTTACTGATTGGGTCATGAAAGTGAGACTAAGCTAAAATAAGCCCAGTGGGGCTGGTCAGACAGCCTCAGCCTGGCAGCACTGTTCATCCTGAGACAAGGACCCAAAGGCTAACATAGTAACTCAAAGAAAAAGAAACCATCTCTAAGCCTCACTTTGCAGCCTCCAAGTTAAAGCTACACAACAAGCTAAATAAAATTCTTACTAACCTATTAACTCACTCATTCAAAAAGCACATTTAAAGCTCAATTCGTTTCAGGTTCCTTGCTGAGGCCCAGACATAAAGTGGTGAAGACTCAATCCTGGTGTCAAAATCACCATGTAAAGATCATAGAAGCTTAGACTTTCAAGTGCACTGAAAGGTCATTTTTTTTCTCTAACTTTGTAGCCTTCTCTCTGGCAGTCCTACCACATGGTCATTCATAATCTAGGTGCACAGCTTCAACAAGAGGAAACTTATACTACCTCCCTGGGAAGAAAGTTCTTCCATTTTACTAAAAAAATTAAGTAGGACTCAATGACATGCCCAAAAATAAATAAACTGAAATAGCCACTTTAATTAAGCCTCTGTAATTGGATTTCATGCATTTTCTTTTTGCTTAGCAAAAATGATGTGTACTTCAATAAATAGCACACATACATTCTCTCAATAACCAGATTTAAAAACTGTCTTTAACATAAAAAGCTGGTTAGAATCACAATATTTAGTCTCACCTATTGATCCCAAGCTGGTTCTCATGGGCAATATTTCACAACAGAGATAAATTGAAGCCAGAAGGATCATAACAGAGCTTAAAGTTACAAAGAAATCTCCTGAAAGTCGGTTTTCTGTCTACCGTGATTCCTTCTTCCAGGACTCAGGGCCAGGATGAAAGTGAAGTGTTATTCGCCCTGTGGTATCCTACTCTTTGCAAGCCCATGGACTCTAGTCTGTCAGGCTCCTCTGACCATATAATAGTGTGTACTAAATTTCTACACAACAGAGCAAGGAAATCAGACAATACCTTTGTAGACAAAGGGAGAAATTTTTGAGTGTAGTAACAGTGTACCTCTGGGTATGATGGGGACTAACTTTCCTGATTTTTGAAAGGCTATTTGGTTGTTGTGCGTGTGAGCTGAGTCACTTCGGTCATGTCCAGCTCTTTGCCACCCTATGGACTGAAGCCCACCAGGCTCCTCTACCCATGGGATTCTCCAGGAAAGAATACTGAAGTGGGCTGCCATGCCCTCCTCCAGAGGATCTTTCTGACCCAGGGATCAAACCCACATCTCTTATGTCTCCTGAATTTGCAGGAGGGTTCTTAATGCTAGCGCCACCTGGGAAACCCATTAGGTTGCTACTGTGATATTATTTTTCTTGAATATAATCTTTATCAGTTTATCACAGTAAAATACAGTTGATCCAGAATAGTTGAAGACTGTCCTTATTCTCTGAAAAATATTATTACCTTAAGGTCACATATGATTACAGTTCGCTTCTTGGGTTGGGAAGATCCCCCTGGGGGAAGAAATGGCAACCCACTCCACTATACTTTGCCAGGAGAATCCCAGANTACAGTTGATCCAGAATAGTTGAAGACTGTCCTTATTCTCTGAAAAATATTATTACCTTAAGGTCACATATGATTACAGTTCGCTTCTTGGGTTGGGAAGATCCCCCTGGGGGAAGAAATGGCAACCCACTCCACTATACTTTGCCAGGAGAATCCCAGAGACAGAGGAGACTTGGCAGGCTACAGTCTAGGGATTCACAAAGAGTCAGACATGACTGAGCATCTGAGCAGAGCACAGGGTCACATACATTTCAGAGGGATTTCAAAATGTTTAAGAAGGCAATACAATATTTACTACTAGTTTATGCTTAAAATTTCTAAAGGCACTGAACCATTTCTCTTAACTACTAAGAAAATTTCTCAACTCTAAGAGTATTTAACTCTTGTGGTCAAAAGATTTAGCTGCATATCTAAAATAATGATTTGCTGAATGAATAAATACGTAAATATTCAACACAGTAGCAGAATATCCATTAGGCATTATGTCAGTGATTCACGAGACTTTTTCATTCCTTTTCAGTACAAAAAATGACTTTGAATCCTGCAAAATATCAGCTATCATTTCCTGTTTATTTCCTCAGCTTTAATTTTCTTATTATCTAACTTCTTTTATTTGTAAGTTGGCTACAAACCTAACTTCTCTTATTTGTAAGTTTGCTACAAACCTCTCAAGGACAGTATTTGCGCTGCTGTAATTATACATTTTTAATCACTGCTGGNTTTTTTTTGAAGAGATCTCTAATCTTTCCCATTCTATTATTATTATTATTCTATTATTATTATTCTATTATTTTCCTCTATTTCTTTGTATTGACCACGGAGGAAGGCTTTTTTTTTAATCTCTCCTTACTATTCTTTGGAACTCTGCATTCAATTGGGTGTCTCTTTCCTTTTCTCCTTTGCCTTTTTCTTTTTTTCTTTTCACAGCTATTTGTAAGGCCTCCTCAGACAACCATTTGGCCTTTTTGCATTTCTTTTTCTTAGGGATGGTCTTGATCCCTACCTCCTGTACCATGTCACGAACCTCTATCCATAGTTCACCAGGCACTCTTTCTATCAGATCTAATTCCTTAAATCTATTTATCACTTCTACTGTATAATCATGAGGGATTTCATTTAGGTCATACCTGAACGGTCTAGTAGTTTTCCCTACTTTCTTCAATTTAAGTCTGAATTTGGCAATAAGGAGTTAATGATCTGAGTCACAGTCAGCTCCCAGTCTTGTTTCTGGTGACTGTATAGAGCTNTTAAATCTATTTATCACTTCTACTGTATAATCATGAGGGATTTCATTTAGGTCATACCTGAACGGTCTAGTAGTTTTCCCTACTTTCTTCAATTTAAGTCTGAATTTGGCAATAAGGAGTTAATGATCTGAGTCACAGTCAGCTCCCAGTCTTGTTTCTGGTGACTGTATAGAGCTTCTCTATCTTTGGCTGCAAAGAATATAATCAATCTGATTTTGGTATTGACCATCTGGTCAATTATATATTCCTTAAATTAGTATATATTAGTATAATAGTATATATTTTACTAACAGTAATACTAGTATATATTAGTACATTAGTATGTTAGTCAATTCCCATATCCTTCTATATAAGACTCTTGATTTGCTTCAAGTTTAATTTCCATCTTGCTCACTCTTCCGGTGTTCTTCCATAACATGGCTTCCTCAATAGCTGCCATCAGTATTTATCCATAACGCTCTAAGTTAACAATGAGGTNAGTAATACTAGTATATATTAGTACATTAGTATGTTAGTCAATTCCCATATCCTTCTATATAAGACTCTTGATTTGCTTCAAGTTTAATTTCCATCTTGCTCACTCTTCCGGTGTTCTTCCATAACATGGCTTCCTCAATAGCTGCCATCAGTATTTATCCATAATGCTCTAAGTTAACAATGAGGTTACCATTGAGGTTATCTGATATTCAGATCTCCTCCAACTCACTGCCAACTATATATTTATATAGTCAAGGCATTTGAGCTTCTCATTGTGTATTTTTATTTCTGGGTTAGTCAGGATGATCTGAGAATCTCCTCCTCCGTATACATGAGTAAGTCAAGTCCAGCAACCATGTGCTTTCCCTATTCTAGGAGAGTGCTCTGTCCATGACGGACATTGACTCACATTAGGGCTGAAATGAAGAAGAATACTTCTCTATTAAACTCTAAGTAGACAGAAAAAGAGTCACATCAAATCATATACAGGCTGTAGGGAAAAAAATAGTTTCTGTTTTCTCTTCAGGTATTCCTGACACGCTCTTCAGCCAGCTCTAATGTATTCTTATTTAATTCACAGATTTATTTTGACCCTTCACCAAGGTTAGATGTAATATAAGCAACTCAACAATGCAGCAATTGCAGTATCCTGGAGAAGATTATTTGTGATAAATGAAAGCTAAGCAGGGGTCACTGGAACTCACAACAGAACAAAACATATTATCTCCTCTGTCAGAATGAAAAAAAAAAAAGGTTTTATTTAAGTTACATAACTAAATCTCCAGTTGTTAAATATTCTTCAGCAGATAGTTTTAAAGCCATTTTAAACCATTACAATGACTTAAACAAATGTGCATAAAAAATGCAGGCAGGGTCTTAAAACTTCAGGTCTCATGTACTGTATTCTCCTACTCCTCCACAGTCCCTCAGTCTCCTGCGTTGTTCAGAACTAACAGATTAGAAAGATGTTATTTTTGCACTTGTCTTCTGTGGTTTACCATCTGATTCAATAAACGGATGGATTAAATCATTACTTCCAACCCACATACGCAGTCCAGACACTACTGTTCTTCACCAGTGATGAGGAAAACCCTCATCCAATACCATGCTGCACAAGTGAGCAGCCACCAAGCGCTACATAACCTTCCCTGTGCACCCCACACACTAGGAAGAGGAGAGACTCAATGCATTTCATTCTTGAAGGAGAAGAAAAGGGAGAAGAGACTCTCCTTCTAAGAGAGTTTAGTCCAACTGAGAAGTTACAGGGAGCAGTCCCCAAAGAATCACCCTCATTTCTGACACCAAGTTCAAGATCAGAGGGTTCACGAAATCACTCTCAACATTCAGTAATTTGTTAGAAGGACTCACAGAAATCACTAAAAGCTACTGTATTAAAATCAGCCAAGGAAAGAAGTACATAGGGTGAAGGCAGGAAGTATCAAAAATGGATCTTCCATCATCCCCTCCACAGAGAATTAGAAGCATTAATTTCCTAACATCAGTGGGTAACAATACACACAGATGGCTGCCAGTCAGGGAAGTCCAGTTGAGCTCTATGTCCAGAGTTTTTATTAAGAGTCCATCACATAGGACTATTGATTTACTCACTAATTGCCCACTTGTGGGATTTCAGTCTCCAGCCTCTCTAAAAGTGACCCAGAGTCCTTACCATAACTCATGTTGGTGGTCTTTCTCTGGTGGCAACTTAAGACTATCTACGTGCATCCAGCCCTCCAGTGATATTCAGGGATAGTGCTATTGTCAGACAATCCAGTGACCTAAGGTACCCAGGGAAATAAAATGCTCCTATCAGAAAATGATATCCCAAGAGGTTAGAGATTACCTTTCAGAAGCTAAGGTCAAAGGGCAGAAGTTTTTCTGCATAAGGTTAAACCATTTACTACTCATCTTCTTTTTCTCATAAGCCTTTGATTTGGATCATTTATTTCAATGGTAAATATATTCATTATGATTATAACTATGCCTTTGGGCTTTCTGAGGTTCAAGGAAGATGTATGTAATACAACAGAGATTAAGGAACTTCAGTTCAGTTCAGTCACTGTCGTGTGCAACTCTTTGTGACCCCATGGATTGCAGCACACCAGGCCTTCCTGTCCATCACCAACTCCCAGAGTTTACCCAAACTCATGTCCATTGAGTCGGTGATGCCACCATCTCATCCTCTGTCGTCCCCTTCTCCTCCTGCCCACAATCTCTCCCATCATCAGGATCTTTTCTAATGAGTCAGCTCTTCGCATCAGGTAGCCAAAGTATTGGAGTTTCAGATTCATNAGCATGCCAGGCCTCCCTGCCTATCACCAATTCCTGGAGCTTGCTCAAACTCATGTCCATTGAGTCTGTGATGCCACCATCTCATCCTCTGTCGTCCCCTTCTCCTCCTGCCCACAATCTCTCCCATCATCAGGATCTTTTCTAATGAGTCAGCTCTTCGCATCAGGTAGCCAAAGTATTGGAGTTTCAGATTCATCATCAGTCCTTCCATTGAATATTCAGGACTGATTTCCTTTAGGATGGACTGGCTGGTTCTCCTTGCAGTCTAATGGACTCTCAAGAGTCTTCTCCAACACCACAGTTCAAAACCATGAATTCTTTGGTGCTCAGCTTTCTTCATGGTCCAACTCTCACATCCATACATGACCAATGGAAAAACCATAGCCTTGACTAGATGTACCTTTGTTGGCAAAGTAATGTCTCTGCTTTTGAATATGCTGTCTAGGTTGGTCATAACTTTTCTCCCAAGGAGTAATCATCTTTTAATTTCATGGCTGTTGTCACCATCTGCAGTGATTTTGGAGCCCCCAAAAATAAAGTCTGCCACTGTTTCCACTGTTTCTCCATCTATTTTACATGAAGTGATGGGACCAGATGCCATGATCTTCATTTTCTGAATGTTGAGCTTTAAGCCAGCTTTTTCACTCTCCTCTTTCATTTTCATCAAGAAGCTTTTTAGTTCTTCTTCACTTTCTGCCATAAG
>SJYA01000228.1:2418457-2431471 GCA_006410615.1 Neotragus moschatus
AGAGTCAGACATGACTGAGTGACTGAACTGAACTGAACTGAACATTGTAATTTAAAATAACACATATTCTCTGAACCCAACAGTCCCACTGCTGGGAGTCTGTTTCACAGAATTAAAAGCATCATACTATTGCAGCACTGATATTGTGTCAAAAAGCTGGAAACAAAATGAATGCTCATCAATACATGGGTGGTTGAAATTTTAAGGCATATCAATACCATGGAATGTTATGTAGCTGTTTGTATGTTTCCATATGTGCAGGGAACTATAAAAAAGAGTACTGAGAAGATTGTTACTAGGGAGGAGAGAGAATACTGGATGAGAAGAGCAAAGAAGAAAAAGTAATTAGGAAAAAAAGGGGGGCATTTATGATAAAACCATTATATAAGAGAAGATCTCATCTATGCAAAATTCCATATGTTATATGATTATGATTAAATATACGTAAAAGGATAACCACATGATTTTCTGAGGGCAATAGGACTATAGATTTTTACTTTCTTATATTGTATAAACTGCTAATTTTTAATCATTAAAACATTTTAAATATGAATTATTTTATCATTTGAATCACTGTTTATATAATTTGAAAAACATCAAATTAATTTTCATTTTGATATATATAATATGTCTAGAGGGAGAGAGAGTAATGCCTATCAGACCAAAGTTTATATACTCATAATTCACAACTCAGATCCAGGCAATGGATAAGAGATTGGCTTCAAGCAGTACTTCCAAACTAAAATCCACCTGATTGAGAGAACATGTATATATATCTTATCAATTCTATTCTTTTTAAAACAGTCTTTTCTAATTTTCATTTTTAATCTATTCTCAAGACTCATCTAATATGTTAACTGTATTCTTAACTGTATTCTCCACTTGTCTCACCAAATATTTGATTTCCTAGAAAGTCTTCAAAATTCCTCTGTCAAACTCCTAAATTTCTATACTTTTTGATATCTCATTTTGCTGGATGAAATGTAAAATCATGTAGGAGATTCCTGAACTTCTACTTCAGGATATATACCCCCTGGAGTTCATCAATTTTCTTTTTACATTCAACAGGAGTTCTACAGTAAGAGATGAAACACTGTCAAAATCCATAGGTAAACACACTTGGACAATAGTACTTAAAAGAGTAATGCAGAATCCTAAATAGTATTTTGTGTGGTCCACCTTTCCTCATGACTTCTGAACCTTTCTGTATAAAAACAAACTTGTGAAAATATATACTTATTCTACATGTGTTTAAAATCATCCAGTATTTTCACTAACTCCAAACTAAAGAATACATCTAGCTACTTGAATTTCAAAAAGCATTGTAATTACTTCAGTAAATAAAAATTGTTAAGAAATTGGAATAATCAAAATATTTAAGTACTAATGTAGAAAAATAAAGAGTAAATTAATCCAGGTATAATTTTGAGGCTATTATCATTACCATATGTCTCTTTGATTACCTTTCTCCTCAGGGACTTGATGTTTTACAAAATCCAGTCTACCAAAACAAATGAATTAATAAAGTAATAATTGATTTTTAAAAATTTTAATGAATCAATGATATGTGTAATTGCCCATCACAGATAATGATCAAGATGAGGAAACCAGTGTGGCAAAGATAGTTCAAGCAATGTGTTTAGGGGCAAATAATTTGGTCTCATGGAACAATGTGTGGCTTCGGTTACCATCTTAAAATTAATAGAAACAACTGAAGACACTCTCCAGAGCTCAGACCTCTGTTTTGAAATCAGTGTTCCATAGTCAAAGAATAAATTGGGATAGAACATCAGCTTTATTTTAATTCACAATTTTTTAAAAAAGGAAACAACCTAGAGAAGAATATCAAGATTAATTTACAAGAAGAATAGCTTTGAGGTGCCCAGGAAAAAATGTGAGCCTGACCCTTATGCCAAGGGCAGAGGAGACAAATGAATATGAATGATGAGCTCTCAGCAACCTTCCAACTTCACTGACAAAGATTCAAGTAATGGATAAGAAAAGGCAAACGAATCAGCAGAAGATAATGAAGACAATATTTTCGTTCACTTTTTATACCTCTTTCTTTAACTTCTATGTGATAGGTTTGGTTTTGTTTTCCCTGCCTTGAAAAGATAAATGCAGATGGATTCACATCCTCCAGAGACTAGAATCAGATGATCAAGTCAAAACAAATCCTTCTGAAAACACCCAGTTTCATAGCAGATGCAGTAAAAGACACATCATTGGCCATTTTGAGAATTTCCTGCCCAAGAAACATCTTAAACACACATGTCCAAAATTGACAGTTGTTAAGCTCCAACCTTGAAAACTAGGTTACCAAGTTTTGACACATTGAGAATCATGCAAGTGTCAGGGTTTTTGTGCTTTTTTTACAAAACACAAAGGATAGAAAAGTAGTAAATATGGCATCATGCTGAATTTGTCTTAATCCTCAGTTTATTCATTCACAAATCACATAAATCTCACAGAATACTGTACCAGCATTTTCAAACCATGGCTCCATTAAAGATTTAACTTCGGAAAGTCAGAAAGAGGTTTTCTTATTAAGCTGCCGTTACCTTTACAAAATAGACTATTTTATACTTACTGCTACCCTTTGAACTCTTATAGTGAATAATTAAAACTAAACTGCAGAGCATAATTTTCAGTGCTGAGTACACTGTAGGTTGTAGGTTTTTGCTTAGTGGCTGATTTCAAATGCTCACCAATCCCCAGAGGGATAACCCTGCCATTAGTTTGAATCGACAAAATTGGCTGGCCCTTGAAAGCAAGGCAGACAGCTCCAAATCATAAAAAAATGGTCTTGTTGGCAACTCACCATATTGACAGTGGGGTCCCTGAAAACCTTCCAAACACTGGCACCGCTGGACTTCACCCTCTGAGCAGCTCTTCCCATGGACACAAGCCCCCACTGCAGAGCCAGCTAAAACAAAGGTAGACAAGAAGGCCGGAGAGGACAGATTATAGGGAAGGAAAGAAAATCTTCAGTGTAAGCATCAAGTTGCTAATATAGACACCATCTAGAAATTTTTACCAGCTCCTCTAGCCTCTCTATCGAAAACAGTTTTTTCATTACCAATTAAGGCCATTGCCTTCTAAAGCCTTATAGAATTCTATATGTGGTAACATCTGTATCACTTTGAAGCTAGTAGAAATGCCCCACCCCAGACCTACTGAATCAGAATCCATACCTTAACAAGGTACCAGCTGATCTGTATTCAGATTCAAGTTTGAGTAGTAATGGCCTTTATAGGAAACAAATTTTTTAAAGAGTGGATATATGTATATGTATAACTGATTCACTTTGCTGTACACCTAAAACTAACCCAGCATTGTAAATCAACTCCGCTCCAATAAAAACTAAAGGGAAAAAAAAAAAAGAGTAACACTAGTCTAAAGGAACTCCATGAAGATGGCTGTGCAACCCAAGCAAATCTAAAACACAAGCAAGAAATACAGATACTTACCAGAGGCAAAGGACTGTCCTAGGTGCCACACAAGATAAAGAATTCATCTCACAGTCATTAATTTCCAGGAGTCTATAATATAGCTGAGATGACATGTGGGCAGATATATTTACTGAGCTTAAGCCTCTCATCTTCAGTGGCCTAGCACTGCATGAAAATACAATGACCCCCAGTGTACCCCTCAACCCTAAGCCTGCTTAATATGGAAAGCCTGAGGCAACTTCACCAAAATCATTCAAGAGCAGAAAGCATGGTGGGGAAGGGAGCAGGATGCCGACAAACTCCCGAAGGTGCAGGATAACAGGAGAGATGAATGGTTGTGCTGTGGTCTGCATTGATTGCAACACACTGAAGCATTTTAAGTGACTTGGCAATAACCATAAACACATAGGTAACGGAGTCGCTAAACGGATTCGTTTCTCTGGTGTGAATGAACTATATAATGCTGCTAGTTCCGCTGCTCAAGGGCTGTCAGATAGACACCAAAGGTCCTGGAATACCCTCACCAGAGGTTTGTGAAAGGACTGCATAGCTCATCTTAAAAAGTAAACTGCCTCCCTAGTTCTGCAATTAATCATGACAAGCACAAGTCAAGAAATCCCATTTAGATTTCCCTCCGGACTTTTGAATCAGCCATGGATTACAAATTTGATGATATGGGAAAGGGGCAAACAGCAAGGGGAGATGGAAGCTTACTAGGTGTAACCTGTCTGGCTTTAAATAAACTGCCTTTTACATAAAGAGACAGAATATAAAGCAGCAGTTCTGTGGGTCCTGAGTTCTGACCTATCATTAGCAATGCTTAACAGAAAGGCTTTCTACACATTTCTGTACATGCCATGTGTGCATTTTCAGTCCAAAGAGATGCTCTGAATCTGTGGTGAGTCTAAAGATGCCTAAAGCTTGACAGGCATGATATGATTGAAGCCCAAAACAGAGTGAGACCATTACTTCTAGTGACAGAGAGTTAGACAGGAAGAATTATAACTTACAGCATAGGCAGCCAGGTTCATTGTCCCACCGGCTCCAACCAGGGCAGCACTTGTAGACCGTCTCCTGCTCCAGGCTGTATGCCTGTCTGTAGATGGTGTAGTATCGGGTCCTAAGGAATAAGAATGAGATTGATCCTATTTTCCTCTTAAGGTAATGCTTCGTCTTAAGGCCAGAGCTGTCACTTTAAACTCACTATCAAATTCTCCCTGCAACCCAAATCCTGACATTTATACACACATATACACACACTATATATATATTATATAACAATATATAATTTGTATGCATTATACATGTGCGTGCACACACACATGCACACTTCACTAAATACATAACCAAGATTCAATGTAGATACAGGTTACTGAAAATTAAGAGGGACTGCAAGTCCTGTAGTATAAACTACCCTAAGGGTCACTGAAGCTATCAAAAATGGAACCCACGATTATGAAGAGAATAATGAAATCTACAAGGATAATAAGTCACATGCTTTCAATTTGACAGTGAAGTCCCCTCATCATGGGTCCCCTGACAGTGTGCATTCTCATCAGTGGTGACATCACCCACAAGCGGCGGACAATTGGTTCTTGGGTAGGAGGGGTGAGACAATTCTTAGTAATACAATGGTCTGTGGTCCTACACGTGAGCAGAGAACAGAAACAGAAACAAGCATATCTGTGATATTGAACCTTCATGGGGAAGGGGGACAATTACTAAAAGAAAAAGAAAAAGTTTACAAAGTCCTCCTGGGGGGAGGGAAATAAGGAACAAAAGATTGAACAATGAACAAAATAATGAACAAAACACACTATTTCTGCTGATCTCTCAATAGACCATAATACCATAAATGGTGATGGACAGGGAGGCCTGGTGTGCTGCAGTCCATGGGGTCACAAAGAGTCGGTCATGACTGAGTGACTGAACTGAACTGAACTGGACCATAATATCACTAACCCAGATAACTTCCTTCCTATCAATTGATGTCTTATTTATTCTTTATCCCCAAAGTATTATATTGTCTTCCTCTCACCTATCCTCATATCCCCAGCCCATATCACCTTGTGATATGTGCCTGTGTGCTCATTTGCTTCACTCATGTCTGACTCTTTGCAATCCCATAGGCTGTAGCCCGCCAGGCTTCTCTGTCCATGGGATTTTCCTGGGAGGAATACTAGAGTGGGTTGCCACGCCCTCCTTCAGGGGATCTTCCCAACCCAGGGATTGAACCCATGTCTCCGGCATTTTAGGTGGGTTCTTTGTCACTGAGCCACCAGGGAAGCCCAATCCCCTTCACAGTCAAAGTCAATTTCAAATTTCACTTCCTCCAGTTTCTCTTTTTGCATCATGTCAATGTACAGTGTTCTTTCTCCTCTCTTGAAAATAGGATTTAATGTCATTTTTATAACACTTGACTATTCACCATCTTGAAGAAAGAATAGAAAGAAAGAAAGTGAAGTCACTTAGTTGTGTCTGGTTGCGACCCCACGGACTGTAACCTATCAGGCTCCTCTGACCATGGGATTTTCCAGGCACGAGTACCGGAGTGGGTTGCCATTCCCTTCTTCGGGGGATCTTCCCGACCCAGGGATTGAACCCGGGTCTCCTGCGTTGCAGGCAGACGCTTTACTTTTCTTTCTTTCTTTTTATGACACTTGATTATTCACCATCTTGAAGTGTCCCCTAATATTTTTGGAGGTGCATCTCTGTAATAGGGATATGTTTGTTTACTTACATACAAACAAAAGGGATGTTAGTTTGGCATGCCACAACTCCAAACTCAGTTTCATGAATACTTGCTGAATAAAGGAATGCATAAAACTACGAAGCTCTTGAAAATAAAAATAAAACATTTTATTTATTCATGTTTGCTTTCCCAAAGCTGAATGTCTATGTGGTAGTGGACTTTCTTTGGTTTGGACCAATATCAACAAGAGTTAACTCTCATGGAAGTGAAAAAAAAGTGAAAGTCTTAGTCACTCAGCCCTATCTGACTCCTTTTGACCTGAAGACCTGTACCCTGCCAGGCTCCTCTGTCCATGGAATATTACAGGCAAGAATACTGGCCCTGTTAGCCATTCCCTTCTTCAGAGGATCTTCCCAACCCAGGGATCAAACCCAGGTCTCCTGCACTGCAGGCAGATTCTTTACCATTTGAGCCCCCAGGGAAGATAAACTTCATGGACGGGATGTCAAATATCTAATCGAAAGACATTTTCAAAATTAGGGACTCGAGTATCTACTGTGTACCAAACATCATGTCACATGTGTTAAATATGTTTTTAGTTAATCCTTGTAATATCCATGTACAGTACTATTTTTCTAACTTTACAGACTAAGGAATAGAAAAAGTAGAAACTTTTTCAGTGTCACACAGCTAGTAAAAGCCAGAAGTTTTTTCTGATTTAAATTAATTTAAAGGTCCTGAGTATAGACCAAAACAAAAAAAAAACCCACTATTCACACACACACAATGTATATGTAAATATCCACAATTATAAATGATTTAGTCTTATTAAATCTAGTCTTAGATACCAGTGTTCTGCCATTTCTATACAGTGGCAAATGCCCTTATTTACACATGCCATCAATTTTCTTTAAGTAATACTAGTGATATTAGTAATAATAAATTCATTAATCTAAAGTTACATTTTTTAACTTTGTTTCCTGAATTCAGACAAAATTGATTCATTTACGTAAAACTTGAACCCCTTAGCAACTATTTAAGAAATGCTTAGATATTTTGTAAATCTGCTTTTAAAAGTCCCTATGAAGTCTTCACACATAGAAAAAACACATTTCTCTCCCCTCCCAGGCAGCTGAGTTAACCCTAATTCAAAGACCATAACAAAGTTAAAGAAGTTCTAGGTTTCAAAGTGTTACAAGAGAACCAGTGGCAGGTCAGATGGTAGCTCAGAATCGTAGATGCCTTGGATCCAAGTTACACTAAATTTAGCAAACTAACACAATATTTCTTGTGTCTCTCAGCCTTCTGATCCACGGCTTTCAGTGTCTATCCTGTCAAAAAGTAAAATTAACGGCATCTAACCCAAATATCTCACATAGAAATGAGGTTTGAACTAAAGTAATAATGTATTATGTTTCTGAAGGAAAATATATAACTTTAAAGTTCCTCATGGGCATATCTTATGCTTGCTGACTTATACAATTATTTTCTCAAATGTATTGGATGAAATCTTGAGATGCGGTTTAGGCTTTGGCTTTGACTTTTAGAAACAAACCTTTACCTCCTTTCGTAACCCACACAGCACCGTGGGCTGGTGCAGCCCTGTTTCCAGATCTTGATGGTGTGCGTGAACGCTTGGACACACGGGCGTCGTAGTCCCCCCACAGTCAGCTGCTCTTCTTCTCAAACATTTGGCCTTGAAAGAAAAAAAGAATAATAATGCAATAAAAATAGATTACATCTTTATGTTTTATTCATGAATCATTTGTTCCTTCATTTTCCACAAAAAGCTTGTGGTGACTTACATAAAGTGAGAAAGAAAAACACAGGCAAAGTAGGAAAAAAAAAAAAAAAGAAAAAGAAAAAGAAAAATCAGAACAGATTTTAAAAAACAAGGAGAAATTTAGAAGACAAATGTGGAAGTCATAAGTTCCCATGTACTTGAGAAAACTGAGCTGAAAATTAAGTTCTAAGCTCTTTGGTAGCCAAAATGTATAAAGAAACACAAGTCCAGGATTCTCAATATCCATGAAGAAAAAGACAGGCTGATTCAACAAAAGGAGTGAAATTTTTCCTGGAAATTATTCCTGAGCACTATTTTCCATAGGCATGCTTGCTAAGTAGCTTCAGTCGTCTCGACTCTGTACAACCCCAGAGACAGCAGACCACCAGGCTCCCCTGTCCCTAGGATTCTCCAGGCAAGAGTACTGGAGTGGGTTGCCATTTCCTTCTCCATCGGCATGCTTAGTTAATTCGGTTTCACCCGTAATATTGGGCTGGCCAAAAAGTCAGGTTTTACTGTAAGATGGTATGGGAAAAACTCGAGAGACCCTTGTGGCCAACCCAATACTTCTTTAAATGCAAATACTTTTCAACCAGCACAATTATATCAACATTTCATTATAGAAAGCTTATACAAACATACAGGATTTTAGACATGTTATCTTTAATTTTTAAATGTCTGGGGCTTCCTAAGTGGCACTAGTGGTAAAGAATCCGCCTGCCAACACAGAAGATATAAGAGACACGGGTTCAATCCCTGAGTCAGGAAGATCCCTTGGAAGAGGGCATGGCAACCCACTCCAGTATTCTTGCCTAGAGAATCCCATGGACAGAGGAGCCTGGTGGGCTATAGTCCATGGGGTCACAAAGAGTCAGGCATGACTGAAGTGACTCAGCACAGCACACAGATAACACTCACCACTTAGAATGCCAGAATTAAATTCTTTTGTAATTTGAGGAATGCTTCACTTAGTGATGAATGATTTACTAGTCCATACCCACTGCGTGGCTTTTGAAAACAATACTAATTATAAAAGCCATCTGATCAAACAGTCAGACTTCTGCATTCAGTCACCTGTACAGCATACATGAACCTCCCTAGGGTCAGGCTTTGCTCTTTTTTATGAGTCATGAAACTCATAGTCTAGCCAACTCTCCATACTCATAATCTGCTAAAAATAGACACGGTTCCTGATTCAGGATGCTAGTCTGTCTCTAAACAGCTCTGTGAACCTGTCTAGTGATAACACTGATAACAACACCTAATACACTTCTTGCACTGAAATCAGTTACTTCACCCTCCACAGCTGCAGTCCCTTTTTGTGATCACTTCATTCCGGGGCTCTGACTAAATCTCACTTTCTGGTTTCACTTACAGTCCAATTCTCACTTCCAGATATACTTCTGAAAGGTGATTTTGGGAACTGTTAACATTACCTAAATGAAATAAAATTTGTGTTGAACGTTATTTATGAGTTTGTATAGCACATTTTAGTGCTTTAGGTAAATACTGTAATAAAGCAATAAATGTAAAAACGACACATAAGTGAGGCATCCATAAAATCCTCAAGAATTGGGCAGTGGGCCTAAAGAAAACCTTAGCGTTTAAAAATGCCATATTGGGGCTTCCTTGGTGGCTCAATGGTAAAGAATCTGTCAGCCAATGCAGGAGACATGCGCTCAATCCCTTGTCCAGGAAGATCCCATATTCTGCGGCGCAACTAAGCACACGCACCACAACTCCTGAGCCCCTGCTCTAGAGCCTGGGCACTGCAACTACTGAGCCCAGGTGCTGCAGTTACTGAAGCCCCAGTGCCTTAGAGCACGTGCTCCAATACAAGAGAAGTCCCCGCAATGAGAAGTCCACCCACCACAACTAGAGTGTAGCCCTCGCTCACCGCACCTCCAGAAAAAAGCCTGCACACCAAGGAACACCCAGAACAATCAGAAATAAGTAAAGCAAGAAATAATTTTGAATGTCATATTAGATTGTCCTATATCTTCACCTTCGTGTGGACTTACGTGTTTGGGGGAAGCAGACTAGCCCTGTTAGAATGAGTTCACCAAACACTTACTTTATCTGTCCATAGTTTGAATGTTTACACCTCATACAGTCTTGATCTCTAATTTATAACCTATTTTTTAAATCTATTATTCCATTCATCCACCCACCCATTCATCTAGGCATTCATCCATTCAACAAATATTGCAACCTACATGTGCCAGAAGCATTGCTCCACCCCAACCTCCACCCTCCCTCCGCCCAGCCTGCACCCGCTACCACCAAGGATTTGACTATAAGTAGTTTCTTTGGAAAATGAAGAAAACACCAGTGAGGAAGTGATGAAATGAGACAAGGAAAGAGAGTTAGCCAAGAAAAAGATATATTATCAAGCCAGGCAACACTAGCTGATGAGCTCCCCAAAGTAGGAAGGAGCCTAAGTATTCATACACTAATTCCTATCAGTTTCTGGTTGAGAGCTACATCTTCTCCAGCATTTCAGGCAGAAGCCCAGGTAGGCAGAGTCTGCTTCCAGAAACCAAAGTCTTCAGATACAGAAATGCAAATACTGGCAGTTGGAAGCGTGGCAGGTGTGCAGTGATAAAGGAGAGGGACAAGGGTGCTGTGCGGACACTTTCAGCTGCAGGTGGTAGGAATGAAAGAAAGTCCACGGTCCCTTTGCACTGACCATCTAAGTAGAAAGGAGAGTAATAAAAATACTAAAAATACAAAAGGTAGACTGCTAAGACGGAAACAATCAGGGGACTGAAAAAGAGAAGGGAATTCTTACTAAGATTCATTGATTAGGAAAGGCCTCACTGAAGAGGTGACCTTGTGACCTGAAAGGGTGAAGAGACACTAGGACAACCAGGGGATGCCATTCAGGCAGAAAGAAGGAGAATGAACTAAGGCTCTAAAAGGGGGAAACGCTTGGCCTCCAGAGATCTGAAAGGAGGCCAAATTGACTCAATTGATGAGATGTTCGGTAGGGCAAACGGGGCCTTTCAGGCTGAGGGATTCTGATTTTATTCTCAGGGCACTGTAAGCCACAGAGAATTTTTAGAATTTTTTTTTTTTTTTTAACTACAGACAGGATCTGGAGATGGATCTGTGATTCTCTCTGACACCCAGGTCCCCTCCTTGATAATGGCTTAGATTATATCTGCTCTTGGGCACTACAAGTAACAGGTTAGCCCAATCCAGCAATTGACCCAAAAGTCCTAGTAATCTACCAAACCTTCCTTAAGGTTTTCCTAACTCCTACAAAAAAGTCCCCAAGGATACTCTGTACCTTAAGAAGACTCAAACCTAGCAGCACCAGTGAATAAGAAAAGGCACAGCACAAACATTATGCATCACAAGGAAAAAGTATTAGTCTAAAGTTTCTAGAAAATTATATGTAATTCAGGTTGTCACCAAATAATCTAACATCATAAGAAACATCAATGTGACATCAGAACTTCATGTTCTAGTTTCACATGTCACAGCTAGCAAGCAACTTTCCTTTGGTTGAGATGAAACTTTAGTTTACGTTAACTCATAGTAGAGAATGTTTAGTAAAGCAACATCATCCTTGATGCCCCTAAAGATGAGGTTACATAGAATCAGTCACTTGGGACTTTCCTGGTGGAGCAGATAAGAATCCTCCTGCCAGTGCAGGAGACACAGGGGACAGTGCAGGGGATCCCTGGTCCAGGAAGATTTCACATGCCATGGGGCAACTAAGCCCAAAAGTCACAACTTCTAAGCCTGTGTGCTGCAACCACTGAAGCCCAAGAGCATAGAGTCTGTGGTCTGCAGCAAAAGAAGCCACCTCCATGAGAAGCCCTTGCACAGCAATGATAAACTGCCCTCACTAGCTGCAATTAGAGAAAGTCCTCACAGCAACAAAGACCTTCTAGTGCAACAAAGACCTTCTAGTGCAACAACAACAACAAAAAAATCAGTCACTTGGTTATTCTGCAGGTATAGAGTATATTTCAATTTTTTAAAATTATGCTCCTTTCTTAAGGACAAAAGTCATAAATGCTAACAGTATAGAAGCCTGAACAATGAACAAATACAGAAAGTTAAGTTTGTTCCTAGACATGCTACCAGATATAACCACTTTGCTAGTAAAATGATAGATTCATATCCAACTCTTTCTGGGCACACACAAACATATTTTTGTATAAATGGAATCATAATCTACTATTTTTAAAATTATGTAAAAAATATTTTTTAACTTAGAAAATAACATGGTATGAATATTTTTCCTTTTTGAAATTTGTAGCATTACTTTAACCTTTTTTTTCTAGAGTATGAACTTAGAATAATATAGGAAAATTAATTCAGCCAACATTCTATTGATAGATATACAGTTGTTTCTAATAGTTTGTGACTATAAACAACTCTAATGTCAGTTACCCTATAGAAACAACTGAATTACAGATTAATCTTTTTCTTATATCTCCCTATGAAATATTTGTTTTTCTCTGAGTTGTTTCAGTTCAGGATTTTTTTAGCCTCTCCTTTGTTTTCAGTTCAGTTCAGTCGCTCAGTTGTGTCCGANTATACAGTTGTTTCTAATAGTTTGTGACTATAAACAACTCTAATGTCAGTTACCCTATAGAAACAACTGAATTACAGATTAATCTTTTTCTTATATCTCCCTATGAAATATTTGTTTTTCTCTGAGTTGTTTCAGTTCAGGATTTTTTTAGCCTCTCCTTTGTTTTCAGTTCAGTTCAGTCGCTCAGTTGTGTCCGATTCTTTGTGACCCCATGGACTGCAGAACTCCAGGCTTCCCTGTCCATCACCAACTCCCAGAGCTTACTCAAATTCACATTCACTGCGTCAGTGATGCCATACAATCCTCCTCCTGCTTCAATCCCTCCCAGCATCAGGTCTTTTCCAATGAGTCAATTCTTTGAATCAGGTGGCCAAAGTACTGGAGTTTCAGTTTCAGCACCAGTCCTTCCAGTGAATATTCAGGACTGATTTCCTTTAAGATTGACTAGTTGGATCTCCTTGCAGTCCAAGGGACTCTCAAGAGTCTTCTCCAACACCACAGTTCAAAAATATCAATTCTTCGGTGCTCAGCTTTC
>SJYA01000228.1:2431660-2528742 GCA_006410615.1 Neotragus moschatus
TTTTTTTTTTTTTTTTTTTAACTACAGACAGGATCTGGAGATGGATCTGTGATTCTCTCTGACACCCAGGTCCCCTCCTTGATAATGGCTTAGATTATATCTGCTCTTGGGCACTACAAGTAACAGGTTAGCCCAATCCAGCAATTGACCCAAAAGTCCTAGTAATCTACCAAACCTTCCTTAAGGTTTTCCTAACTCCTACAAAAAAGTCCCCAAGGATACTCTGTACCTTAAGAAGACTCAAACCTAGCAGCACCAGTGAATAAGAAAAGGCACAGCACAAACATTATGCATCACAAGGAAAAAGTATTAGTCTAAAGTTTCTAGAAAATTATATGTAATTCAGGTTGTCACCAAATAATCTAACATCATAAGAAACATCAATGTGACATCAGAACTTCATGTTCTAGTTTCACATGTCACAGCTAGCAAGCAACTTTCCTTTGGTTGAGATGAAACTTTAGTTTACGTTAACTCATAGTAGAGAATGTTTAGTAAAGCAACATCATCCTTGATGCCCCTAAAGATGAGGTTACATAGAATCAGTCACTTGGGACTTTCCTGGTGGAGCAGATAAGAATCCTCCTGCCAGTGCAGGAGACACAGGGGACAGTGCAGGGGATCCCTGGTCCAGGAAGATTTCACATGCCATGGGGCAACTAAGCCCAAAAGTCACAACTTCTAAGCCTGTGTGCTGCAACCACTGAAGCCCAAGAGCATAGAGTCTGTGGTCTGCAGCAAAAGAAGCCACCTCCATGAGAAGCCCTTGCACAGCAATGATAAACTGCCCTCACTAGCTGCAATTAGAGAAAGTCCTCACAGCAACAAAGACCTTCTAGTGCAACAAAGACCTTCTAGTGCAACAACAACAACAAAAAAATCAGTCACTTGGTTATTCTGCAGGTATAGAGTATATTTCAATTTTTTAAAATTATGCTCCTTTCTTAAGGACAAAAGTCATAAATGCTAACAGTATAGAAGCCTGAACAATGAACAAATACAGAAAGTTAAGTTTGTTCCTAGACATGCTACCAGATATAACCACTTTGCTAGTAAAATGATAGATTCATATCCAACTCTTTCTGGGCACACACAAACATATTTTTGTATAAATGGAATCATAATCTACTATTTTTAAAATTATGTAAAAAATATTTTTTAACTTAGAAAATAACATGGTATGAATATTTTTCCTTTTCGAAATTTGTAGCATTAATTTAACTTTTTTTTCTAGAGTATGAACTTAGAATAATATAGGAAAATTAATTCAGCCAACATTCTATTGATAGATATACAGTTGTTTCTAATAGTTTGTGACTATAAACAACTCTAATGTCAGTTACCCTATAGAAACAACTGAATTACAGATTAATCTTTTTCTTATATCTCCCTATGAAATATTTGTTTTTCTCTGAGTTGTTTCAGTTCAGGATTTTTTTAGCCTCTCCTTTGTTTTCAGTTCAGTTCAGTCGCTCAGTTGTGTCCGATTCTTTGTGACCCCATGGACTGCAGAACTCCAGGCTTCCCTGTCCATCACCAACTCCCAGAGCTTACTCAAATTCACATTCACTGCGTCAGTGATGCCATACAATCCTCCTCCTGCTTCAATCCCTCCCAGCATCAGGTCTTTTCCAATGAGTCAATTCTTTGAATCAGGTGGCCAAAGTACTGGAGTTTCAGTTTCAGCACCAGTCCTTCCAGTGAATATTCAGGACTGATTTCCTTTAAGATTGACTAGTTGGATCTCCTTGCAGTCCAAGGGACTCTCAAGAGTCTTCTCCAACACCACAGTTCAAAAATATCAATTCTTCGGTGCTCAGCTTTCCTTATAGTCCAACTCTCTTTCTCAAATAGCAGTTGTCAGTGCTTGACTACATTTTAAGCATGAAGCACTAGAAGCTGATTGGGAGTTCTGTGTGATAGAAAGGGCTTACAATTGGTGAGCTCACTGTTAGGTGATTAGGGGTGAACCTAATGGATGTCCCTGTATGGAAATCTGATTTTTAGGACCATTCCATTTTTCAGAAAAGTAGCCCCAATTTCCTGCCCATGGAAACAGACAGCCTATGGCTGCTGCTTCAGGACCAGAGAGCAGAAGGGAACCCCTACCCTTAGGCAGTATCAATCTGCATCTCTACTGAACCTTCTCTGTTTTGTTTCCTTCACTGGAGAGAATCCAACCTCTCCCTTTCTCTCTCTTTCTCTCCTGAGTAGGAGTAAAGCATGGTATTTGTCCAACTCTACAGTTTGGAGAAAGGAACCTGGGAATTCCACCAGGTCTGCCAGACTGAATTTACATTCAGTCTTTCAAACAACTCTCTGCTTCCATCCCCACGCATCACCCCCGGTGCACTGCTTACCTCCACTCTAAATGCTTAATGCTCCGGGATTCCATGTGAAAGGACCAACAACCTGTCAGAATGGCATAAAGATTACATCAAAGTAAAAATATCTGAGCTACAGGTCCAGAAAGAAACCTTTCCTGAACTTTTATCTGACTAAAGATGAGATACACCTGAATCACCTGCCCCAAGTACCCCTCCAACCTCCTGACCACCACTCCAGGGAAGTCTCCAGTCAGGAGGTCAACTGATCTTGGGCAGTGGGACATTTCAAAGCCAATCTGTGTAAATGAACTTCATCAGAACCTTCCATTCTTTGAAGCTCTGCTGCTCCTGCTAAGTTGCTTCAGCCATGTCCGACTGTGCAACCCCACAGATAGCAGCCCATCAGGCTCCTCTGTCCCTGGGATTCTCCAGGCAAGAATACTGGAGTGGGTTGCCATTTCCTTTTCCGTTTGAAGCCCTAAACTGCCTGAATAAGCTACTATGTAAATCCTTACTAGTTTGTATCCCAAGCTGTTCAGGGAGCTACTCCCCATAGCATACTCTTGCATACAGGAGTAATGAATTTTTCTCCGCTAATCTTCTAGGAGATTAATGTTCAAAGCTCAGATGATGAAGGAAAAGGTTTTCCTCCCAACAGTTTGCAACAGGGATTGAATGATTAGAAATCCTTGGTTCCTTTGGATTCTGTAGTTGAACTCTTGGGAGCAAAAGTGACAAGACCTTCTCATATTTTTAGAAAGAGATTCTCCAAAATTTAGGTTTACAGGACAAAATGTTTTGGTTAGGATTACTCTTGTTCTTTTGCTTCCCTGGTGGCTCAGCTGATAAAGAATCCCCCTGCAGTGCAGAAAATGCAGAAGATGCAGGTACAATCCCTGGGTTGGAAAGATCCCCTGGAGAAAGAAATGGCAACCCACTCCAGTATTCTTGCCTGGGAAATCCCATGGACAGAGGAGCCTGGAGGGCTACAGTCCATGGGGTCACAACAGAGTCAGACACAACTGAAGTGATTTAGCATGCACACATGCTCGTCTTAAAGTGTTGCTTGTCCTAAGAAGGACAGTCATATCCACCTGCAAAGAATATGGTCAAGCAGAAANTCCAGTATTCTTGCCTGGGAAATCCCATGGACAGAGGAGCCTGGAGGGCTACAGTCCATGGGGTCACAACAGAGTCAGACACAACTGAAGTGATTTAGCATGCACACATGCTCGTCTTAAAGTGTTGCTTGTCCTAAGAAGGACAGTCATATCCACCTGCAAAGAATATGGTCAAGCAGAAAGCCTTGCAGGTTTTAAAGCAAAAGTGGATGTACAAGCAACAGCGGGACAATCTCGCCCAACAGTCATTTAATATGGAGCAAGCCAACTACACCACCCAGTCATTGAAGGACACCAACACCACAGTTGATGCTATGAAATTGGGAGTAAAGGAAATGAAGAAAGCATACAAGCAAGTGAAGATTGACCAGATTGAGGATCTACAAGACCAGCTAGAGGATATGATGGAAGATGCAAATGAAATCCAAGAAGCACTGAGTCGTAGTTACGGCACCCCAGAATTAGATGAAGGTGACCTCGAAGAAGAGTTGGATGCACTGGGCGATGAGCTTCTGGCTGATGAAGACAGTTCTTATTTGGATGAAGCAGCAGCTGCGCCCACAATTCCAGGTGTTCCCACTGACATGAACAAGGATGGAGTCCTGGTGGATGAATTTGGATTGCCACAGATCCCTGCTTCATAGACTTGCATCATTCAAGTACATCATGTAAAATAAACGCGTATTCTGGGACTGGAGAATATTTATCTTTCCAAGTTTGCCATAACAGATTTAGGTTTCTTTCCTTTCCTTGGAGGAAAAGTTAATTATTTTACTTTTTTTTTTTCCTGTAAGAGACTCATTGCTTGGAGGAGGCTTTCTTTATGCTAAATTTTTTTCCTTTTCTCTTGTGAAAGACTAACTTAAAATTATCATTGGATATGTCCATCTTAATTCCTTAATAATAATTTTGAAATAAAACCAAGGAAATGGAAATATTTTAAGTTCTATGACAGCACATCTCCACAATCTCAAACTGACCTGATAAATTGATGGCAAAGATGAGAATGATGGGACTGTCCATATTATGATTCAAAACCATTTTCTTTTCTGGTGTTATAGGTTGGTTAAAGTGATGGCCTTTTTGGGTGAGTTTTGTTGTGTCTTGTGAGTAAATCATTACTGTGTCCAGTATTGGAATGGAATTATCACTACTGTATCATGGGTGGATATTTTGATTCTGTGGTTCCTTCAGTATTACAGCTGACTTGTAATCAATAATGAACATTTCTCAATATTTAATGTATAAGACATTTATTTATACTCAATAAATTTTTTTTTTTTTAAAAAGGGACAGTCATAGCAAAGAACACAGATAAAGGTTCCATAAGCCTGTTTGAGCCACCCTCATAGACTGGTGAGTTTGCAGTTCTCACTGGACCAGTAACTGCTTGGACAAATTTGCTGCGGGTCACCAATAAAACCAAGTAAGTCTTTCCCTCTGTCTCAATTTTGTGTCCTAAGAGGTTCACTTGGAACCAAAGAGAGAACTGAGACACGAGGTACACTAGCAAAACTTCCTGCCAATCACTGCTGACTCTCAGGGAGGTTGTCTAAGCCTAAATCCTAAAGGGTCTCAACTCATAAGGACCCTTGTCTCCTCCTTCCCAATGCCTTCATAGCACTGAGACTTCCAATTCTGTATCATGAACTGGCATCATAGCGTTGAAGGTCTGTGATTAGATGTGCCTCACTTCTGTGGGAGGACTGGGACTAAACACTCAGCACCAGTGGCAACTCGGTTTCCTTCATTTCCTCTGGTTGAGAGTTATTTTGAATTATAGAGGATGCATCTCCTGTGCCCTCTTCAAAGATATCTATTGTGTTCATATATGCATGTGCCTAAATAACCTCAGATATGCAGATGACACCTCCCTTATGGCAGAAAGTGAAGAGGAACTAAAAAGCCTCTTGATGAAAGTGAAAGAGGAGAGTGAAAAAGTTGGCTTAAAGCTCAACATTCAGAAAACTAAGATCATGGCATCTGGTCCCATCACTCTATGGGAAATAGATGNAAAAGCCCCTAACACTGGGAAGTACTGAAGGCAAGAGGAGAAAGGAGCAACAGAGAATGAGATGGTTGGATGGCATCACTGACTCAATAGATAAGAGTTTGAGCAAACTCAGAGAGTGAAGGATAGGGAAGCCCAGTGTGCTACAGTCCATTGGGTTACAAAGAGTTGGACACGACTTAGAGACTGAACAACAAGAGAGCTCTTACTTCATAATTTCTAACCTGAGTCTTCTCTCCTGAGCCACCAACCCAGCTTCTCTCCAAGAAGTTTCAGAAGGGAGAAATGAAGCAATCAACAACCCACTAAAATGATGATACAAAGATTACTTCAAAGTGAATACATCAGAGCTACAGATGCAAAAAGTAATCTTATATGAGCTTTCCCTATCTGTCTAAAGCAAAGATTTAAAGAGACATCTGCCACAAACCCCACCACCTTTACTCCTGAGTGACCAGGAATGCAACTAACCTTGGGCATCAGGACATTCCAAAAGAACTTGTGTAAACAAATGTCATCAGAGCCTTACATCCGTGAAGCCTTAAGCGCCTCCTCCCCACTTATTAACCTGGTATATAAACCTTTACCCCTAGCTGTTCTGTGCTCTACTCCCTACAGAGGACTACTACATGCATGAATAATGAACTGTTCTCCTGTTAATCTGTCTGTTGTCAATTAATTTGCAGGTCCCCAAACCTCCAAACCTAAGTTGATAGAGAATAGATTTTTTTCCTGCCTGACACATGGAAGAACTGACTACTGCTGATATCTAATTAAATCATACAGATGTCAAAGATTATCATCCAGATGATGGTGATCTTTCAAAATCTATGAATATGAAAATATCTATCATTCTTCTGTAGTTGTGTTTAAAAGTTTTGTGTACATGTATTACATGTATACTCAATAATATGCATTCTTTGTTAATAAGGACATGGATATGTACTTATATACACACACTACACAGATTCAAGCTTGTGCATTTTATTGATGAAATCTCTATACTTAGTAAATATAAATACCTTTCTCTGCCTGGTTTTGGATCATGAAAGATGCATATTGAAATCTTTCATTAGTTACCATGAACATTATTCTTTGTAATTTTGACAGTGTAGTTTCTAAAATATTTTGAGGCTATGTTGTTAAGGGTTCACAAGTTGATGATGACAGTCGATCCGGAACAATATGCATGTTAGGAGCACCAACCCTGCTGCTGCTGCTGCTGCTGCTAAGTCACTTCAGTCGTGCCCAACTCTGTGCGACCCCATAGACGGCGGCCCACCAGGCTCCCCCGTCCCTGGGATTCTCCAGGCAAGAACACTGGAGTGGGTTGCCACTTCCTTCTCCAATGCATGTGAGTGAAAAGTGAAAGTGAAGTCGCTCAGTTGAGTCTGACTCAGCGACCCCATGGACTGCAGCCCACCAGGCCCCTCCGTCCATGGGATTTTCCAGGCAAGAGTACTGGAGTGGGCTGCCACTGCCTTCTCTGACAACTCTACATGCAGTCAAAAATCCAAACAGCCCTCAGCTCAGTACAGCCAGTTCCTTTGCACCCCTGGATTCAACCAACCACACATTCTGCAACACCATAGTAGTTATTCTTGAAAAAAAATTCACGCATAAATGGACCTGTGCAATTCAAACCTGTGTTGTTCGGGTGTCAACTGTATTGGATATACTTAGTGTATTATTCCCTTTAGCATTATACACTGTGGCTTCCCTGGTGGCTTAGATGGTAAAGAATCTGCTTACAATGAAGGAGACCTGAGTTTGGTCCCTGGGTGGGGAAGACCCCCTGGAGAAGGGCATGGCAACCCACTCTAGTATTCTTGCCTGGAGAATGCCCATGGACAGAGGAGCCTGGTGGGCTATAGTCCATGGAGTTACAGAGTCAGACATGTCTGAGTGACTAAGCGTTGTGACTTCTAACCCATGATAATGTGTGTTTTCATTGTTTTGTTTTACTTGAAAATCTGATTGCCTGATGTTAACATTTGTATACTAAATTTCATTTGGTTTGCATTTTTTAGGCATAACTTATTCTGTTACTTTATTTTAAAACATGCTATACATTCTTTTATAACTTTAGCTACCTTTAAAAAACAATTTGTTAGTTTCTGTCTTTTAATAGGTATGGTAAATATAGTTAATATATTTATATTAATATATTTTTATTTTTATTAAATATTAATGTTAATATAATAAGTACCTACAAAGGTACTTATTTTTCCTATCATTCTATGACTTCTATATACCAGCAATTTGTATTGACTCTTTTCCTCTCTCGCTCTTATGGCTGTTGGATGGAAAATATTTTCTGTATTCCCTGTTTTCCACAATCTATGTGACCTAGTTCTAAATTATATTTCTACTATTTTAATGGTTTTCTTTACATTGGTAAGTGCGTTTTTGGAAGTAATTGGTGCTAAGGAGTCTTATGTAAATAACAGCCTGACTCTGGTCCATAGATGTGAGATCCAAATCTAGGAGATTCTGTAAAGTAATTCAAAAAGTAGGGCTTGCAATTACCAAGCTGCAGATACCCCACCCCATCACAATCCTTCACAAAGATGGAAGGTCACTTTGATTTCATGCAAAGGGACTGAGATGAGAGGAGGGGAAGAAGTCATCAGGCTTCATGTGGCTACTGAGTCAAGTGATCACACAGCCAACCAAAGAAGCTGTTGGGCATGCAGACCATTGGGAGGACCCAAAGGGAAATTATGAGGCCCTCTCTGCAATGATTTTTGAAGACAGCCTGGGTTGAAGATGATTACTTTCTCCAAGAACACAGGGCACCTAAAATGGAGCGCCCCAACTTCAGACAGAACCAGTAAAATCCAAGTAACACCAGGCATCACCTTCATGACTAGCAGGATATCAGCCCCCTTAACTCTTTCTCCCTAGCCTTCCCAAACCAGGAGACAGAGCGTTGGAGGACAAGGGGAAAAGACAGCATGCCTTGGAGCCAGACCACAAGCAGTCTTTGCTCTTGTTGATTTCTTCAGGTTCCCAGAGCTACAGTTCTAGTTTGTAATGGCAGAAAGAGGAAGACAGATTTTGAAGATTTGAGTTTTACACTGAGCTGGATTAAATTAATATTAATAAATGAAAGTAACTGGAAAACTTCGGCGTCTGCTAGTTACTTGTAAGGATAGGAAAGGAGGAAACAACATAATTGAAAGGAATAATTAGAAAAAAATAAAAACAGCCCCATATACCCCACATACCCCAGCCCACTGAGATGTCTTCAACACCAGTAGCCTTGGTTGAACTGTAGCTCCCTCCACCTGTCATCCTAGGCACTCAGTCCATAGTCAGGTGTCTTAGCTTAGTTCAGAGTGACTGCTCCGTGATATGGTTGGGCCTTCTAGAGACCCATAAACCAAGGCTCAAATCCTGGTCACAGGCTGACTTTGTCCTCCAAGGGTTAGACATACAACCTCCTAGAAGTCAGTGTCCCCAGCAGCAGTTGGGAGGAGGGGTCAGTTAGGAAGGGATGGCTCCTAATTTCATGTTGCTTTCTAATTCTGGCCTTGTAGCACTCTTACTCTCCTTTCCTTGTGGCTCAGCTGGCAAATAATCTGTCTGCGATGCAGGAGACCAGAGTTCGATCCCTGAGTTGGGAAGATCCCCTGGAGAAAGAAAAGGCTACCCACTCCAGTATTCTGGCCTGGAGAATTCCATGGACCATATAGTCCATGGGGTTGCAAAGAAGTCAGATATGACTGACCAACTTTCACTTTCACTTTACTTTCCTTCAACCCTTTCAGTCCCTAAGCTCTCTCTATCTGCTTTTAGCCCTAGAAATTAGAAAGCCCACACTGGACTTCAATTCACCATTGCTTGGCATGTCTGTCTCCTCTCTGGTCCACCTAGAGATCTAATATTAAATTTTCACATTACATTTTTATTACTATGTTTTTAAAATATTTTATCTAGCTTTGGTATATATTTTAAGCAGAGGGTGCTCAAAATATCAACTTAACAGCATCATATCAATCAGATTTGACCTATTTCTTATAAACTTAAATATGATCTCTGTTCTCCACATTCCACTAAAATATTAATGCTTCGAATCTAGTTCCAAGGTGGACACTGAAACAGAATTTAGGAAGTAGAACCTGAAAGAGTAAACGTATCACATTGCCTAAAAAGGGTTCCAGTACTCAAGATAATATAAATGAGTAAAGACATAAAGCATTTAAACAAACGTCTTTACTCTTTCATATTCTTACATTTTTGTATTTACTCTTTTTCTCTTTCACTCAAGTTTTTTGGATGGAAAATGCTTTCTATATTCTCTCTTCTCCACAATCTATTTATAGTCATATAATGCATTTATATGGGGTTTCCCAGGTGGTGTTAGTAGCAAAGAACCTGCCTGCCTATGTGGGAGACATTAAGAGATACAGGTTCAGTCCTAAGGTCAGGAAGATCCCCTGGAGGAGGGCATGGCAACCCACTCCAGTATTCTCTCCTGGAGAATCTCATGGGCATAGGTGCCTAGCTGGCTACAGTCCAAAGGCTCTCAAAGAGCTGGACAGGACTGAAGCCACTCAGCACAGCACATATGTAATTTTTAAGCTCATAAAATCTGAAGCTAGATTTAGGAAAAAACTTATAGATTTGATCTTCAATGGCATTGTCAATGTGTAGTTCTGAGAAACAAATGAAAGTAGATAATGTATAATTTTTAAAAAAATCAGAATCTAATATGACACTTTCTAATGAAAACACTAATTAAAATTAATAAAAGGCACCATGCTGCTACTGCTGCCATCTGACCCTCTATTCCCTCTGGGTATGGTTAAGCTTGTGCTCTCCAATATTATGACATAATTTGAGAACTTGTATCAACTTTCCTCTTCCTTAAGCTATTCATACAATGTTCTGGTCTCAACAAACAAAAGTGTGGTGACCTGAAGGGCACCATTAGGTATTAAGAAGTTACAGAGAAATCAAAAGGAGGAGTTAAAAATGAATCTATCCTTATATTCCAAAGTGTATTACTATATGGCACTTTCCTCTTTGTTTTAATATGCTACATCCCACCACAGCCTCAAATTAATTTTCTCTGCTCCCTAAATGAATTACATGTAACTGTTTCTAAAAATGACTACAGACATGAAAGTCATTTTCACTTAATAACTATTAATCTCATATTTCTTGGTGTCACTTTAGTATGAAGTGCGAAAGAAAATTATGCTAAACATTGCAAATTTATGGCAAACACCAGTCCTTGATTTATATTATTATAGATGGTTTATCACCAGAAGCAATCTAAACAAAACTCCATCAGATAGATGCTACAATTTGTATTTATTTCCCCCAGCACTAAATGGCTCTTCAATTTCAGAACTATCATTAATTTCTTATAAATGCAAATCTTTATTTCTTATTTTAATCTACAACAATTTCTTCCAGTCTTCAGAAGATTAACTTTTACATAAAATATTCAAACAGCAATTATAAACAATACTTTGCTTTCCCTGGGCAATCTATGAGCTATTATGCATAAACTATTTAAAAGGAATGGGTGGTCAGTATTGATCAGGAATATAATGGACCAGTAATTCCATCCTCCTTCCTTTTAAATGATCTCACAACTCCAAATTCAGTCATTAAGGAAAACCTTGCCAATGGGTGTGACTATCTTTAAATTGTTTTGCTACCTCCTTAATCTTCTACTTTTACTATATTTCCTTGCAAAATCTCTGCAAAGACCTAAGCCACCCCATGGACCTTAATGAAGAGAAAGCTGCAACTATACACTCTTCACTTATTTTTTTACTTCCATCTCAAAGCAGAAACACTTATAAATCTTCACCTGATGACACACCCTCGAGAGCAAAGAAGACAAACAGTCCCGGCCACACTCCAGGATCACCTGTACCTGCCAAGCCCGCTGCAGTAGCCAAGTCCCCACTAGAATCATCCAGAAATTATGGACTTCACTACAGCAAATTCTCCACCATCTAAAACTTCACTCTGTCTCCTCTAAAAATCAGAAGACAAAGCAATAGAATGTTGAGAATTCCAAGCTGACCAGCCTTACGTTCTATTTACCAGGTCTATCCAGGTGACATCCTTCCTGCCCTAAGCCATTCATCATCACTGTTTTGTCTTTACTGCTAATCTCTTTAGCTTAAGATGGGAGGTCCCTTATGAATATGCTATTGATTCTACATAGAAAAACACTGATTGATTTAGATTCTCTGTTTTATCTCTTAAAAAAAAAAGAAAACTAGTGCAAACAGCAACCCATTCCAATATTCTTGCCTGGACAAGAGGAGCCCACAGTCCATGGGGTCCAAAAGAGTTGGACATAGTGACTAAACAACAATGAAATGCTAATATATCTTCAACATCAAGTCATAGATAGTGACATCAATACCTCAAAAATAATGGAAATCACACTGCTTTGAAGATACTGTGATGAAGAATTCATGAATTCACTCTACAAAATTTTCTTAAGCATCTGCAATGTATAATCAATTGTGGCAGGGCCCTGTAATACAGTCTGAAGTGAACTGCCCTTGAAACTAATGAAATTTAAACTTCAGGGCCCCTCACTAGCCTTGAACACTACCAGCTCTGGAAGAAGTTAAACTAGTATTTTTACTTTAGCATAAGTTTTTGTAAAATTTGAAAATATAAGATATATGTGTACTCTTTAAGAAGGCCTCCTGGATTTTATAAGTCTCAGGCTACATAAAAATTGAAATGTACCCCTGATATCCAAGGAAAAGTTACACAACTATTCCACAGGCTAGGTGTTACATGGGATATTCATCCGCTAACTAGAAAACACAAATGGCACTGAAGTGTATCCAAATAAATCTCTGATATAAAGCCTTGAAAGAGGCAGGCTAAATTGAAATCACTTCTGCCTGTCATGTCTGGGTCAGATAAACTTCCTTTCAGGAACCTGGATGTCTTCCATACAATTTTTCTTGAACAGGATGAAAAAGTTCAGCCTTTACCCATCAAAGATAATTGGTCTTACTCTTCAACAACCTTTTGTTTATAACAATTAAATTAAGGTCAGTATTAGGGTACTGCTGCTGCTGCTAAGTCACCTCAGTCATGTCCGACTCTGTGCGACCCCAGAGACGGCAGCCCATCAGGATCCCCCATCCCTGGGATTCTCCAGGCAAGAACACTGGAGTGGGTTGCCATTTCCTTTTCCAATGCATGTAAGTGAAAAGTGAAAGTGAAGTTGCTTAGTCATGTCCGATTCCTAGGGACCCCATGGACTGCAGCCTACCAGGCTCCTCCGTCCATGGGATTTTCCAGGCAAGAGTACTGGAGTGGGGTGCCACTGCCTTCCTAGAGCAATATCTTAATTAGACTGGAGATGTGGGATGGGAGGAAAAAGAAAAGACTGATAATGACCTTTAATTATCAATGATGCCACCTTTCTAAGGTCAAAAATTCTAAGACAAAGATGAGGAAAGTTTCAGGTAAAGATTTTATAATAGATTTTTTTCACTAAAACACTATTTCAATAAGTTATGAGGGAAGATATTGTCTCCCTTCCCAAAAATACTTGAACACAGCAGATTTTCTAATCTTCCACAGAATCATGACTATTCCAAAAGAGAACCCAATCTGCAATAGTTTTTTTTTTCTTCTTCTTCCTGTTTATATTTTTTAAAAGTAACCATAGTTTCACACAGTAAGGGAATCTCCTAGATTAGAGGTTCTCAACACATGGTCTCTGGACCTAAAGCAGCAATACCTGGGACTTGCTCAGTTCAGTTCTGTTCAGTTCAGTTGCTCAGTCAAGTCCAGCTCTTTGTGACCCCGTGGACTGCAGCATGCCAGGCCTCATTGTCCATCACCAACTCCCGGAGCTTGTGCAAACTTATGTCCATTGAGTCAGTGATGCCATCCAAACATCTCATCTTCTGTCAATCCCTTCTCCTCCTGCCTTCAATTCACCCAGCATTAGGGTCTTTTCCAATGAGTCAGCTCTTTACATCTGGTGGCCAAAGTATTGGAGCTTCAGCATCAGTCCTTCCAATGAATATTTAGAACTGATTACCTTAAAGATTGGCTGGTTTGATCTCCCTATAGTCCAAGGGACTCTCAAAAGTCTTCTCCACCACCACAGTTCAAAAGCATCAACCCTTTGGCACTCAGCTTTCTTCATAACCCAACTCTCACATCCATACATGACTACTGGAAAAACCATAGCTTTGACTAGATGGACCTTTGTTGGCAAAGTAATGTCTCTGCTTTTTAATATGCTGTCTAGGTTTGTCATAACTTTTCTTCCAAAGAGCAAGCGTTTTTTAATTTCATGGTTGCAGTCAACATCTGCAGTGATTTTGGAGCCCAAGAAAAAATAGTCTGTCACTGTTTCCACTGTTTCCCCATCTAATGAGACCCAATGCCATGATCTTCGCTTTTTTAATGTTGAGTTTTAAACCAGCTTTTTCACTCTCTTCTTTCATTTTCATCAAGAGGCTCTTCAGTTCCTCTTCACTTTCTGCCATAAGGGTGGTGTCATCTGCATATCTGAGGTTATTGATATTTCTCCCAGCAATCTTGATTCCAGCTTGTGCTTCATCCAACCTGGCATTTTGCATGATGTACTCTGCATCCATGGCCCTCTTCTCCACATACTGAGTTAGAAAGTCTCAAGGTGGAGTCCTGCACTCTATGTCTTAACCAGCCCTCCATGTGATTTGTATGCATGCTACAGCTTGAGAATTGCAACCCTACAGACCTACCAAAGATCAACCCCATCAGTAGCACACATACTTTCCCTATGGTCATAAGACAACTAGCTAACTTCCTTCAACTAAACATTTTTATTTTACTCTAAAAATGTTAAAAGCCAGATTCAGTTTTGTCTAGAGTGACAGATTCACAGTGTTATGCAATTTGGAGTCATGAAATATATGTTTTATTGACACACACCTAGCAACAATCTCAGTTGTAGCTCCATATCCCCAAAGATTCTCCAGCTGTGACACTGAGCTGATCATCTCAGGCACCTGACAAACACCAAAAGTGGAAAATCACGGCTCAGAGAATATTCCACTTCAGAGTCTCCGGAATTGGCACTATAATACTGAAACCTGCCCCTAAAGATCGTTAGAGAAATAATAGAACTAGCAACATCCCAAGTTCCTGGTTTACTGTTTATAAATGAAATAAAATGCAGAATTGAGGAGAAAGCAGAACATGAAGAGGACTAGGCCAAAGAAAGCACATTGTAGAAACAGTAGGAAAAAATGACAGTCATGCATTTGCTCAGGTTTCAAAACACAAGTAATAGCATGAGAAGCTCTGCATAAATGAAGCTACGTGCAAAATTCTGCTTCCAGTGAAAGACCACAATCAGTAGGCAAATGCAATATGTATATGCAATGTCATCCAACCATTTCATCCTCTGTTGCCCCCTCTCCTTCTGCCTTCAGTCTTTCCCAGCATCAGGGTCTTTTCCAGTGAGCCAGTTCTTCACATCAGGTGGCCAAAGTATTGGAGCTTCAGCTTCAGCATCAGTTCTTCCAGTGAATATTCAGGCTTAATTCCCTTTAGTACTGACTGGTTTGATCTCCTTGATGTCCAAAGGACTCTCAAGAGTCTTCTCCAGCAACACAGTTCGAAAGCATCAATTCTTCAGCACTCAAGTCTTCTTTATGGTCCAGCTCTCACATCTGTACATGACTACTGGAAAAACCATAGCTTTGACTATGTGGACCTTTGCTGGCAAAGTGATGTCTCTGCTTTTTAATACACTGTCTAGGTTTGTCATAGCCTTTCTCCCAAAGAGCAAGTGTCTTAATTTCATGGCTGTAGTCACTGTTTGCAGTGATTTGGGAGCCCAAGAAAATGAAATCCAAGTTTCCACTTTTTCCCCATCTATTTGCCATGAAGTAATGGGACTGGATGCCATGATCTTCGTTTTTTAAATATTGAGTTTTAAGCCAGCTTTTATTGCTTATTTGGATGGCATCACTGACCCAATGGACATGGGTTTGAGGAAACTCAGGGAGACCGTGAAGGACAGGGAAGTCTGGTATGTTGCAGTTCATGGAGTGGCAAAGAGTTGGACACAAGTTAGCAACTCAATAGCAACAACAAGTGCAATGTGTAACCATTCAATAACCATTCATTACAACTCACTACTGAAATCCAATGACTGGATAAAAAGCATAAATCCACCTCTAAGTAACTCCAAGTCTTACATCAATCTCCTTACAAATCTACCTCTCTGTATATTGTTTCCTGGGTATACGGACCACTTCTATTAGCTTTTATATCCACAGTGTTCTGAATAGCTTCTGATAGATTGTTGTTTCTTAATAAATATTTATTAAATCTAGGAATATCTGCTATCAGTCATCCAACATAGATGGATATGATTTTCTAGACCACCATGGACCTATGGACTTTGTAAGGAATTCCTAGTCTGCTCAGATGAAAAACATCTTTCTCAAACAAGGCTTCAAGAGTTCTCCTGAGCAAAAGGTAGTTCTTGAGCTCCAAAGAAATAATCAATAAGGGCACTAAGTGGTATTTGAGGAAGAGAGATTAACATTCCCTTCCCCTCCAATGTCCATAAGATGCCTCAAAACTCTCCTGCTGCTGCTGCTGCTGCCAAGTCGCTTCAATCATGTCCAACTCTGTGCGACCCCATAGACAGCAGCCACCAGGCTCCCCTGTCCCTGGGATTCTCCAGGCAAAAAGACTGGAGAGGGTTGCCATTTCCCTCTCCAGAACATGAAAGTGAAAAGTGAAAGTGAATTTGCTCAGTTGTGTCCAACTCTTCACGACCCCATGGACTGTAGCCTACCAGGCTCCTCTGTTCACAGGATATTTCCCAGGCAAGAGTACCAGAGTGGGTTGCCATTGCCTTCTCCATGTCAAACTCTCCTAAATAAATATATATAAGTGAAAGATCTGGGTAAACACCTTGTCTCTTTTTCAAACATGTTGACACTCTAACTGTTCATATGCCTGAGTTCTGAACCACTACAGTCTCGCATAAATGTACTCAAGCACTTTAATACTCAGAGAGGACCCAGAAAGACTGCTAAATATAGAAGTCTTCTGTCTGTCCAAAGATGATGCTCTTGGAATGTTTCCTGTGCTTCCATCTCTGTGTCAACCCCACAAATTCACCAATTTCAGCTGCTATCCCTGGAGAAGGAAATGGCAATCCACTCCAGTACTACTGCCTGGAAAATCCCATGGACAGAGGAGCCTGGCAGGCTACAGTCCATGGGGTCGCAAAAAGTCGGACACAACTGAGCGACTTCACTCACTTCTGGTGCTATAGCTCCTAACTTGTCATTCTACTTGAACACCAGTCCCAAGACATGTGCTAATCAACTCGTGTTTCCTGTTTCTGACCCTGTCCAGTCAGCCCTACAAGTACTTGTGTGCCTGCCAGGTGCCACATTCCATGCCCAGACTGAGCAACTGTCCTCATAGTCTGCCTACCCTCCCCAGACACAGAGCATTAGCCCCTCCTAGGCCACTCCCTGGCCATCCACACTCTAAGGGATGACATTAGAGGAAACAGTAGGCTTGGTGTGGAGCCCAGTCAATTTCAATGACAGGCCTCTTCTCTATGCCCTGCTCAGGACTATTGTGAAAATGAGAAATGACCTTAAACTGAACCACACTAAAAATTCTGAAGCCAAATTTAAAAGGTATAATAGCAACCAAATACATGTAATACCTATATTATTATTTATTATTTCTCATTGCTCCCTAGTTGCTAAATCATATCTACCTCTTTTGAGACCCACAGACTGTAGCCTGGCAGCTTCCTTTGTCCATGGGATTTCCCAGGCAAGAATACTGGAATGGGGCTGTCATTTCCTTCTCCACAGGATGTTCCCAACTGAGGGACTGAACCAGCGTCTCCTGCTTGGTGGGCAGATCCTTTACCACTGAGCCGCAAGGTAAGCCTTACTTATAAATAAGCATCAAAAAGACTAGAAGAACTTGCAACCAAATGCTAACAACAGTTTTCTCCAGCTTGTAGGAATATATCTTTTTGTTTGTTTGTTTATACTTTATTTATTTTACAGATTCTCCTTGGTGAGAGTGCATACTTATAAAATTTGAAAAATTATCATTTAAAAAAATGCTTGGATGGGCTGAGTCTTAAGTTCAATCTGTAATTAAACAAGTATGAATCATACTGACTATGAAAGATTTTTATCTGTTTCAGAATGATTAAAAACAAAAAAAAATAGAAAAAGTTAATATGATAGAAATATCTTTCAAAAATAACCAATCCAATTACTTAACAGCATCTGTGGCTTGCTCTAGAGGCATATGCATTTTTAACATACTCACATTGTTATCTTCACTCTGAGAAGTCCGTACGTGTGTGCTCCGTCACCCAGTCATGCCTCTTTGACCCCACAGGCCCGCTGTCCATGGGATTTTCTAGGCAAGAATACTGGAGTATGTTGCCGTTTCCTCCTCTAGGGGATCTTCTTGACCCAGGGATTAAACCTGGGTCTCCTGCTTTGGCAGGCAAATTCTTTACTGCTCAGCCACCAGGGAAGCCCCTAAGAAGTCCAGAGCTACTCAATAATAATTGACCCAATCACTGCAATATTGAGACAGTGGCAGGAACTGACTATTGACATCAAAACTTTTCCTAATATGCAACTCTCAGTCTTATTTTCTAAAGTCCCTCCCATGTGGGTTTTTCTCTCTTCTCCCCAGACTGAATTTGGGGACGAAGGCTTGGAGAAAGGTGGAAGAAGTGGGCTGAGAAGAGAGCTAATGCTTACTAAGCATCTAGAATGTGCTAGCACTGTGCTAGGAACTTTATATACACGATCACAGTACTACCAGAAGGATCCAGAACATAGGTTTAACATCTGATGAAACTCCCTGAACAACCAGCTCTTCTACACTTCCAGTCTCCTGTTTTCTAGGGCAGAAATCTCTCTCTCTCCCTTTTTTTAACCAAGTGTGCCTGATTCTATGCCGAAAATGTGAGAAATACTAGCAGAAGAAAAAGGAAAGAAGGGACGGAGGAAGAAGGAAGAAGGGTGGAGAGAGCAAAGGAACGAGGGAAGGCGGGAAAACAGAGAAAGGGAAACATCTGTGATCGTGATTTATATGAAATAGCACATAAATGCACGTAGGTGTGTGTATGTGTGTGCTCAGCCACTCAGTCATGCCCAGCTCTTTGTGATCCCATGGACAGTATCCACCAGGCTCCTCTATCCATGGGGATTTTCCAGGCACAAATATGAAGCAGGTTGTCATTCCCTACTCCAGGCATGTGTGTCTGTGTGTATATATATATATATATATATATATGAATTAAATGCATGGCCTATGAATGGATTGAATTGCTATTCAGTTCCTTTTTTAAACAAGGGTTAGAGAATGAAGAGAGACTCCACTCAAAGGCCAATTTCAGCATGTGGACTAGTATCCCTGGCTACTACTCTTTCACTAAACAATTGCTAAAATACTGATACTTGCAGAAAAAAATACTGGTGCTATAATTTTTCCTTATAAAACTCTCTTCTACAGTTGTTACGTAGAGTAACAACTTTCCTGAATTTCCCCCCCTTTCCTGAATTCTTACTTCATTTAGGGTCTAACTTACATTACAAAGTAGTCAATTACATACTATTCCTGGCTTTTCTTAAAGAGCCTCTTGATGAAAGTTAAATAGGAGAGTGAAAAAGTTGGCTTAAAACTCAACATTCAGAAAACTAAGATCATGGCATCCGGCCCCATCACTTCATGGCAAATAGATGGGGAAATAATGGAAACAATGAGAGACTTTTATTTTTTTGAGCTTGAAAATCACTGCAGATGGTGACTGCAGCCATGGAATTAAAAGACACTTGCTCCTTGGAAGAAAAGTTATGACAAACCTAGACAGCATATTAAAGAGCAGAGACATTACTTTTCAAACAAAGGTTTGTCTAGTCAAAACTATGGTTTTTCCAGTAGTCATGTATGAATGTGAGAGTCGGGCTATGAAGAAAGCTGAGTGCCAAAGAATTTATGCTTTTGAACTGCGGTGTTGGAGAAGACTCTTGAGAGTCTCTTGGACTGCAAGGAAATCTAACCAGTTCATCCTAAAGGAAATCAGTCCTGAATATTCCTTGGAAGGACTGTCGCTGAAGCTGAAACTCCAATACTTTGGCTACTTGATGTGAAGAACTGACTCACTGGAAAAGACCCTGATGCTGGAAAAGATTGAAGGCAGGAGGAGAAGGGGATGACAGAGGATGAGACAGTTGGATGGCATCACCGACTCTATGGACATGAGTCTGAGTAAATTCCGGGAGTTGGTGATGGACAGGGAGGCCTGGTGTGCTGCAGTCCATGGGGTCGCAAAGAGTTGAACACAACTGAGTGACTGAACTGATTATTTTCTCATGTTAAAATATTCTTTCCTACAACATGACATAGTCTTTGAGGACAGAGACCATATATTAGCATCTTCCATCACACCCAGCTCCGAGACACTTTGTTGTTATTCAGTCATTAAGTTATGCTCAACTCTTTGTGACCCTCTGGACTGCAGCATGCCAGGCTTCCCTGATCTTCACTATTTCCTAGAGTTTGCTCAATTCATGTCCACTGAGTAGGTGATTCTAACTATCTCATTCTCTGACAGCCCCTTCTTTTGCCTTCAGTCTTTCCCAGCCTCAGGGTCTTTTCCAATGACATCCATCCAGGTACCTAATAAATTATCACATGAGCCTTAGCCTTATAATTGTCCCCCCCAAATGCCCAAGACACACGGTTTTTCTCACTGTCACCACACCGTAAGACATGAAGCTTTTGGATATGAGTGTGTCAGTTCATGATGCTTCAAACACCTTAAGGGCAGAGTCAGTGACTTACTCATTTCTGTAGCCTCCTCTGGGGTTTACAGTGCAACTGGTGCTTCAGAGGGACTCAGTATATATTGCTTGGCTAAAATAGATTAAGGATGGAATTCTGATGTATCCTTAAATCAGGTATGGATAAGCAGGGTTTTCTGAGGACCAAAGGGAGGTCAGGAGACCCACTATACCCTTTCATGGGATTTTTTTTTCCCAACATTAGTCAATTTGTAAAAGCCATGTTAGTTTAGAAGAAACACAAATGTTGGGGTTAGATAGCCCTGGTTGAAATCAGACCTGTGACCATTTTCTTAATATTCTCATTTTCAAATGTTCACTTGGGCAGCAGAAATCCTTTCTGGATCTTTAAGTTTGAATTACCCAAGTGATATATGAATTGAAGATTATAACACTGTAAGAAATTAATGAAAAAAACTTGAAAAAAAATTGTTCTACTTGTCCCTCCCCCTTCTCAGCCACTTCAAATAATCATTGTCAGCCATCTAGTGTGTTCAATTCTGATACTTTTTATCTGCATTAATACACACATCTCTGGGCGTGTGTGCACACATCTATACATAGTTTCTTTTGTATTTTCTATATAATAGGCCCACATTTTTAAAATAATTTTATTTATTTATTTATTGTTCGCTGTGCTAGGTTTTCACTGCTGCTCAGAATTTTCCCTAGTGGCAGAGAGTGGGAGCTACTCTGTAACTGCAGTGCACGGGCTTCTCACTGAGGTAGCTTCTCTTATTGCTGAGCACCGGCTCTGGGTGCACCGGCTTCAGCAGTTGTGGCTCCCAGGCTCTAGGACACAGTTTCAATAGTCGTGGTGCATGGGCTTAGTTGCTCTGCCACATATGCGATCTTTCTGAATCGGGGATTGAACCCATGTCTCCTGCATTGGCAGGCAGATTTTTTGCCACTGAGCCACCGGGGAGGCCCCCTAAATAGGTTCATATTAAATATAATTGCTGTGTTACATTTTTCACATAACTTTTATCTATTTCAATATTCAGTGACTATACTATATATATGTATACTTTAATCTTGCATTTTAACAGCACTTACACTTTGCAGTTATATGTCTTTACAAGGACGGCACATGCCCTGGGTCTCAGTTTCTGCATCAGTAAACTGGAACTAGTATCTTCTTCAAAGAGATGGGTAAAGATTAAATCACATAATGTTTGCAAGACTTGTGGCTGTCAAGGGGAAGGGGGGTTGGAGAAGGAAGAATTGGAAGTTTGGGATGAGTATGTAAACTATTATGCATAGGATGGATATATAATAAGGTCCTACTCTACAGCACAGGGAACTCTATTTAATATCCCATGATAAACCATAATGGAAACAAATATAAATAATATACATATAAATGTATAATTGAATCATTTTGCTGTACAAAGTGTAAATCAACCATACTTCAATAAAATTTTTAAAAATAAAAATAATGTTTGCCAATCAGTTGCTACACAACTGGTGCTGAATAAAATATAACCATTGTTACTGTTATTAACTTGAACCACATGGAAATTCCTAGTTTCTTAGGGGGGTTTTAGAGAATCAACAGGAGAACAAAAACTGCATTATCCTCAATGTTCTAATTCACTGTTTGCAGGAGGGCGTCTTTCCCTCACTTACAAAACAGGAAGTCCCTTGGCTCCATGGGAACTTGGATTTGCTCCTGGTTCCTCTGTTCCCTCAGGGCTACGTAAAGGCAAGGAGAACCATCTCCCTCCTAATCACCCTCCAGGGAATCAACCCTTTGAGTTCACCTTTTCATTAACCAGAGCGTAATACACAAAGACCTACTCACAGCCTTAGTGGCCTGACATTAAATTGTGATAAAAACAATACCCGCTGGCGGCACCAGTCCGCAGCTGTTCTGCCTTCCACATCTGCCTTCCTGCCACCAGAAGCGGAGCCCTGCCCGTCTATCAAGTCTGTATTTAAAACAGCGTCTCGATACGTACATTTTAAATCAGATCTGAATTGCTGATCAAAACTGTTTGAAGTTTTCCAGATGCAAGACCATTTATTCACCAACACTTCTAAAAATAAGGGGGAGGAAAGCCCAGAGCCTGTCAAAGTTAATTAGATTCACACAAAAAGCTTAACAGTCCCTTGCAATGTTTTTACTCTATTACACATAAATGTACAATAATTCCGTGAACACTGGGTTTAATTGCTCATAATATTTTAATTAAGGTTATGCTTTGTATAAATATCAACTCATCATTTACTGTGACTACAGTCCTATTTAAATGATGAAGTCAATTTGACAGTACATTCATGAAAAAGAGAGCCTTTTAAGAGTTTTGCTCTTACGTGGTCTAGAATACTAATGGAGGTTAATTGTCAAAACAAACTGAGCAAAGACGTCAGAATGGTCTTCACATTTTAGCGAGAGAACAACGTAACCACATTTTTATGTGACCCGCTGACCTAATACCGCGAATAACATAATGGCTATTATAAATCTCCATGTCTGCTTCCTGAAAGCCAGACAGCTCTCCTTTTTAATATTTACATTTTGTGGCTGCCCTTTAAGCAGACACCCTTTAACTACTGTATTTGCGATTCAGATGATCAGATAATTAGATGTAAGATCAGATGCGCCAGAAGAGATGGCTACCTCAATTAATCTTACAGTCTCTGCCTCTGCAGATCACTGCCTGGTGTGTAACAGAAAATATCAAATTAAGTTTTCAGAGGCAGGGAAACTTCAAGTCTGCAGTCATTTTAATTCCATCCGAGGCAAGGATATAATTTATTACTGTATTCAGAATTCATGTTCTCTTTTTCCAAAACACCAATTTTAATTAGAGAACAGAGACCTGAAAGAGGAGAAAAGAGTGAGGGGAAAGGCCTGCCAGTGTCCACAGGGATCACTATCTATTCCTCCTAGAGACAGTACCTGTTCTGAAGTCTGCAGTTTCCCCAAGTGAATATCAAAGCTTAGACTCAGGGAGCCTTTTCCTCACAAGTGGCTCTCCTGGCCTTCGAAAGAGCAGGGAGGCATCTCCCATCTGGCAAATACCCCCGCTGCTTTTCTTCTCTTTGCTACTGGTTTTTCACACTCAAATTTCACAAATCACTATGTTTTCCAAAATGATCTAGTAGTTTGTCTCATTAGATACAGGAAGATGCAAAAGAAACTTCGTATTGCCAACTACATGTACTTTTTTATAAATAGAAAGGAATTTTTAACAGAATAGACCAGGGACACAAAAATAGACAGAGAAACTAGAAAACAGATGGCAACAAAAGACACCGGCATTTATCCCTGGGTGCTATTAAGAGGGAAGTGCAAAATAACCAGCCTATTTTGAATTCTTTTAAAATTTGGGGGTAAAATAAATTCTCGGAGTTTCTACTGAAGTCTCAGGTCCTTTAAAGATAGGGGATGGATGTGTGGTGTGGTATTTAAGAATTCTAGTTCACAGCTGTCAGATGTGAAATCCAAAGCTGGAATCCTACGTGAAGATTTGAGCATGATAAATCCAACCCTGAAATGATTTGAAGGCTTTACTTCACCCAGGAATGCTATTATTTGAAAGTTGGGGTTAAATTAATTTTAAAAGTCATTCTGTTCATTCAGTCAACAAATTTTTGAAATACAGAAAAGCTTTCAAAACGAAGCACCTGCAAAGTAATTCCTGGGAGAGAGAAATCTCCATAAATAACAAGAGGGCAGGAATAGCTTGTCATAAACTTATTTAATATTCCTCTGATCTCTGAATATAAAGGTGACAACACACGGAGACATACAAGCATCTTCAAGGGTACCTGAAAGAGAAATCTGTTCACAGCCAACTGGAACTGGAACGGATGAGCTTGACCCCATTTATTACCTGATGAGCAACTGAAATAGAGCACACATTGCATATTTGCATCTAAGCTTAGCTTCTGCAGGACAGAGACCTCAACCCACCATTTTTCTCTTTTGCACTCACACAGTCGTTCTTTAACTGAGTGCTAATTATTTCCTAAGTATGCATAGATCCTATTCCCCAAACTAGATGGCGAGCAACGGAAAGGCAAAGGGATGTCTTTAGCATCTCCCTTCACTACACTGAGCAGACCCAGACACAAAGCAGAGGTTTCATGCAAAGGTATGGAAGGAAGACAGGAAGCAAAGAAAGCAGCCAGAGAGAAGCAAGTTTTGAGTCCAAGGATTTGCTTATCAATATCCTTTCCTTCTCTCTAGCTGTTATCAGTGGCCTCAATATCCCACCAAGCCTCCTCCCACCTTTGGTTCTCTCTGCACGCCTTAGGTCTTTCTCACAGATTCTCCCACAGGATTCTCATTTTCATTTCCTTACCTAGCGCAAACAATTATTCCTTTGCCTAAACTAACTCAGTAGTTGGCTAACTGGGCTTCTTGTCTCATCTCTCCTTCAAGGTTATGGTACTCTTTCCTCCTCAAAAGTCTCGCTGGCTTTCAGAAAACACAACACATTAGGCATACAGCTTCTCTGTACTGCTATCCACTGTTCTCTGCTCCTAGAATGCCTGCCTCCCTCTGCCCACACAACTCCATCAGTCAAAACCTCCATCTCGTCTCAAAGGCTCAGCCCAAATGCCACCCCTCCAGGAGAGCCTTGTACGGTCTCCTGGGGCCTAAACTCACTGCTGCTGGCTCTGGGCTCTTATAAAAATCCCCTGTATCTCCTGGGCGCCCTTCTGGCATCTGCTACAGTCAGACCTACCTGAGGATCTTGCAAGCTCCTTTTGAAAGATGCATCACATTTTTGTATCCTATGCTGTTCTCCTCGGTAGTTTGCTTAGTAGCTATTTATCTAATGATAGCCACATGCACTTGGAACCTCATAGCACACTCTGCACCAAAATTCATAATAATGATGAAGAAATCATCATTTTAAAATTGATTCTAGGAGATGGTTAATTTTATCCTTCTCTTTGAAGACACATAAATATCTCAGTCCCTTCAGAATCTATTACTATTTAATATTCTTCAAAGAAAGTAATTCAAATAAATAAAGAGATATTTACATTTTATACATATTTTCCAGGCACCAAACCAAAACATTTCTACAAGCACATAACTGTTTCCTGTAAATACAGCAAGCTAGCTTTTTAACTCCCCTCCCTTTTTCTTGATCCTTTTTTCACAGTGTGTTTTGCTTGTCTAGACAGTTCCTTCTGTGACTCTTTTATATTCTGATGTGCAATAGCACCCTCACTCTTCCACCGCCCCTGAGATGATGTTCTTTTAGCCTAGGAGTGATTCTTTGCTCTTCCTCTTACTTTCTAACAAGTTCCAAAAATTCTTTGTAACCGTAACATATGTACTTCTTTCACATAACTTTGCTGACTGCTCTCAAACACTCTTCACCATGATGCATTCGGGGGTCAGATGTGCCAGCAACTCCTCTGCCCCACCATTAGGCCGGCAGTGTCTCACGTGTAACTCTTTCCAGTGTTTAACTATCCTACCAGAATATTATCCCTTGCATCCAATCTAAATCTCTTATGCTGTACTCTGCAGTTTAAAGACACTTTCTCTTCCTTTTCTAATCTTGGTAGATGCAAAATGCAGTAATCCTCTGTATAATAGGCAGAGGGGGAGCTCCAAGTATATCCCAAGAAAGATTTTGATATTATTTTGGTTTTCTCTTGGACAATATTGTCTTTTACATCACTTATTTGTTAGAAAGAGTGAATATGTCATATTTTGTCCTCTTTTATCCTGATCTGCACAGTTATCCTATCTAAGGTGATGGCTCTTACTTCAAAAGTCTATGAAAGATTTAAACTTGGTGGACTGTGGTTGCTAATCCAACCTCCACACAACAAGGCACACACTACATCCAACTCTCCTTAAGATACATGTGACCTTAATGAAGAAATGGAAAAAATCCAAAAGAGTTTATTAGCTTAGAGGATTTACATGTACTAGTAGCACATTTAAAGATGAACACTGTGTTCTCATGAAATACACCAACCATGCTTCACTAAGAGTCCACTCACCTGAGTCTGGAGATTCTGTCCCAGACAACCCTGGACACTGTATCAGCCTCATGAAGTGTCCTCATAAGATGGGGAGAAAGTCAGAGGATGCACCCTGAGAGGCCCCTAAAGAGCACCACGGAAGACCTACGACCAGGTTTAGAAGGTTTCCCATCTTATTCCCGCGAACATGACATGGTTACACAAAGATCCTTTTCGAAGAGTGGCTCATTCAACTCTCTTCCCTCAAATTGAGAAACAAGGAAAAGTTAGCCAGATCTAGAATTGTTCCCAATAGATTATTTGGAATGGAGTAGGAACACCCATAAACTTAGAAAACAAACAAACCAATAAAAGCTCTCCCAGGCAGTCAAGATCTGCGTACAGCTCCGGCAGTCTGTTAGAATGGACAACATGTTCTGTTCAGGTATGTGTCTAGATCACAATAGCAGTCAAGGATGAGCCCTGTCATTGTTTATCCATCTTCCCAGTAAAGAACAGGGCCAGTCTGATAGACTTAAGCTTCTGAAAAATAACCTATCTTCTGCAGTGTTGCTCTCATGCACCAAGTGGTCCACTCGTTCATTGGGAATGTCCATTCAAGTTAGAAGCCCTGATGTCCACACCACCACTCACTTACTGCGCCACATAACTCAGAGGCTAAAGTATCAACTGAACACTTATTTAGCAGCCTAATCCCCCTTCATTTTTCAAGCTACTCAGACATGTAGGAAATGTCTACACGTTTTTATATTTTCATAACCAACTGCAGACAAACTGCTTGTCATGTCACAAAAACATTAAGAGATAAAAATAAAGGATCTCCTGATTTCTCCAAAGCTAATAAAGCAAAGGGCGGCTCAATGAAGTAATTATTTCCTACTTACTTGCTGCATAGCAATTTATGAGATGTCTAGCGAAACTTATACAGACACACACACACAGACACACGCAATTTTTTTCCATTTTTAGTTACTGATAATTTTTTTTTTCCATTTTAAGTACTGGTTTTACAGATGTTTTATAAGAAAAAAGTCAACCATTTGGGGTAACCTAATGCATTACTGCTAGCATTTTAAGGTTTGCAGAAGAACAACAATTTAAACTAGACAGATAGACTGACTAATAAATAATTTAATTTATATATGCACATGTATCAAGAGTTCCAAAAAAATTTGATTCAAGAATTCCACTTTCAGAAATATATTCTCATGAAATTATGAGACTTCCACTCAAATGATGAGGTATAAAGATGCTCATCATATTTTATAACCGTAAAAAAATTAGAAATATCTTAAAATACCAAAGATAGGGAGAGATTAATATGCTAAGGTAAAACTACAAGATAAAATAGCTAGCAACCCTAAAACATATATTTTAAATAATATTTGACTTGGGGAAATGCTGATGGTTGAAGTAAGTTAAAGTAACAGATACAAAGCACTCATTAAATAGGATCCTGATTTTTAGAAAAAGAAACAAAGATATATGTTTTTCACTCTGTATGAAGATTCTAGGTAGAAAGTCATTCACTTAAATATTAACAGTTGCAATCTCTGTGGAGTATGTTTACAGGTGATTTATTTATGTTTTTATATATTCCCACTAGTGAGTAGTGAATGTGTTTTATTAATTTTAATCAAAGATATTTCTACATCTTCTTAAGCCTTCACACACTAGGATTCTGACACCTCTATATACCTAGACTTTGGGACACTATATACGGAACTTGTTCAGAAAAGGCCCTTCCATTTTTGCTTGTCATTAAGCACTTCCATAGTCAAAGGGGTTCTGGTTTACATCATATATTAATGATGACCCTATCTTAACGAAATTAGGAATATAAAGGCTTGAGGAGGGGTAAAAAAAAAAAATCTAATATACAACCAGTCTTCTGTTTAAAGATGTGCTAAAGCTCTAGGCCAAGCCCAGAGGAGAGGTTGGGAGAGAGAGGACTCATCTCTATTTACCTATCTCATAGCTTTTTATTCACCTTGAACTGTCCTGTTAGCTGAATGATATCAGTAAGGACACCAGTTATTGGCACAGTCAAAACCTGCATCTTTTTTACATTCAAGAATGAGAGTTTTCAAAGTAGAACAAATAATCTCTACTGGTGTATGAAGCGCTGGTACTGTTTTCGTGTCTTAAGTTTGTGCTAAATTTGTGGCTGTTGTTCAGTAGCTCAGTTGTGTCTGATCCTTTCCAACCCTATGGACTGCAGCATGCCGGGATTCCCTGTCCTTCACCATCTCCCAGAGCTTGCTCAAACTCATGTCCATTGAGTTGGTGATATCATCCAACCATTTCATCCTCTGTCATCTCCTTCTCCTCCTGCCTTCAATCCTTTCCAGAATCAGGGTCTTTTCCAGTGAGTTGGCTCTTCGCATCAGGTGGCCAAAGTACTGGAGTTTGAGTTTCTGCATCAGTCCTTCCATGAATATTCAGCATTGATTTCCTTTAGGACTGACTGGTTGGTTTGATCTCCTTGCAGTCCAAGGAGCTCTCAAGAGTCTTCTCCAACACTACAGTTCAAGGGTATCAATTCTTTGGCACTCAGCCTTCATTATAGTCCAACTCTCACACACAACTAATGGGAAAAAAACCACAGCTTTGACTACATGGACCCTTGTAGGCAAAGTAATGGCTCTGCTTTTTAATACACTGTCTAGGTTTATCATTGTATTGCTTCCAAGGAGCAAGCATCTTTTAATTTGATGGCTGCAGTCAACATCTGCAGTGATTTTGGAGCCCAAGAGAATGAAGTCTATCATTGTTTCCATTGTTTTCCCCACCTATTTGCCATGAAGTGATGGGCCAGATGCCATGATTTTTGTCTTTTGAATGTTGAGTTTTAAGCCAGCTTTTTTGCTCTCGTCTCTCGCCTTCATCAAGAGGCTCTTTATTTCCTCTTCACTTTCTGCCATTACAGTGGTAACATCTGCATATCTGAGGTTATTGATATTTCTCCCAGCAATCTTGATTCCAGCTTGTGCTTCATCTAGCCCAGCATTTCTCATGATGTATTCTGCATATAAGTTAAATAAGCAGGGTGACAATATACAGGCTTGACGCACTCCTTTCCCAATTTTGAACCAGTTCATTGTTTCATGTCCGGTTATAACTGCTGCATCTTGACCTGCATACAGATTTCTCAGGAGGCAGGTATGGTGGTCTGGTATTTCCATCTTTTTAAGGATTTTCCACAGTTTGTTGTGATCCACACAGTCAAAGGCTTTAGTGTATTCAATGAAGCAGAAGTAGGTGTTTTCTGGAATTCTCTTGCTTTATCTTGTGATCCAACAGATGTCAGCAATTTGATCTCTGGTTCCTCTGCCTTTTCTAAATCCAGCTTGAACATCTGTCAAACCCTAGCTTGAAGGATTTTGAGTATTAACTTGCTAGAATGTGAAATGAGTACAATTGTGGGGTAGTTTGATCATTCTTTGGCACTGCTTTTCTTTGGGATTGGATGAAAACTGATCTTTTCCAGTCCTGTGGCCACTGCTGAGTTTTCCAAATTTGCTGGCATATTGAGTGCAGCACTTTCACAGCATCATCTTTTAGGATTTGAAATAATTCAGCTCGAATTCCATCACCTTCACTAGCTTTGTTTCTGGTGATGTTTCCTGAGGCCTACTTGACTTCACACTCCAGGATGTCTAGCTCTAGGTGAGGGATCACATCACTGTGATTATACGAGTCATGCAGATCTTTTTTGTATAGTTATTCTATGTATTCTTGCCACCTCTTCTTAATATCTTCTGCTTCTGTTAGGTCCATGCCATTTCTGTCCTTTATTGTGCCCATCTTTGCATGAAATGTTCCCTTGGTATCTCTAATTTTCTTGAAGAGATCTTTAGTCTTTCCCATTCTTTTGTTTTCCTCTATTTCTTTGCATTGTTCACTGAGGAAGGCTTTCTTATTTCTCCTTGCTATTCTTCAGAACTCTGCAGAATTCTTCAGAATTCTTCATACTCTTCAAGTATGTTTAGCTTTCCTTTTCTCTTTTGCCTTTCACTTCTCTTCTTTTCTCAGCTATTTGGAAGACCTCCTTAGACAACCATTTTGCCTTTTTGTACTTTTTTCCCCTTGGTGATGGTTTTGATTACCACCTCCTGTACAATGTTATGAACCTCTGTCCATAGTTCTTCAGGCACTTTGTCTAATCTCTTGAATCTAATCCCTTGAATCTATATGTCACTTCCACTGTATAATTATAACTTCCACTGTATAATTGTAAGAGATTTGATTTAGATCATACCTGAATCATCTAGTAGTTTTCCCTACTTTCTTCAATTTAAGTCTGAATTTTGCAATAAGCAGTTCATGATCTGAGCCATATTAGGCTCCCAGTTTGTTTTTGCTGACTGTATAGAGCTTCTCCATCTTTGGCTGTGAAGAATATAATCAATCTGATTTCGGTATTGACTATCTGGTGATGTCCTTGTGTAGAGTCATCTTGTATTGTCAGAAGAGCATGTTTGCTATGACCAGTGGGTTCTCTTGGCAAAACTCTGTTAGCCTTTACCCTGCTTCATTTTGTACTCCAAGGCCAAATTTGCCTGTTAGTCCAGGTATCTCCTGACTTACTACTTTTGCGTTCCAGTCCCCTATGATGAAATGGACATCTTTTTTTGATCTTAGTTCTAGAAGGTCTTGTAGGTCTTCATAGAACCATTCAATTTCAGCTTCTTCAGCATTAGTGGTTGGGGCATAGACTTGATTACTGTGATATTGAATGGTTTGCCTTGGAAACAAACCCAGATCATCCTGTTGTTTTTGAGATTGCATCCAAGTGCTACATTTCAGACTCTTTTGTTGACTATGAGAGCAACTCCATTTCTTCAAAGGGATTCTTGCCTAAAGTAGTAGGCATATTGGTCATCTGAATTAAATTCGCCCATTCCTGTCCATTTTAGTTCACTGATTTTTAAAACATCAGTGTTCACTCTTGCCATCTCCTGCTTGACCACTACCAATTTATGTTGATTCATGGACCTAAATTTCAGGTTCCTACACAATACTGTTCTTTACAGTATCACACTTTACTTTCACCATCAGATACACATTGTTGTAAATAATCAGGTATGTTGCACACCGTCTCCACTGCCATAGGAATTAGAAAAATAATTATGATCCTGTATATTGATACATGGTTTTATTTTCATTATCCTTTATCCAGGAATCTAGAATCCTAGGTTGGTCTAGGAATATATATTTCGTTCTGTCTTCTAGCCAAAGTTAAAATTAATAGATTGTAGATTAATTATTCTGACTAAAATCAGTTATCTCCAGAAAAATATATTCAAAAGTCTATTGGAATTTATTTGTTTATTTCCCCTTTCTCCACTCCTTTCAGGAGGTACTCTATGCAACTAATCATTTGGCTAGATCTTCAGAAAAGTTCTTCTTAAAGTAAACCAATCCAAGGGAATTTATTTTGGATTTTTTTATTGCCAACTTGCAGCACTAGTGGTAAAGAACCCATCTGCTAATACAGGAGACTTAAGAGACATGGGTTAAATCCCTGGATTGGGCAGATCCCCTGCAGTACGAAATGGCAACTCACTTCAGAATTCTTGCCTGAAAAATTTCATGGACAGAGTAACCTGGCAGTTGGGGTCACAAAAAGTCAAACACAACCAAGCAACTGAGCATTGATAGACCAATACCACTATGGCCATGCAATATGACAGTAGTTTTCCAAGTTTTTAAACAAATAATTTCCTTTATGATTTGTCACACAGTCTTTGGAGAAACTATGTAAAAAATATTTTTATACATAAACAGTGTATGAAGAGAAGTGAACTGAAAGTTGCTCAGTCATGTCCAACTCTTTGTGACTCCACGGGCTATAGAGTCCATGGAGTTCTCCAAGCCAGTATACTGGAGTGAGAAGCCTTTCCCTTCTCCAGGGGATCTTCGCAACCCAGGTCTCCTGCACTGCAGGTGGATTCTTTACCAGCTGAGCCACAAGGGAAGCATATTAAACAATGTAAAAAAATAAGTAAAGCTGTATTGTTTTATCTTACCTCTCAAGTCTTTCTCTTCCCTCACTTCCTCACCCAACCCAGTGCCCCAGCAGCTCTATAATGAGCTAAGAGAGTCAAGTTGGTGGAGAAATAAATTATGGTTTTCCTTCTGCTGCTGCTGCTAAGTCGTTTCAGTCATGTCTGACTCTGTGCAACCCCATAGACGGCAGCCCACCAGGCTCCCTTGTCCCTGGTCTCCAGGCAAGAACACTGGAGTGGGTTGCCATTTCCTTCTCCAATGCATGAAAGTGAAAAGTGAAAGTGAAGTCGCTCATTCGTGTCTGACTCTTAGCGACCCCATGGACCACAGCCCACCAGGCTCCTCCACCCATGGGATTATCCAGGCAAGAGTACTGGAGTGGAGGGTTTTCCTTCTAGGAGACTTATTTTACCAGATTCCTAGCTTATTTCTAAAGCATACTGATCTTGCTAAAACTCCCAACTGAAAATATTCCTATCCCTGCTCCTTTCTGAATTAGAACCTATTATCCAGCTCCTCTCAAAGTCTGGCTGAGAGAAGAGACCTGAGAAACACTGGCAAGGATTTACAGTCAAACTTTGGATCACCTCAGACCACATGACGTTCATATATGTAGATAAAATTAGTTAGCCTTTCATAACAGTGCCTTTGCTGAAATGACACTTAATAACAACTCCTAAATTTTTTCCTAAGGTTTCTTTAAAAAGCCCAGTTGCTTCAAAAAATATTATTGAGGGAATTGCCTGTTAAATCAGTGCTCATTATGTATGCTCATTATTTATGTGATAAATCTCTTCTAAAAGTCATACTAGGAAAAACTCCCCTGAGGAACCTGTTTACTTTCTAGTTTGGGATAATGACAATGAAACAACTGGTCATATATCTCCTTTGTCATCTTGGCTACCAAGAACCTCAAAGCTCAGTGTGAACTTTAGGGGTAACATACAACGTTAGATCTCAGGTCCCACGCTTGGGCTCTGCTGTGCCATTGTGTCAGTTTTCTACTTTTATTTACATTTTATTTCTTCCGTTTTTGGTACTTTAATCATAAACCCCTTCGAATTCCTAAAGGGATAAAAAATGTTCATGAGCCATTCATTAATACTGTAATTGTATGAGTACAAATCTGCAAATTCAACTAACAGTATTATAATCAAGTCCATCGTGGCCATAACATTATCACTAGGTTTTGTTGGATGGCTTTTGAAAATATAATTTATTTCCTATCTGTCTTCAAATATATCTCCAAGCTTCCAAGATAATTACCAAAAATGGTCCTATTATAACCTACACACGTTATCTTAAGAATCTGGAGTATAATTAGTTTAGGATTGAAAACCTCAAACTGGGACTTTCTTACTATCTCCTGACATCTTGAGATTCAATTCCCTTTCAACTATTGTTCTACCCTTTCTAGTTTGAAGACCACTGTCCTCTTTTAATGGTAAGCCTAATTAGTAACAATCATTTCGTGCTTATTGTGTACCAGGCACTATTCTAAGTATCTTATATATAATACTTCATGAAATTGTCATACCCAGTTTTAAGTGAAATAAACTGTTACTCAATGTCATACAGCTGTAAGTGGCCAAGTCACGATTTGAACCCAGGTGGTCTAATTCTAGAATTCATGCTCTTGACCACTGTTTCATGTTGCTTCTCTTGAATAGGATGTAAAAGAACAAATCTGATTTCTGCTGTAAGAGATTAAGTAAAATATTAACAAGAAAGTTCCAATAGCTTGACTTACTATATTTTGGAAGAGGATACCAGGAAGAAGTTCTGAAAATAATTTTAATGGCTTCCAAAACAGGACAGCACTTCATTTTCTTGAGCTGTCTTAAGGGTGAGGTTGCCTACAGATAAGAATGGGGAAGACATTCTAAAGGTTCCTTCTTACTCAGTCACTGTAACTTTTTTTTTTTTTTTAACTTTTGGATGAAAAGAATTTTATGCAAAGCATGGGCAATTTCTAAGCTTCTGTTTCTTCAGCTCTAGTCTTGTGTAATTTTTGAAAATAAGTAAGTATGGTTACTATAGGGCTTCCCAGGTGGTACACTGGAAAGAACCTGCTGGTCAATGCAGAAATTTAAGTGATTTGGGTTTGATCCCTAAGTTGGGAAGATACCATGGAGGAAGAAATGGCAACCCACCTCAGTATTCTTGCTTGGAAAATCCCATGGACAGTCCATGGGGTCACAAACAATCAGACACAACTGAGCAACTGACCACGCATGCACACACAGGTGGTTACTATTGCTGTTCTGCTGCTTAGTCGTGTCTGACTCTTTGCAACCCTTTGGACTGCAGCAAGCCAGGTTTCCCTTTCCTTCGCTATCTCTCAGGTTGCTCAAATCCATGTCCATTGAGTCAGTTATACTATCTAACCATCTCATCCTCTGCTGCCTTCTTCTCCTTTTGCCTTCAATCTTTCCCAGCATCAGGGACTTTTCCAATGAGTCAGCTCTTTGCATCAGTGGCCAAAATATTGGAGCTTCAACTTTAGCATCATTCATTCCAAGGAACACTCAGGGTTTATTTCCTTTAGGATTAATTTGTTTGATCTCCTTGGAGTCCAAGGGACTCTCAAGAGTCTTTTCCAGCACTATTCAAAAGTATCAATTATTTGGTGCTCAGCATTCTTTATGGTCCAACTCTCACACCCATGTGTGGGACAGGGTGGCAATCACTCAGTCATGTCCAATTCTGCAACCCCATGGACTGTAGCCCAACAGACTCCTCTGTTCATGGGATTTTCCAGGCAAGAATACTGGAGTGGGTTGCCATTTCCTTCTCCAGGGAATCTTCCCAACCCAGGGATTAAACCCAGGTCTTCTGCATTGCAGGCAGATTCTTTACCATCTGAACCACCAGGGAAATGCCATTCATACATGACTACTGAAAAAACCATAACTTTGACTATGCAGACCTTTGTCAGAAAGTGACGTCTCTGTTTTTTAACATGCTGTCTAGTTTTGTAGCAGATGATAAAATATTAATATTGCTACATTCAGATGATATTTTTATGCAAGGGTAGGGGTGACAATAAAAGGCAATAAAATGGGGGAAGGCCATTCTCAAGAGATAAAATTCTTTCTGAAAATACTTTCTGCAACCAGGGAAAATACACTAACACCCAAAGGAATATGGGAAACTTTACACTACATTTAAGCACAAGCACATTTTCCACTTCTTAATTTAAAAAAGGAAAGGACAGCATTAAAATGTGCATACAAATAAACAAGCCACTTATTTACTCCTACTAATTAACATCTCTTGAGATCTCCAGGGTCTCTTAACTACTCTAGGGCCTCTCTCAAAGGATGTTCTCATGGCAGGAGAACCAACGATTCAAAAACTTGCTGAGTCCAGAGGGAGAAATGTCAGCGAAGAAAAGACACCCGAAAAACAAACATGTTAATTAAAAACACGAGATAACCACCAGCATCTTCTACCTCTACCCACTACCCTTGGGAGGCCAGGGAAAATAGTCTTCCTGCTTAAAACATTTAAAGGGCCAAATTATCAATAGTATGAACTCTCTAGAAACAGTTAACATTTGCTCCACACAATAATTACCTCCAAGAATGGCAGCTCCTAAAATGAGAATTAAAGAGTAGGAATAGAAATTTCTAGTTGCTCAGATTAAAAATATATGATGCTAAATGAGTGTCATCCCTCACCCCCAAAAAGAGGGTCTGGAAATTTATTTGGCTACTTCCAGTGGAAGAGAAGGAATAACTAAGATAGGAGGGAGGGATCCAAGAGGAAATGGCGAACGTAGGCAGAAGGCCATCCAGGAACAGAGGAGGAGGGGAAGGGAGACTGGGTGATTCAGTCATTCACCAAACCATGGTCTTACCAGAAAGATGGTTCTTGCTGGTTGAGAAGTGAAAGGTCAGGACACATAGTCTCAAAATATAGCATCTTGGCATATTGAATATTTTAAACTGAAGAAGTGTGAGAAAACAACAGAAGCAGAAGGTTCTCTGACCTTAGCCTCCCATCTTCCCTTCTTCCCTAAAGCAAGTCTTAAGACCCTCTTGTGAGAGTATCCTCCCTATACCTGGAGCAAACCAACATGCCAAGTTGGAGAGACCTTGAGAAGAACCCGAAGGAGCCAACCTAAGTTTCCACATCTTTTTCACACTTATCTCCTCTTCTGTCTTATACCTTTCCACAACTATCCACTCTTCATCAAACTTATCATAAAAACACCTGGGTTTACCATTTTGGAGGTTCTTTATTTCCCTATGAAGGCTCCTATATCATAGAAAACTGATATTAAATAAATGTGTATGCTTTAGTCTTATTAACCATTATTCATCTTATCTTCAGACCCAGTCAAGGAACCTAAGAGAGTCAAGGAAGACCTTTTCCTCTTCTACAAAAATATGGAAAAGGAGAAAAGAATAGGAAAAGAAAGATAAAAATGATGAGTACAGGAAAAAAATGAAGGTAGAAATAAAATTAAAGTTGAACAAGTTAAGGCAAAGAAAAACATGTGTATGGGACCATTCTGGATTTCTCATTAATTTTCCTTATAACTGGTATGTATATTTTACATGTCAAAGAAGCAGTGTTACAAGTTTACTATAATGTTAAAGCATGGTCTTGGGAGGCAGGCAACGCTGGGTTCAGGTCCAGCCTCTCTCAGTGTGTGACCCTGACAAGTTACTTAGCAGCACTAATCTGCAAAATGCTGATAAATAGAATAACCAAATGACTACTATTTTCTAGAATATTTTCTATTTTCATATGTATGTGTGTGTGTGTGTGTGTGTGTGTGTGTGTAAAAACATACAATGGTTATCTACAATGTGTGTAAAATCACTTTTCACCTAGCATTATATCAAGCAGTCTCCATGTTGCTAAGACCTCATAAACATAACTTTCAGTGCCTCCCAAATTCTGTCAAGTGGATGCATCATGTTCTATAGGCTTCTTTCAGCTTCTCCTTTCTATTAATATAAACAAAGTAATTAGACTATCTTCATGCTGACACAGTTTCCCCATAGTTTGGGTTACTCATTTAGAGCAGTTGTTGTTCAGTCACTCAGTCATGTCCGACTCTCTGCAATCCTACAGACTGCAGCACTCCAGGCTTCCCTGTCCTTCACCATCCCCCAGAGCTTACTCAAACCCACGTCCATTAAGTCAGTGATCCCATCCAACCATCTCATCCTCTGTTGTCCCCTTCTCCTCCTGCCCTCAATCTTTCCCAGCATCAGGGTCTTTTCCAAAGAGTCAGCTCTCTGCATCAGGTGGCCCAAATATTGGAATTTCAGCTTCAAAATCAGTCTTTCCAATGAATATTCAGAGTTGATTTCCTTTAGGATTGACTGATTTGATCTCCTCGCAATCCAGGAGACTCGCAAGAGTCTTCTCCAACATCACAATTCAAAAGCATCAGTTCTTCAACACTCAGCCTTCTTTATGGTCCAACTCTCACATCCATACATGACTACTGGAAAAACCATAGTTTTGACTAGATGGACATTTGTCGGCAAAGTAATGAATCTGCTTTTTAATATGCTGTCTAGGTTGGTCATAGCTTTTCTTCCAAGGAGCAAGCATCTTTTAATTTCATGACTGCAGTCACCACCTGCAGTGATTTTGGAGCCCAAGAAAATAAAGTCTCTCACTGTTTCCATTGTTTCCCCATCCATTTGCCATGAAGTGATGGACCATTGAGGTGAAAAGAGCTTCTCTGTAAAGAGCACTAATTAAACAAAGGGTATAAACACTGTTCTTTAACAAGAAAAAGAAGTAGAAACCTTGTTCTGCCCTTACTAGAGGGTCTGATTACACTAATATTACCTATGATTATGATTTGTAACCAGCTTCAACTTATGTCATTTTGTTATCCTTACAGAGGCTCCTATGTTCCTCAAAACTCTAGAGTGAATTCCAGATTCCAGACCAATAGTTAATTCATGAATTTTCTCAGCATTCTCACCCTAGCTTCACAGATAAACATACTTGTACATACACAGTACGGACTGAGTTTCTCTAGAGAGCTATTTACAGCCCCTATCTGCAAAATCACAAGGCTACCCAATCAATATAAAGTAAAAAACTGAAGTTCAGTGTATTCTGCCAAAATTCAACTATGAGATGTTTGTCCATGGTAGCTTGTATATTATTTAATTGAGATCTTTATGGCAACTTTTTCCATTGTGGTTTGTGATAAACGCAATTAATCAGCACATATGCACAGATCGATCATCTAAATACTTTGGATTGTCTCGAAACTCGAATTGAAGTGCAAAAAAAAATAAAAACTATAAAATCAGTGTAATTGGTAATGCTGGAGGGAAATCAGACTTGGATGTTTAAGTATGCGGGTGTGAAACACGACCTCCCATCTATTCTTTGTGGTCCCTGCTGGATTAACTTTAAGTCAAAAGTTCACTTGGTATTTTTAAGGAAGCTGTCACTTCTCACATTAACATCTTCTCCTTCATATTACTAGTAGTTAAATGCAAGGATTACATCTACCTCCTGTCACATACATAAATCTCATACTAACAGCTTCTCAGGCAAATAACATCGGGAGTGTGTTACTCTGGGCTTAACCACAAACCTTTGAAAGTTCATGACATGCAAGAGAGAAATCATAAAAGGAACATAAAATCAATTTCTGAATTTATAAAACTGTATGCCCATCTGGATTTTGCCTAAGATTATCTACTTTAAAGCCCTTCAGGTTACTCAGTGAGATGGAGAGGTATAATTCCATTTAACAGATGAAAGAAGGATAAAATATAAAATGTGATTTAACATGCATTTGAGTCTTATTAAATCATATATGAAAGCATTTTGAAAGAAGAAAATATGAAAAAACAATATATAACTCCTTTTGCGATATCATGAATGGAGTACTTAAGTCAGAGTCCTACACAAAAGTCCTGACACAAAAGTCTCCTGTTCTGGAAAGAACACGGTATAGTGGAAGATGTCCAGGATTTGGAATTGGGAGTTTCTGTGTGGATCTATAATTTATCTATAGACTTGTTCAAGCTCACAGTTATCTAACTCTTTGAAGATTCCTTGTCTGTAAAACAGGATTATATCTCTCTATCTCACTGAATTTTGTGATAATAAATAACATTTGTGAAAGCATTTGGTCAATTATTAAGCAAAATTAAAGAAATTGTGCTTCAATTTTCTCCTAATGTCAATAGCATTTCCACTTTAGAAATCAATTTTTCCTACATCTTGTCATTGTCCAGCTCAGTGTGGATGGTTCACAAACATAACACAATTTTCTTTGGTCCCCAACTCCTGCTTTATTAGACAGAGATTAAGAAATACCAGTTTCAGCCCATAGTGGATGCTTTCTAAGGATTTATAGGTTGAACTGTGGATTCTTTCTACAGATTTGTTTTCCTTAAACATTTCAAAAGCACCAGGCACAGAGAGATAAGATAAAAACTCCACTTTCAAGTCATTTTCCCATCTGATGGAGGAGATATCTAAATAAAAGTACATTTACCCCAAAATCTGATAATGAATAAGTATGCAAGCAACTACTATAGGTGCCTGGAGAACAAAGCAGTTGAACTTTACCTAGAGGTCTCAGAGGCTGCACAAAGAAAACCCTTAAAGAATGAGTCCCTAATGTTCCCATTCATAAAGCCCTTGTCACACTATTTAGGAATATTTAATGATTAGAAATAACTAGGGGAATTTAAACAATCTCTACCCCAGAAACGCTAAAGGTTTTTATGCTTAAGTCTCCTAGAAACACACATTGCCACCTGCACTGGGAGTATCAGGAAAGACACAGCTGGCATGTGTATAAAGTTAAACACTGCTCTGGGCATCCCTGGTGGCAGGGGACATGGGTTTGATCCCTGGGTCAAGAAAATCCCCTGGAGGAGGAAATGGCAGCCCATTCCAGTATTCTTACCTGGAGAATTCCATGGACAGAGGAGCCTGGCGAGCTACAGTTCATGGGGTCACAAAAAGCCCAACACAAGTTACTGACTAAACAGCAATATCACACACTCCTCCACCAAAGGAGGCAAAGTGACATCTGTAGCTTGGGGTTTCAGACTAAACACAGCCACTTTTTTCTCCCTTTCTCTCTCTTCACAGGTTTTAAATTTTGACCTCAGATTTTTAAGCACCACCTTTTCTCACACAAGCAAACCTCACACCTATATCCCTCCCTCATTTCATTTCTTCTCAAAGCCAAAGGTATAAATACAGAGTGATATGTTATTTTGTGATAAACAATTATGCACAGAGAGACAAGTGAGGGCAAAGTACATGCAGAGCCTAAGGAACCATTCTAAACCACTCCTGTGTACTCACCACCCAGGTCACCGATACCACCCTAGAACCACCCCTTCCTGTTACATTTCATAAGCCCTTCCGCTCTCTCTAGAGTAACCATTTTCCTGACTTTATGCTAATTACTCCTTGTATATCTTTTTAGTTTTATCAGCTTATTATATATCCCTATACCTTGTAGTTTGGTTTTCTTTTTGAACTTTCTGTAATTATACCTCAAGAGATAAATGAACAGATCAGAACAGGCAAGTTCCATATTGAGATGCTTCTGCAACGCTCTAAAGTGGCACTTCCATCTCACCCCATAATGTTCTCCGAGCAGACTGATGTCAGAACTCACTCTCTGGGGAACAGCATAGAAACAGCTTGGAGAGTTTTAGAACACGCAAAGAGGATGGTTTTAGGAGAAAAAGAAAAAGACTAGACAGAACCAGTCTTAACTTCTAACCTTCAGGCTGTACAGCCTTGGGAGATCTATGTTACCATACTGAAGCTGAGCTTTGTCATCTGAAAAACAGGAGATCTATTTGGAAGGTAAAGTTCATGGGTTTGCATATGGGGTGCAAGACAGGAGTCAAAAACTAATGGCTAAATACTTTGAAAGACAAATCATTTAATGAAATATGAGTTATTCAAGGTTCTAAAAATTAAACTGTAGGTGCCAACTTCTGAAGAATCAAGGATAGCTATTGGCCAAGACCTAAGGCAAAACACAGCAATCACTACAAAGAAATAACCCTATGACCACAGTCTAAAAGCATAAAAGATACTGTAAAATGGAGCATGTCTTCATTAGAGTTTGGTGACCCCACATCCCTAGGAAAGGATGTAAGAAGATACTCCTGTTCAAATGAAAACCAAGATCAAGGGTGACAGAAGAGTGAAGTGAGGAGTGAAGGGACAACTGGAAGGAGGAATACTCCCAATCAAAGAAACGGAAGCCCAGAGTTCCCTAAGGCTGCTGGACACAAAGTCCCTTGGTAGTAAGGGCAGGAAGAGCAGTAAACAAATGCAAAATGTCCTCATCCTAGGAAAGGTGACCACTGATTGAATTCTGGAAGCAAAGGGGGTCTTGAACTGCTTTTAAGAGAACCTCAGGGAAGTTGGTATTCCCCCCAACCCCCAAATCTCATATACCAGCATATAATATTCCAGAGGGGAGGAAAGAAAAATCAGATCTAATCAAATCATCAAAAGTCCCCATAGAATGTTGTATGTGTATGTAGATACTCACGTAGATGTTTCGTTTTTCACTCTCAACAAAGGTGCACGTCACTTAATGACAGATGAAAAAGAACCTATTCCTTCCTTCTCCAAATGGAAGAAGCCCACACTTGGGTGTGGGGACATGCACACACACGCATGCACATACACACACACACATGCACATACACACACGCGCACACACACATACACACACACATACACACACATGCACATACACACACACACACATACACACACATACACACACACACACACACACACAGTGTTGCAGTGTCCAGGGACCTAAGATATACTAATTTTCTAATTTTGATTAACCAGTTCCCATAGAAACCATAAATGAGTCTTCTGAAGCACACATAGGAAGAGCTTTCCTGGCTGGAAACATTCTTTGACCACTGAGAAAAATGAAACCAGAGCCAAATCATAGCAACCCAAGATGGCACGGTTTTAAAGGTCTCACGTTTCTTCCCTCTTCAGTGTTAATGCTAAAGCAGGCAGACGTCTATCCGCACGCTAAGGAGATCTCTGAATTCGGAGGAGCGCGCGTCGCGGAGCGCTGCCGCCTGGCTAACCGCCAGGGAGCCTCCCTGCGGCTCGGTGATTGCCTATCGACCCGCGTGCGCCCGCCTCCTGTCTGCACCCGGTGGATCCCCGGTGAACTTGGACCAGACTTGCCCATGCTGCTCCGGGCAATCCTATTTCCTCACAAACAGCAGCGTAGTGCATTTTCACAGTATCCTTCATCTCTTTCAGAATTTAAAAGCACATCAACAGAGCTCTATTTCCACACACTTCACTGCAAATAATTGCTAGAAAACCTTCACACAAAATTCCAATGTCTCTGGATTTGCTCAGGAACAACTCTACTAAGGAATATGAGTATCTCCTGCTATATGAATATCTCCTGCTACCCTCCAAACAGACTACTGAAAATTTTAGCTAGCAGTCACCAACTGGCAATGAAAATGAAATAGAGAAAACCAGGTCTAAAGTTGCTAGAGCAGTATCTAGGACTTGTCTGTGGGGCTTGCTTCTGCCGGCTGCAAACACCACTTGGGAGTTCTTTAATGTTAAGCTTAAAATGTCCTCCAATTCACTGGGTTTAAAAGAGCATTCATCAAAGGAATGTTGAAATTCAATCTAATTCTTTTAAAACACTCCCTTCTAAAATTCCTTGACACAAATAGAGTTCATTCCATGCTATACCCTTTTGTGTCTCTTCCTTGATTTCCCAGATTCTGTCCTCTGCTTGGTCCTCTANAGTTCTTTAATGTTAAGCTTAAAATGTCCTCCAATTCACTGGGTTTAAAAGAGCATTCATCAAAGGAATGCTGAAATTCAATCTAATTCTTTTAAAACACTTCCTTCTAAAATTCCTTGACACAAATAGAGTTCATTCCATGCTATACCCTTTTGTGTCTCTTCATTGATTTCCCAGATTCTGTCCTCTGCTCGGTCCTCTAAAATTTATCCCTTTGAAAATGCAGTTCATTTCCACTGCAACACCATGACCCTTCTCAAATGAGCCTCCCTCCAGTAATTTCAAAGGAACTGCTCATCCCAGCACCTCCTGTTCTTTAGCAAACAGATTTCTTCTTCCAGTCCACTCCTTTCTCCACTTACATATCCAGCCCAGTAGTCTCATCAATAGGTAACTTCCCAACAGACCACCCTAATTCTGGTTTCCCCCTTGCCTTCCCTGTGCTCTAGTCCATCCTACACATGGTCCTCTGGGGCCTTTCCCACAAATCTTGTTTTATCTCTGAAAGTGAAAGTGTTAGTCTCTCAGTAGTGTCCATCTCTTGCCAACCCCATGGACTATAGCCCAACAGACTCCTCTGTCCATGGAATTTTCCAGGCAAGAATATTGAAGTGAGTTGTCATGTGCTCCTCCAGGGGATCTTCCAGACCCAGGTCTCCCACATTGCAAGCAGATTCTTTACCATCTGAGCCACTAGGGACTCTCAGTACTTTCTGAGAACAGCAGCCTCCTGAAGCATCCTTCTCCCATTTACACCTTTAGAGAGCAGGAGATACAAGATCGGTGTCATTGTTGCCCAATATCACTTAAATTGTTGGAGGGAGAGCATATTCTAGCCTAAGCAAACTTCTGGTGCATTTTAGGTAGTACCAGACTCTTTCATAAATCCACCATCTCCATGCATGCTGGTTCCTCTACTTAGAAAGCTCTCCTCTTGTTCCCTTCACCTGGCTAATCCCAACCTATCTTCCAGCTGAGTCTTGCCAGCCCTTCCTCGGGAAGATGCCCTGACCTTTCTGCACAGAACTATGGGCCTCTGCTCTCCCTGGAGGAGGCTGATCACTTGTTTCATTGCTGGTCTCCTTCACTGGAATTCAAGCTTTTGTGGGGCAGGTACTCCAGCTCTCCTGACCCCATTGTAATTCTAGCCCATTGAATATCGTCTGACACACAGGAGGTGCTCGATACAATTTTGAATGAATGAATGAACCTAATACCTTTTCTGTTATCTAGATGCATGTTCTTTCCAATACCCTGCTGTGCCTTTGAAAAATGAAGTCTTCCAATGAACGATGTAGTCAGCCTGACTGCAGAGTAGCCAAGCTTGGGAGAGGGGATTTCCCCCATCTCAGGCGTTTCCCTGCCTGGTAGTCTGACCTGCTGAAGAAACTACTGAGATGATCTTATATACTTCAAGCTAACACCATGCCTTACCATTCACCCAATGATTCCAGCACCCCTAACCCAGAGAAATACTCTCAGGAGAGGGCCTCAGTCATGAAGAAGCAGAGTCCCTCTCAATGCAGTACTTCATCATCAGCCCGGATACAAGGATGTTAGAATTCTGGCCTCTCCCCTCATCCACAGCTTCAGACCATACTTCCTTGAGAGAATACTCAGCTTATGGTCCATGCCAGACACAGAAAATACTAAGGGAAATCTGATGCATTAATGAGGGGTCACTTTAATCCAACACTCCATCCTCTCCCCTGTCCTAGTTCTTTCTTAACAAATATAAAATGCTTCAGATTCACCCATGCTTCCCTGATGGTTCAAATGGTAAAGAATCTGCCTGCAATGCAGGAGACCTGATTCGATCCCTGGGTTGGGAAGATCCCCTGCAGAAGGGAATGGCTACCCACTCCAGTATTCTTGCCTGGAGAATTCCATGGACAGAAGAGCTTATTGGGCTACAGTCTATTGGGTTGCAAAGAGTTGGACATTACTGAGCAACTAACATTGTCACCCATACTTTAAAACACCACAAATATTCACTCAACTCTCCTTTTCCCCCTGACCACCATCCTAACTCTTTGGCTTCAATCAAGCCCCTTGGAAAAATGGCCTCCACTTGTTCACTCCACTCTCACCCTCTGTTCATTCCTCAGACCAGGATCAGGAACTGGGCACTAACCCACCAAAGCCACCAGTAAACTCTTGGAACCAAACACAAAGGACACTTCCTAGCTCTTATGTGGTTTGTCTTTCCTGTAACATTAATACAACTCATCTTCCTTCTGCATGCGTGCTAAGTCGCTTCAGTCATGTCTGTGTTCAGTTTGTGACCCCATGGGCTGTAGCCCTCCAGGCTCCTCTGTCCATGGGATCCTCCAGGCAAAAATACTGGAGTGGGTTGCCATGCCCTCCTCCAAGGAATCTTCCCGACCCAGATATCGAACCACATCTCTTATGTCTCCTGCATTTGTAGGCAGTTCTTTACCACCAGTGCCACCTGGGAAGCTCATCTTCCTTCTCACCTCATCCTCTTTCTGGCCCACCTTAATTTTTATGAGTCTCCCACCCATGGATGTCCTTCTCTACCCTTTGGATAGTACCTATTCTGTCTCCTTTGCTCACTTGTTTTTTGGGTTTGTTTTTTTTTTTTTACGAAATTTCTCTTAATCATTGTAAAGCTACATCTATCATTTTTTAAAACTAAAAGCCCATCCTACTACATGTATTTTAATATATAAACTCACTTTATGATTCACAACTACCCGTAACCGAAATATGTGTCATCTCCACACTATGGATGAGGAAACCAAGGGACATAGATTAGGTAACTTTCTCTGGTAACTGGTGGAACTCAGATTTGGACCCAGGCAGCAGAGAATACACCCTTATTCTCTGCTGATTCTTTCAATGATGGTGGTCCTCAATGACCCCCTCTGAATCCACAGATACTTCCTAAGTGACTCTCCTCTGCTCCCTGGTTTCTTGCTGGTGTTCCCAGTGTTCTAGTCCACAGCTTCCTCTCCTCTCAAGATGGTACACATCCAGCTGCCAGCTGAGCACATTCTAAACAAACTCATCACCTTCAACCTGTCCTCTCAATCTGCTTCATTCTGCACACTCTTCCCTTGCAGAATGTACCCAATCACTTAGCCTGGAGATGATGATGTCATCCTATTTCCCACCCACTCCTTTGCCTCCCACATCCAACAATCAGCAAGTTCATCAATTCAACTACTTTTTCACCTTAGTTCAGAATCTGATCATTTCTTATCATCCCCACGGAGAGCTTCTTCATGCAACTGCCAGAGTGATCTCTCAGAACCACAGCTATTCTCAAGACTCCACTGACAATATCTTCAAAGACTCTTTCCTTCCTGATAAGATTCCAACTGCTCAGCACAGCATACAATGCCTCTTTGATAGGCAATAGTCATGTCTCAAGTTTTGTTCCACCTTAGACTCTAATCTCTATGACTCTAAACACAGCCTGTTTGTTCTCTAGCCCCCAAAACCTTTTATACATGGCAGTCCCTCTATCTGAAACATACTTCATCACACCCCTTCCCCTCACCACTCACCTATCTTCTTTTCTCAAGCCACTTGTCTCCACAGGCATCTCTGTGGCCAAAGAACCTTGCCCATGTGCTCCTATAGCCCTCTAAGCTCACGTCTCTCTCTGCACCTATTATATTAAATAGTAATGATCTTTTGGGGTTTTTTTCATCATCAGATTGGACTTCCCTGAGTACAGAGGACAAATCCTATACCTCTTTGCATTAAATAAGCATCTAGCATAGATAGGACCCACACAAAGCAGATGCTCAATAAATCTTTGTCAAAGGAAATAGCAAATGAAAACACAGCTTTTGAAAGTTGGCCCTGCCCCTCCCCCTGAATTAAGTAGGCTGTTGGATACAAAGCTGACTGCATTTCAAGTGAAAGAAGCAGATGGCTTTAAATCACATCAGCTCCAGCCAGGGAATATATACTCTTCCTTTCAAAACACTCTTAAATTATCACTCTCATTATTGATCCTTTTTTCTTTACTGAAAAAAAAAAAAAAGATTACTTTAAAAGGTTTAATCTAAATAGAGGAGAACAATGAGAGCTCTGTAGCATGAAGATAACTCAAGTACATCAGTGCTTCATTGATATAGCATAATTAAGAAATGAATTGATTCACATGAAATAGTTTTCTGGATTAATATTCATTTTCCCTTAAAGCATTAAATAAATGTTTTGTGGGTTTTTTTTAATCCTTTCTGGAAGAAAATCATGCTCAAATATATTAGACACCTCTCTACTTTCATAATCAAAGAACATTTTAAAAAATGCTCCCAAGATAATAAGGCAATAATAAAAAGTATTTTGTTAAAACATAAACATATATATTTACATCAATACTTATATTTGAANGATTCACATGAAATAGTTTTCTGGATTAATATTCATTTTCCCTTAAAGCATTAAATAAATGTTTTGTGGGGTTTTTTTAATCCTTTCTGGAAGAAAATCATGCTCAAATATATTAGACACCTTTCTACTTTCATAATCAAAGAACATTTTAAAAAATGCTCCCAAGGTAATAAGGCAATAATAAAAAGTATTTTCTTAAAACATAAACATATATATTTACATCAATACTTATATTTGTATTTATATTGTGTAACTCTTTCAAAATGTTAACAATGGAAATCTCTGGTTGTGAGTTTATAAGAGATGTTTATTTTGTTACCACATCTGGATATTCTAATCTTTCCACAATAAAATGTATATATTATATAATAAAACTAGAGATTTGTAAATAAAATTAGGACTACATTGAATTTAACATGCTATTGACAAAATAAATCTACCATGATCAAGTTCCATATTGACTCACTGGTACACAATAAAGTAAACATGATGGCTTATCTAACCAATCCAGAATATAATGCTTTCAGAGATTTTGAGAATATAGTTTTTTCCAGGTCCTCTTACTATCAGTCTAAAACTGTATGTTCTTTTCTTGCTATCGATTCTGACTTCTAGAAGTCCCCTTTTCTTCTTTTCAAATATGTTATTTGTAAGTCTGCTAAAGTCATTTGAAAAGTAGAGTGCTCATTTCTTGGGAACTTGAAGTTTAAAATCCAGCATTTTCTGAATAGAGATTCTGTGACATCCATTTGCACTTTCTATTTACTGTAACAGTTAGGTGTTGGTTGGGCTTTGGAATATAGTTCAGCTTCCAGCTCCAGAATAACTAGCTATGTGACCTTGGATGAGCTACTCAACTTTTTTGAGCCTCAGTTTTCTATTCTGTAACTTGGGAGAGCAATACAGTTGCACCATTTTTGTAAAGATTAAATGAGATGATGAGGTAAAGAACCCACAGAGTTTAAAACAATAGCAAGTATACAATATAGGTTAGCTATTATTATTAATAGCTAATTTATATTGGGTTCCTGGTGGTTCAGACAGTAAAGAATCCTCCCACTTTGATCCCTGGGTTGGGAAGATCCCCTGGAGAAGGGCATGGCTACCCACTCCAGTATTCTTGCCTGGGACATCCCATGGACAGAGGAGCCTGGCAAGCTACAGTCCACGGGACCACAAAAGAGTCAGACATGACTGACTAACACTTAACATTGTAATTCATGTTACTATTATTATTTACCTCTGATTCTCAGTGATTTTCCAGGTAGAAAGGCTGACAGAAAATTGAGTTCTAGGTAAGCAAAATATTTCTACCTGTATCAACTGGTTACAGAAATAAGAGTTATCTAAAAGCCAAGGCAGGTTAATCTCACCCTTTGGAGCAGGAACAAAGGTCATAAATTTGTTAAGGTAATTTAGCAATTTAGAGTTAGTAAATTAAATGTAAAACTCTAGTTCTGAAGAAGCCATGTTTATGGCCTACTTGTCTAAATATGCTTATGTCCGTTAACTATGAATCAGATTTCAAGACTGGAGCCCATGTGGTAAAGCTACCTATTCCCCCCTGCTCTGGGATGCTTCCAAAACCTTTAAGCAGAGGACATTTGCCTGTATATTTTTTAGTCTTTTTTTGGACCATCACTGGAATAAATCATAGCAACCCAGATAGAGAGCACACACTGACATGTTTTTAATGAAAAATACAAATGAATCATAGAAGTTCTTACCAGAAATAATTCAGTGGTACTGGTGGCCTTAACAATAGTCTTACAGAGTTGTCTTCAAGTGGCTCTGGCCAGTAATATATGCCAAGTCAGAAAACTATTTCCAAAGCAAGTTGAATTTTTTAGAGTATCTATCCAAATAAAAAAGTAATAGATGTTCATCATTGAAAAGTTGGCAAAAGCTGAGAACTACAGATGAGGGGATTACGAATGATCCATAATTCACCACCAAGAGATAAACACTATTAAAACATTTTGATGCATTTCCCTCCTTTTGTGCTTATTGTCTTTATATTTATTCATTTCTATATAAAACCATGCTGTTACAGACATTTGTATCCTGCTTCCTTTTTGACTTATTATAATATAAGCATTTTACAGAGCATTAAAATTCTTTGTAAACATCATTTTTAATAGCTGCATAAATGTTCCATCGTAAGGATATACCATAATTTATGTACTGTTTCCTCACTGTTGGACATTGAGGCAATTTCCAATTTTTTTGCTGACACACAGAAATTTTAAAGATGGTTTTCAAGAGAAAACAAGTTTTATTTCGTGGGCAAATGAAGTACCCAGTGAAACAGACAGTGATGTTATGTTCATGTAATAGGTTCACTGCTAGCCTCAGGTTCGATCAGAATAGGCATTTATCTTTCCTTCAAGCAATAATTCATTTTAATTCAGACTTTCCCTTAGTACCTGCTTCCTCACAAGTGTTTTCCATCTCTCACAACTGCAAAGACTCAGCCATAATGCTCACTTTTTTGACAGGTGGCATTTAATTTGTCTGTGGGTCAAAAGCCATACTATCTCTTGTTGCCACACTGAACAGAGGCAGGAAGTGTCACCTGGAGTCCTACCCATGTGTAATCCTCCTCCTTTGTGAGACAATTTACTTCTTCTTCATGTTCAATTCTTGGCCAGTCTGTCAGATGTTAAAGTGCCTTGCTTGGGCTTCTGGGGTCCTTTAAAATTAACTTTTGCTTCTGGGCCATTCGGCTCTCTTGAAGAGTCTGTCTCCATGGGGACCAGAACACCATAGCAAGGGACTCCACCCCACCTAAAAAGGACTCTTATTTTCTTCAGAACAGGCCTCTTTGCTGCTATGCTAGAGAGTCATGTCAGAAACATAAATGCCCCACCCATGCTACCTGATGAAGAGCTTAAACCCTGAGGTAACTGAAGTAGTCACAGCAAGAAGCAAAGCCTTGGGGAGGCCACTGATAACGCAACATGTGGTCATGCGATTCCACGTACGAAAGAGAATATCACAGGCATATTTAATACGGCATGCAAGGACTACAGCAAAGTGAGTTAGGAATTTCGACTGACTCTTTTTGGAAACTAATAGCTTACCAGACTCTAAACAGATACGGAGCTATCACAGATACAATCTAAAAACTGTAACGGCTCGTTGGAGTCAAAATAAGGCCTTCACAATACAAAATAAAATGTATGAAGACAGTGAAATAGGAAAGTTTGTGAAGCAGAGGGAAACAAAAGTCTTCAAAGTCCACTTCTATTTACATTAATCTGGTACTAGGGGGTCCCTCAGACTGAGCCTAACCAGACTGCCTTACCCTTCAAAAGACTAGTTTACCCTCTGGAATTAGACATCAGAAAAAGTAACCAAGAGTAGAACCAAAGAAGTTTTACCCTTTCGGCACAGAGAATGAAATTAAAATGAATAAAATATCTAAATTTTAGAAATGAGAGGATTTGGGACCTTATCGTAATCCCTAAATAATGATTTTTCAATGTTAGAGGCATAGTATAACTGCACAGTGTTTGTTGTTCAGATGAAATAAAATGAAACAATACAGGAAACCCTTGCCACGTTGCCTGGCAGGAAGATCCTGCTCCGCAGAATGGATAGCACCAATTCCGCTACTTTCATACAGCAATGGGCTTAAAAGAACGGCAACAGAACTCATTTTCACCCATTACCCTTAAGGGACTCTCTAATCTCTATTTCCCGATTATTAAAATGAGAACATTTTTAAATGATAAAATCTGATATATATATTTTCTTACTTTGGGCAAGGTATGTTATAAAATGTTGGGATTTCATATAAAAACATCCATTAATATTGATAATGGTCTTTTTCATTTTGATGGACACAAGAAGCTAAAACTGCCTTCTTTACACAAACCAACATCTCAGAATTTAAACAAACAAAAATAAGTGGGTATTTCTTTGCTAAAAGGCAATTCCTCATTTTATAAAAGAATGGTCTAAAAATTCTAAAAAACAAATGTCTAAAAATTTACTCTGTGAAAATCAGCATGTTCTTCAAATTTCTTATTTACCCATACTGGTTAGAATTCCTTGTGGCCCAATTGCTTTGGAGTTCAGAATTTTTCAGATTTTAGAAAGACAATATGGCACATATGTAAGTGTCTAGAGTCACACCCTAACCAAATCCATTAACATTTACTTAAAGAAACTTAAGGATTTTCACATTGAATAAAATCAATTCTATAATAAGACTCACATCAGCTCAGTGTAGATTTTCCCAGCAAATTAGTATGTGACACATAGCAACAATGAAAAGTATCTGCCAGTATTTAGAGCTTTGGGGATTTCAAAATTAAGAATAAGGGATTATGAAACTATTTTTGATTTGAACACACACAGTCAAATCAGTCCAGCGTGTACATTTAAGATGGGTAATTTAAGAAATAAAAAGGGTAGCTTATGTGCTGATATCATGGAGACAAAATGCTAGTTGAAATAGAAATACCTTTTATGAAAAAGGCACAAAAGAATTGGTGAATCCGAAGCATGTACCTTCCAAAGCAAAAGAATTTCAAGAGTTGCTAATGCAGATCAGACCTGCAAAAGTACCACACTGACAAGATTTCTTAAAATCTACTCTGGTCATTATTTACTACCACTAACCAAACTCTTCTAGCAATGAGTCTGAAACTATTTTTCGAAGGCAAAAAAGAGTGCTTGGAAACAACACACAGTGTAGGCAAAGCCTGCAGGAGACACATCCAGAAACTGAGACAATCACACAAAGGTAGGTTTATAAACACACAAAAATTACATGGTAAAAAGAATACAAGAGCCATGCTCCCTCTCATTACTGCTTTCATATAACCTGTATGCTAATATCACTGCCAAATCCCAGGGTTAAGAACAGATCTTTAGCACCCCAAATAATAACTTATAGTGAGACGATCTTGGATCTTCCTAGTTTTTAATGCACTTTGATGGTATAAGGCTGCTGGATCATTTTGATGTAAGACTTTATATCTCTCCATCTCAGTTTTCCCTTAGAAAATAAAATTATTATATCTCTCTAAGCAAATGAGCATGTTTCATTATATCCAGAAACATTCTTTAGAGAAAAAGGATCCTTTAAACTACCAAGTGGAGGAGGAAATGGCTACCCACACCAGTATTCTTACCTGGAGAATCCCAGAGGAGCCTGGAGGGTTACAGTCCACAGGGTCACAAAGAATGGGACATGACTGAGCAACCAAATAACAACAACAAAAACTACCAACACACCTTGTCAANAACCTGCTAGCCCCGCGGCCCCACAGCCCCCGCAGCCTCGGTGCCATGGAAACGCGCTCGCTGCTCCCGGGGCCCGGCCCCTCCGGAGCGCTTAAAGAGACAGTCCCGCTGCCACCTTGGCTAGACTAGCTGCTGAGCGGCCCTGCGCCCCTCGCCCTTCTCACTCCCTCCTCTCCACTCTGTGCCGCCCGGAGGAGGCGTGGAGCGCGGCAGGACACTGGGGGCGCAATTAAAACGAGATTTAGGGGGCTCTGCTTAATCATCTCGCCTTACCCCGCTCCCTACCTCTTCCTACCCATCCAAGACACACACCGAAACCTCGCCAAAGACGCGAAGCGGTTCGAACCCCTCACAAACCAACCTGCTCAAAACCAAGCCAGATGTAATCTGCCACCAGCAGAGACGAAAGGAAAGCTGACTTTTGATTCTTTCTCGCTCCGCTCCGAACCCGAGTCTCTAGAGTCTCAGAACACAGGCTTGGGGCGGGGGGTGGGGGTGGGAGTTATGTGTGTTTGAAGTAGGAACCGAACAGCAGTTGATTGAGTCAAATCTCCTGCCAAATTGACAGTTGCAGGACACCGTCGGCTCATCCAGAAATCCTCGTAACTCCAAATGGGATCATCTCCCTTCCTTTTATTTGGTCCCCATCTATCTCACCCACTTCAGGCACCAGAGTTATAAAGAGAAGCCAACCCTTTTGCAAACCTACCCCCACGTTTCCTACACACGAGCTTCCCTTCCCCAGATTTGCTGAGGAGCAGTCCATTGCGAGCCCCCAGAGCCCTTCCAGAAGGGAACAGCGTCTGCTCGGAACCAGAGGCTCCGGCTGCGGTGCTGGCCCGCCTGCCTGGGACGCACAGCCAAGCGCCGCGCGGTCGCCAGCAGCTCCGGCCCGAAGCGTTGCCTCTGCCCGGCGCCAGCTGCTGTCTGGAAGGCCACAAACCTCTGGAGTCTGTTTCTAGAAAATAAAATCTATGGTGCATTGTGCCCTCCAACAAGGACAGCCCGGCTCCGAAGCCACAGTCTGCAGTTCAGCACTGCAGGAATCGGATCAATCTGCAGAGAGAGAACTTATTTCTCAGATTCCTAAACTTAACCAGAAGTGGCTCTCCAATGACTCATTCATAGTCTAGCATTTAAAGTGGTACCACCTGATTTCCTCGGTCCTATGAGTCCGAAAAAGATCTTCCCCAAATGGTGTTTGGGGCTTCCCTTTGCCCTTCATAGATGAGTTAACCATCTGGCTCTTCAATTCAGTTTTCTGAGCTTTTGTTCTCCCTTCTTTCCTTTCTGCTTTTTCTGCAACTAAAGAAGCAATTGGGCATATACAGGAGAGACTAAGGAGCAAACTTCTGGGGTTTCTATGAAAAGAAAGAAAAAAATTAAGGTGGGATAGAACCATTACACTCCTGAGTTATTTCACATTCTATGACTTTGTCCTCCTTGACTTGTGGCATTGGAATTCACACTACCTTGCAGTCTTTTCTATTTCTCTTAGACATATTCATATTTTTTACTTCTTTTATTGAAGTTTAACTTAAAGTGAAAAGTCAGATATACAAACAACTAGATGATTTCTCTATATTTGACAGATGCCTTTAACAAACAGAATTTCGGGACAATTTGCACAATAGAAATCTTTATTTGAACCCCTTTATTTTGTAAAACAAGAACTTGTTCTTTTTTGTTCCTAAATACTAGTTATGTATGAATCAAACCTTTTCCAATCACAGAGCAGACTTAGGGAAAGTGCTGACATCTGTTGTACAAATGCATTGTCACTTGGCTAACTCTTAATTAGTTCTGATAATGGCTGCCCAGCATGGGTCGCTGAAACATATTGATAATTTTAACGTCTATTTTTAACTCTTAGTTTTAACTCTCCTAAGCCTCTTTGTCACCTTTGTAACCAAGTAACAAAGTTGAATGCCTAATTTCACTTCCTCTTCTTCCTGTCCCTCTTCTAGTGCTACTGAACAGTGAAATGACCAAAGGCAAGCAGGGCAAGGTGAGGGCAGAAAGGAAGAAAAGGAAACTGGTAATTCACTGTAATCGTGACTCCTGAACTGTGTGTACTGACTACATAAGGTGAGACTGCTTCCTTCTCTTCTCAATGAAAGTAGAGGTGAAAAGATTAATTCTTTCCATTGATTCAATTTCTAGTTTGTCTTTAGATGAAACCCAAAGAATTCGGGTTATTTCAATACAGTTTGATCTTAATTGTTCTAATGAAAATATATAGCACACCTAAAGATGACAGTATAGATTAACTGTGCCCTGAAATTTCTGTGATTTGCTAAGCCTTTCTTTGCTTCTGGACTAGTTTTTACACTTCAGGGCTCTATCTTCAACTAATCTCATTCCTTCCTGGAGTGTAAAAAGTTTCTAATCATTTTCTTTCTTTATGCTACAGAGGCCTTGCATAAATAATAGACCTCCTTTATTACAAGGCTAAATTTTATGTAAGCCACAGCTGACACCCAGAACTATTTTAAGAGCTAAAGAATAATGGGGAAATACAGAAATATATGTAAATTATCTGATTGCAGGGCTGTTTAGTAAAGGTCATTTTTAATTTGGGTAAGGGGGAAGTGAATCAGTAAAATGAAAATCCCAAATCAGGAGTTTCCTTTTATGCACCTTAATTTAAAGCCATGTTTATTATAGATGAACATTTAAAGGACATTGGATGTGATGCTAAATGTGATTAGTGCATATTTCATAAAGTGAAATTGATTTCAAATTATTTTAGCATGGATAACAATATAGCCATGTAAGCAATTATCATTAAATGAAATATACTCTTCCAGTAAAAGGATTTAAAACTTTCCATGAACTGGGAAGCCCTAATTTGAACTCAGCTCTCCTTTTGCAATCTATTCATATAAGGTAAAAATAATTGGTGACTTGGTTTGATTAGTTGGTTATTTTATTCTGTAAAAAGAGGGTGAATTATGAAACTTGTTGTTAAGTCATACATAGTAAAACAGCAAAGCAGTTTGGTGGTTTGGGGATGCTATGAATAAACAAAATGAAGCCAGATACAAACAATTCATTCAGCCTTTATTGTCCAAGTGAAAGAAATTTTTAAATTAACAAAGCAAGAGAATGAGGCACATACACAAAGCATCATTTTTTTTAATTAAGAGAGAGAAGTTTTGTGTTGATGTTACCCCTGTTCAGACATAAATTTCATGGAGGAAAAAACAGAAACATCATGAATTGGGTTTTATTTTTGTGACTGGTCTTTAACATTGTCAACCTGAATAGGTTCTTAAAAATGGATTTATCAAGCAGACAAATGTTCTCTGAGAAGAGTCCAAAGGATTTGAGGGGACCTCCCATGGGAATGCCACATGCTACCCCCACTCTCTCCAGAGCTGCATCAAAGGAGTAATAAATATAACTAGCTTCTCCCTTGTTAGGAGGAGGCGGAGTAAGCCAATTTCATGCTTTATGTATGCTGGTTGTAAAAAGGAATGCTTACCTAAAAAGAAATAGATTCCAACCAGATGTTCCAAAATCTTCCTCAGCTGCTGCTTGAAGCTTTACAGTCACTGCATACTTTATCTTCTCGTCCATCTTCTTCTAATTGAGAAATTGTTGATCCATGCAATTCGACAGGCAGGCTGCTGCAAAAACCTTCCTGCCAAAGCTCTTCAGCCCTGCTCTCCTGCACACAGAAACTTCCAGCGTCTGTATGGGGACAGGAAAAGAGAGCAGGCCACTTCATCTGGCAGGTGTTGTGGGTTGAAAGAAGAGGAAGTCAGAAAGCAATTCTTCAAAGGACAGATTCTGTCACCTAAAAGTGTAATAAATTGCCATTACAGAAATGCCTACAAGCACTAATGAGCCATGTACAATGAAACCTTGACGTCAGGGAAAATAGAATGAAACGCACCCAGGAACCAACTGGGATTGTCACACCAAGATGTGAATGATCATTCTCACTTTGGTTTCATCCGCCACTAATTTTGTCTCTACATACCAATAGCTCTCTTTTTTAGGAAAGTGATAAATTTAGCATAAAAATCCTAAGATCCCTGTCTACTGATTAATACATAATTTCTCAGTACTGTGCTATTCATTGGGATTAAGGCTTGACCAGTTTGATGTTATAATAGAATTACAAACTTGACCAGTTTGTAAGTTATAATAGAATTACCAACTCCAGAATTATGTATATTTATGATAGGACACAATTAGAAGACACATTTAACTTGTACTTTTTTGGAAACCATACTTTGCACAGCTAATTCGTGTGCGTGTGTTATATGTTTTAGTTTTAAAGCATGTAACATTAAATTTACTGTCAATCATTTTAAAATATACAGTTCAGTAGTGTTAAGTATATTCACATTTTTATGCAATATCGCTAAAACTTTTTCATCTTGCAAAACTGAAACTCTATTCCCATTAAACACTAATTCCCCCTTCCTCTCTCTGCTTAGCTGTTGCCAAACAACTTTCTACTTTGTTTCTATGATGTTGACTAGACACTTCATGAGTAGAATCATATCTTTTATGACTGGCTTATTTCACTTAGCATAGTGTCTTCAGGGTTCATCCATGCTGTAGCATGTGACAAATTTCCTTCTTTTATAAGGCTGCATAATATTCCATCATAGGTATATACCACATTTTGTTTATCTATTGATGGACATTTGGGTTGCTTCCACCTCTTGGCTATTATGAATAATGTTGCAATGAACACAGGTGTATAAGTATTTCTACAAGCACCTGCTTTAATTTAAATCTTTCCAGCTATATACTCAGAAGTGTGATTGCTGAATTATATGATCATTTTGTTTTTTATTTTGAGGGAACCTCTATACTGTTATATATAATTTCTGTACATTTTATACTTCCACCAACAGTGCACAAGAGTTCCAATTTCTCTACATCCTTCTAAACACTTGTTATTTTCTATTCTTTTGATAGTCACCACCCTAATGGGTGTGAGATGATACCTCATTATAAGTTTTATTCCATTTCTCTTACAGTTACTGATGCTCAGCACTTTTTCATGTATTTGTTAGCCACTTGTGTACCTTATTTAAGGAACTGTCTATTAACTCCTTTGTCCATTTTTTGATCTAGCAATTTGGCTTTTGTTGTTGAATTGTAGAAGTTCCTCATTTACTTTAGATAGTAACCCCTTCTCAGTTATATGACTTGCAGAGATTTCCTCTCGTTCCATAGGTTGCCTTTTACTCTATAGATTATTACCTCTGATGCACAGAAGTTCTGAATTTTGATGTAGTCCCATTTACCCGTTTTTACTTTTGTTGCCTGTGCTGTTGGTGTCATGCCCAAGAAATCACTGCCAAATCTAATGTCCTAAAGCTTTTCTCCTTTGTTTTCTTCATGGACTTCTATAGTTTTAGGTCTTATGTTTAGATATTGAATCCATTTTGAATGAATTTTTGTATATGATGTAAGGTAAGTGTTTAGCTTCAGTCTTTTGCAATATGGATGTTCAGTTTTCCCAGAAGCATTTGTGGAAGAGACTGCCCTTTCCTGATTATGTAGCTGTGACATCCTTGTCAAAATTGTTTGGCCATATATGCAAGAGTTTTATATCTAGGTTCTCTCTATCCTATTCCATTTGTCTGTGTATTTTTTTTTTAAAGAACCATATCATCTTCATTACTGTTGCTTTACAATATGTTTTAAAGTCAGGAAATGTGAAGCCTCCATCTTCATTCTTTTTTATGATGGCTTTGACTATTTGAGGTGAATTAAAGCTAATTTTTGTACATAAAAAGGTTCCTTGCTATTATTTGCATAAGGCCCACTTTTCCACTTTTTTTTTTTTCTGTAAAGAAGAAAAAGTGAACACCAAAATTCCTTCCCTGGTAACTATTATTCTGAATTCCTACTTTTTATGTCTGAATGTCTTGGGTAACTGATCAAATCCTAACAAAGCCACTATCAATGCTTCTACAATGGTTAGTTGTAAGCACAGCTAGTGCGAAGACTGTTGAACAGATCTAATCCTAAAGATGCACAGATGGAGCAACACAGCCTGATGTGTGCTTCACAGTGGACCCAATTATTTAGGCTCCAACTGCAATAAGCTACTCATACTGTGCCATTAGCTTACCTTTTATAAATGAAGCATTCTTACCCAGGAAAGACCAAAGTCAAGTATTGATAGCACAGAATTTACCATCCCTCTCCAACTCCATATGGATACAAGAGGGGGATTTCACAAGAGTAAACATCAGTGTAAATAAGGAAAAATAGCCACTTAAGGAAAAATTATCATACCTAATGTGGTCTTAGTCCTATCCATTTAAACCCCACTTGAAGAAGATGCATTGGAGAAGGAAATGGTAACCCACTCCACTGTTCTTGCCTGGAGAATCCCAGGGACGGGGGAGCCTGGTGGGCTGCCATCTATGGGGTCGCACAGAGTCGGACACGACTGAAGCAACTTAGCAGCAGCAGCAGCAGAAGATAGGAAGCATCGGCTGTTCTCTAGAAGAATAAGCCCTCGTTGTATCTGAGACTCCAAATCACCACCCCCAAGCTAGTGTATTTAAAAATTCGTTACCCTCCATTTTCATACAAACACAGTACACACTTGTACCTGGAATCTTTTTTGTAACTTTCAGTGTGTGTGCGTGTCTTTGTTTGTTTTTGGTTGTGTGATCTTTTTTTTTTTTGCGGCACTTGGGATCTAGTTCCCTAACTAGGGATCGAACTGAGGCTCTCTGCATTGGCAGAGTTTAGGCTCAGAACCACAAGGGAAGTCCCTTGACTATGTGTTTTCTGTAGCTTAAGAGTCAGGCAGCTTCAGTTATGTCACTCTGATATCTAAAGTGCAGTCAGCAGACTATCAGTAAAGTGAAAAGACAGCTCCCAGAATGAGAAAAAATATTTGCAAATCACATATCTGATAAGGGACTAGTGTCCAATGTTTATAAGTAATACTTACCACTCAACAATAAAAATGGAAAAATGATTTGAACAGACATTTGTCAAAGGATACATAAATACTCAATAAGTACAGTGAAAAAGATGCTCAACATCATTAGCCACGAGGGAAATGCAATTCAAAACCACCATGAGGTACAACTTCACTCCTATTAAGATGGTTACAGTCAAAGAAGTGTTGACAATGATGTGAAGAAACTAAAACCGACACCACAAACTAAAAGCCCGTTGTTGGTAAATAATGTTGTTGGATAAACTCACGAAGCCACTTTGGAAATAGTTTGGTAGTTCCTCCAAACATTCAACGTAGAGCAACCACTTGACCCAGGCTTCCTAGGTGACACTAGTGGTAAAGAACTCGCCCACCAATGCAGGAGACGTAAGAGATGCAAGTTTGATCCCTGGGTCAGGAAGATCCCATGGGGGAGGGCATGACAACCCACTCCAGTAATCTTGCCTGGAGAATTCCATGGACAGAGGAGCCTGGTGGGCTACAGCCCATGGGGTCACAAAGAGTTGGACACGATTGAAGAGACTACCTATGTATGCAGGCACACACATGCCATATGACCCAGCAACTGCAGTGTACAAGGATAAAAAACACATGTCCACACAAAAACTTGTACAAGAATATTTGTAACAGTGTTATTTATAAAAAGCCCCCAAACAGAAAGAATCTAAATGACCATTAGCTGATGAACAGATAAAGAAAATGTGCCATGTCAGTACATTATTATATTATTCAATCATAAAAAGGAATGAAGTATTGATACATGCTAAAATATGGATGAACCTTAAAAACCTTATGCTAAGTGAAAGAAGACAGATACAACAGCCCACATATTTAATGATTCTATTTCTATAGAATTGTACAGAACAAACAAATCCATAGAAACAGAAAGTAAATTAGTGGTTAAGAGAGGCTGGGAGAAAGTGGGAAATGGGGAGTTGAGGGGTATAGGGTTACTTTGTGAGAGAATGAAAACACTGTGAAATGAAGTAGTGGTGATGGTTGTATAACTCTGTGAAAATACAAAAAAGCACCGAGTTGTACACTTATTAAAAGTATAAATTTTGTGACATGTGAATTATATCCCAGTTTTTTCAAATGTAGTTTGCGGAACAGTGCCAGGCTGCAGCGTGTTTCACACTGGTCGCTAAGCAGACCAGTTTTTCCCAGAAAGAAAGCACGCTACATCACGGAGTGCACCACTTAGTTCAGCTGACATTTTTTAATGGCAAGACTTCACCAATGAAGTAACCAGTCCATTGATTTCCTTCTGAGGTAAGCTTCTTATCATCCTTGGGGCCAGGTAATGAGGAGGTCACAGATCAGCTACTTTGAGTAAAGCTGCTGTAATCTGCATGTCTGACTTCAAGAGCGTGCCTGCCATCGGTTACATGACACACTGATGAATGAATTAAGACATTCCCAATTCCTGAGACAAATTATTTTGAACTTACATCCTATGTATCGACGACATGTGGTAACATAACTCCAGTTAATCATGTCTCTATATGTGAGGCAATAAGTCCAGGGATAGGAATGAAGAAGGAGAAGCAGGCGAAAGAATGAGAGGATGAGGCTGGGATGTAGGTGAGAGAAGAAAGTGGAGAAGGAGGAGGAAGAATGTAAATAAATAAGTCAGGAGCTACCTGCACAAAGAGTTTACTCTCTTCTGTGGAAGTCAGACATGTGACTTGTCCAGTGTGATTAGCAAAACAAGTAGAAATAAAATATAGAGGATGAAGGCAGGGTATGTTTTCTATATGGCCTGGAAAGCCTTCCAGAGGGAGTATATGGAGTAGGTGATAAAGGATGAATAGGAGTTCGGCATGCACATACCTCTGCATATGAAAGACTAGAACCAGAGTGAATTAAAGTGAAAGTCATGCGTGTAAATTGATATTTGTCAAACTGTGGTTCCCAAGTCAGCAGCATTGGTTTGGACTCTGTCGAAAACAATTCTCAGACTATCCCCTAACAACTGAAACAACCAGTCTGGATGTGGGGCACAGCAATTTAACAAGCCCTTCAAATGACTCTGATGCACAGTAAAGTTTGAAAACCCCTGTTTTAGATAAATATAGCAACCAGTTTAAAAAAGAGATGCTGTGTCCTGAAAAAAAGCATTTCAGTTTAATACAGTAAATTGATCGCACTGTTTTACATCTTTTCCTTCCCCACACTGTACTAAACAAAGAGTAAAGAGTGTTTTAAGATGTTATCCTCCAATATGAATGAGAGAGGAGACAAATGATCAACTATTTAAAGTAGAGTTTGGAAGACAGAAGCCTGATGCAGGGCTATTAATCACACTGGTAGACAGGAGTCACAAACAGGCTCTAGATGCATGGGCTTCAGTAGTTGAGGCACCTGGGCTCTAGAGCACAGGCTCAATAGTTGGGACACACAGGCTTCCTTGCTTTGTGCGTGGGGGATCTTCCCTGAGCAGGCACTGGACCCGTGTCCCCTGCTTTGGCAGGTGGATTCTTAACCACTGGACCACCAGAGAAGCCCAACTTCAAAGTTTTGAGGGCAAGTTTCCAACATAGAATTCCATACTCCTCTAAACTGTCAATCAAGTCTAAGAGAAGGAACTTTCAGACATACAAAATATCAAAAAAAACTAACCACTCACATATAGTTTCATAGGAAGCTAGGAAGCTAGTGGAGGATATAGTCCAGCAAAATGAGGACATGAACTGAGAGAGGAAAATATAGAAACCAGAAAGCATGGTAAAGAGTATTTCCATGAGAGTGACAAAGGGAAGTTTCACAACTCAAACTGTGAACCAGAATTTTAAAACATCCTACAGTCTGGAAGTAGAGAGTCTAGGAAAAAATCTGTGGGAGAGGAAAGGAAGGTCATTTAATGTGTTTGGGAGTTACAGAAGTTATTTCTAGGCATTAGAGCCCTTGAGGGAAAAAAAAAAAAAAAGAACTACTGATAAGTGAGAAAAAAACATGAGAAAATTATTAAATGGGGAAAAAAAGTTTATTGAGGAAAGTAAATAGCCTAAGACATAATTTGATGTGTTGTTGTTGTTGTTTATTTCCTCAGTCATGTCCAATTCTTTGCGACCCCATGGACTGCAGCACCAGGCTTCCCCATCCTTCACCATCCCCTGGAGTTTCCTCAGACTCATGTCCATTGAGTTGATGATGCCATCCAACTATCTCATTCTCTGTTGTCCCCTTCTCCTCCTGCCTTCAATCTTTCCCAGCATCAGGGTCTTTTCCAATGAATTGGCTCTTCGCATCAGATGGCCAAAGTATTGGAACTTCAGCTTCAGCAACAGTCCTTCCATTGAATATTCAGGGTTGATTTCTTTTAGGATTAAACAGTTTGATCTCCTTGCAGTCCAAGGGACTCTCAAGAGTCTTCTCCAACACCACAGTTCAAAAGCATCAATTCTTCGGTGCTCAGCTCTTTTTGTTGTCCAGCTCTCACATCCATACATGACTACTGGAAAAACCATAGCTTTGACTATATGGACCTTTGTTATTTGGTGTAGTTGCAAGCAATATGCCATATGTAAAATAATGCAAATACTGATGCAGATTTGTGAAACAACCAGAAGGCAGAGTGGAAAGGAAGCTTTGAGGAATCAGTATAATGGATCCAAAACAGGAAGGAAGTCAATAAATACAGCGTAATATGATAAATTATGAAATAATAGGGGCTTCTCTGGTGGTTCAGTGGTTAAGAATTGCCTTGCATTCCAAGGGACACTGGTTCAATCTCTGGTTCAGGAAGATCCCACATTTCTCAGAGCCACTAAGCTTGTTAGCCACAACTATTGAGGCTGTGCTCTAGAGCCTGGGACCCGCAAATACTGGGCCCGTGTGCTGGGAAACCCTCACTCCTACAGCCTGTGCTCTGCAACAAGAGAAGCCACCACAATGAGAAGCCCAAGCAAAAGCCCACATGCAGCAACAAAGACTCATCACAGCCAAAAATAAATAAATAAATTAAATCTTTAAAAAAAAGAAAGAAAGAAAGAATAGGCTACTCTGTAAGGTTGAGATTTGTGTATGGAAAAATACGAGAATGAAAAAAGAGAAAGAAACAGGCTATTGTGTATTGTGATCAGACCTTTTCTAAGTGTATATCTGAATTCTTAGAAGGAGACAGTCATATCAAATCCAAGGGACCAACATTCCAGACAGAAGTGATAGCAAGTTTTAAGATTTTGAGACAACAATAAATGTAGTGTGTTCTAGAAAGGCAAGAAGATGGGTAAGCACTGAGCGAGGTCAGTAATAATGGGGAAGAGTAGGTGAAACATATCACATGGGAGAAAAAGCATTGGAGCTTCATGACCTGCTATGTCTAAGAAAAATCCATGATTCACAGAAAAACAAAGCAATGCCACACCTGTCTACTTTCGTTCATGGATTTCTTCTGCCCTGCATTATTTTATCTTACCTTGTTTACCCCTGGAGGAGGATATGGCAACCCACTACAAGGTTCTTGCCTGGAGAATCCTGTGGACAGAGGAGCCTGGCGGGCTACAATCCATGGAGTCTCAAAGAGTTGAACATGATCAAGGACTTTGACCCTGATGCTGGAAAAGATTGAGGACAGGAGGAGAAGAGGACAACAGAGGATGAGATGGTTGGATGGCATCACCGACTCAGTGGACATGAATCTGAGCAAACTCGAGGAGATAATGAAGGACAGGGAAGCCTGACATGCTACACTTCATGGGGTCACAGAGATTTGGACACAACCGAGCGATTAAACAGCAACAACAACCACCATCAACCATTACTGCCACCAGGTCCTGTAATTGTAGTAAATACTCAGAGGGAAGTTCTTTTGGCTAATATATCTGAGTCATTTGCATGTCTTGAAATTACCTTATCACCACATAAATCATGCACCTTCCATTTCTATCTATTCCACTCCATTCTGCATTTCTCAATGTCATCTTCATCACCCCAATTTCCTATTTGCATTTTAAATAGTAGTAACCTACAGGATTTTATATTTTCTGAAGATACAAGACTCTTGTGTAGAGATTCTAATTAGGCTGGCTGGGCAATGTTCTATTATTAGTAAGAATTGTGATTTTTAGAGTTGTGGGTTAATTGCTAATAACTGTATGCAGTGTTTTCCCTCAAGATGTTTTCTATTACAGTAATTAACTGAGCAGCTGGGAGAACAGACATTAACCATTTGTCTTCACAGAAGCCCTCACTGGGACTCTCCCCAAACCTTGCACATGACTTTATCTGCTGTTTGATAGGTAATGTAAGAGGGAAGCACAAAAGATATAGGATCTTCATCATTTGGAATGAATATCCAATTTTAAACAATTTTTTTCTTGTTGAAGGGAGGTTTTCTCACACATGTGAAACATAGATTACAAGCAACACAGAATGTCTTTTAGATGTATGGACTTATTTGACTAGTTTTTATGTGCATATTTCTCTTCGTATCCTCGCATAATGAAATTTTGTCACAGAGGTTGTGTCAGAAGCCTCAGCTACCCTGAAGACACCACTGGTTTATCTGTTTACAAATTAGACTGGACCAGTGAAAGCTGGCTGATACTGAAGAAATTTGTTAAGAGCCACCTTGCCTGAAAGCCNCTAGTTTTTATGTGCATATTTCTCTTCGTATCCTCGCATAATGAAATTTTGTCACAGAGGTTGTGTCAGAAGCCTCAGCTACCCTGAAGACACCACTGGTTTATCTGTTTACAAATTAGACTGGACCAGTGAAAGCTGGCTGATACTGAAGAAATTTGTTAAGAGCCACCTTGCCTGAAAGCCTTGTTCTTTTTCATGACACCTGAATTCCCACTTGATTATTAATTCAGCTGAAGACCTTGACTTCAGTATCCTGAATCTCCCTCTGGGACTCTTGGTGCTTCCTTGTGTGAATTCCTATTTACTGACCTGCTCTCAAGACTACATGCCAGTCTGATGCTTGACTCCAGGTTTTCCCAACCAACTCTGCTTTTGGCTAGACTCCATCTCTGTCAAGTTATTTTCTACAGCATATCTTTTGTTAATGCAAAGACATTCTCTTTTTTTAATAGGAAACATTTTATTCAAAATTTTGAAATGAAAAGTTCCAAACCACAAGCAGAGACTAAGTACAAAAATAAATAAAACTCCACTTATAGGAAGTCATTAAATACATAAGAATTTTTTGTCTTCTCTCTCGTTGAATAAAATAATAAATTTACTACTCTTCAGATCTCATTGCTTTTTTTTTCACTTTGTTTTTCCAGAGGAAATAATTTTCCTTCTTCTTAAAATCCCATTTCTTTAAATCCAGAAAAGCTCTGGATTTATACTGTCTTAAGTATTTGGTTTCTCTTACCTTGGGTGTGGGGTATCTCTCTTCACGGCTGCTCCAGCTAAGTGTAGCCACTGCTCCTTACCTTGGATGAGGGGTATCTCCACACCAGCGCCCTTCCTGACCTTCAACGTGGGGTAGCTACTCTAGGCCCTCCTGCGCCTGCGCAGCCACAGCTCCTTGAACGTTGGATTGTTCCTCCTAGCTGCTGCCCCTGGCCTCGGGCGCCACCTCTGGTCTCAGGCGTAGGGTGGCTCTTTCGGCCGCTGCCCCTGGCCTCGGACATGGGGTGGCTCCTGCCAGCCCCCAACCCTGAGCTCGGAAACAGAGTGGCTCCTCTCAGCTGTTCCTGCGCAGTCACAGTCTGGCACTCTCGGCCGCTGCCCCTGACCTCAGACGTGGGGTAGCTCCTCTCAGCTGTACTAACTGCGCCGGCTGTCATAGCCGCTTGCAACGCCCAAGGTAAGAGAAACCCAAGTAAGATGGTAGATATTGCAAGAGGGCATCAGAGGGCAGACACAATGAAACCATACTCACAAAAAAATAATCAATCTAATCACACTAGGACCATACCCTTATCTAACTCAATGAAACTAAACCATGCCCGCAGGGCAACCCAAGATGGGCAGGTCATGGTGGAGAGGTCTGACAGAATGTGNCAGGCTAATACCTATGGTATCTTTCCAATTTATCTTTGGGCATTATCACCTCCTTGAAAGTTTGACATGTGCCCTGAATTCTCATTTTGTAGGATGATAACTAATCACCCTGAAGAAAACACAGGAGAAAATGGCCCCATGTTAAAATGCTAGGAATGCTACCTGAAATACATTTTCTTAAAACTTGAAAATAGCTCCAGTCTTTTGGCAGAAATCATGTTATATATAAACCTGCCTTCTAAGCAGTCTGATCTTTCTGGATACGAGGCTGTGGCATTATTGACTTAATTCAGTTGACTTGTGTCCAGCAGTCTGGTACAGCTTCACGAGGAAATTATTGGCATCTTTTGTGAAATGTTCAAAACCACTGATTTTTGTTTTCCATTGTTCTTCAAAAGAGAAAAAAGCATTAAACACTATGATTGTCTCTGTGATGTGAATGTAAATATAACCTGTTGAAATTCAAGGTAGGAAAATACTTCTTTAGAAAACCAGGAAGGATGATACAGGAAGAAATGTTGCCCACATGCAGAGTGATTTCTAATAGTTCATTGATCTCATTGTTTAGCGTCCCCTTTTAGAGTGTGCATTAACAAAAACCCTGCATGGATATTAAATTGACAGTGTAATCCTAGAGTGTTTTATATAACTAGACACTAGCAATAGAGAGAATACTGTATTGACTCCCATATTTCAGGCAACGGCACTTCAAGTGACTTGTATTAATGCTTTATATTGATATAAAACCTTTCTTCTAAAAAGTACAAAGCGCTTTCTTAAAATTGCCTTATTGGGTTTTGTAACAACTCAGCAATGCACAGTATCTGATACCACAGTGTGTAGAGCTGAGATAATACCTTAAGTTTCCTGATTTCTAATTTTGTATTTCAAACATTTAATCATTAGACATCCTTTCAGTTTCCAAAAGTGCCAAAAATTATCCAGCCTATACAAGACTAGAGAAAGATTTTATTTCAGAGATGATCCTTTTAGAGTCCATAAATTATTAAGTAAAAGTTTAAAAATCAATTGTATGAGAATTCAAGTGACTTTTTCTTTGAGCCAAGGATTTAAGTCTATTATAGTCTATCCCAAAGAAGAATACTATAAATGTTAAGGAAAGATGAATAGAATAGATATTTTCCAATAACTACGCAAAATATTTCAATATTCTCTACTAATTCAAAATGCTTGACTAATCTTTTAGTAGCAGAAAATTTCCACCAGACTTTAAAAAATGCTAAGGATTAGCCATGTCAGGAAATACTCAACATCATTTGATATAGATAGCTATTGGGAAAGTAGCTCTTTCTTTTGGAAGGTAATCATGTCCTTTCTTATAACAACATTTCTAGCCTTTGACTTAACAACATGCAGTGTCTAANCAGACTTTAAAAAATGCTAAGGATTAGCCATGTCAGGAAATACTCAACATCATTTGATATAGATAGCTATTGGGAAAGTAGCTCTTTCTTTTGGAAGGTAATCATGTCCTTTCTTATAACAACATTTCTAGCCTTTGACTTAACAACATGCAGTGTCTAAATTACAAAATCTTCCATCAGATGTAATATATGTATCCAGAAATGAACACTAAAAGATGTATCTCGATACAAGTGCAAGGTAAAGGGAGACTTGAAGGTTCAAAAGCAAGGTATACAAGATAAGACTTCAACCATCAATTTGCCATCTTATTTTATTGAGTTTAATATGATGAGCTAAAGTCTAATCCAGTGCAGTGCACTCTGCTCTTTTATAATACATTTTTCCTTATTGCGCTCTTATTCGCTCTTTTAAAGATATTTACATCGACAGGGAGGAAAAACTCTTTCCTAAAGCAAGCAGTTGACAGCCAGCATCTCGCTGAAATTTCATAAGGAGAAGCATTAAGCAAGTTCTTTTACCTTCTAATTCAATAAGATGCATGAGATCCTCACCAACACCTGCCATTACAATTTTGTCTATTCTTTGGACTAAAACACATCAAAGAAGAAAACTGTATACAGTTCATTTAGGTTCAGATGCCCTCACACTGGCGTAATCTTGTGCCATCTTTGCCTTTTCTAGATTCCACACGCTTTCTCTTTCATTTGGAACAACAGTGTGTTGGGTTAATAACCTCACTGTTTTCTGCCGTTAAGGGAACTGAAGTACCATTAACACATATTAAAGTACCATTGATTCCATTAGTGCCAACAAGCACTAAATCCCAATTTCTTTTTAAATAAGCATTAAAACAAAAGTAGATGTCCTCTATTAACAAGTAACATGCTGAGCAACCCTTATTGCAAGAGTCTAATGTATGAAGGATGTCTTAAAGAACAAGTAAACATCTTAAGGAACTGAAAGGATAGAATTTGGGTACCATGAAGGACAAGTGAAGGAATTATTATGAATTTTTTACACATACAGGAACCTATCCAAAGCCCCATTTTTTATCTCTCAGAGTCATAATCACTTTTCACCTTCGTATGTCTCTGCATTTGTATATTATAACATATATAACAGCACAAGAGTGAAGACACACAGGCTATAGAGTACAACAGATCAATTTAAGAATCCACCTGCAATGCAGGAGACCCCAGTTCAATTCCTGGGTTGGGAAGATCCCCTGGAGGAGGGCATGGCAACCCACTCCAGTGTTCTTGCCTGAAGAATCCCTTGGACAGAGGAGCCTGGCGGGCTACAGTCCATGAGGTCACAGAGTCAGACATGACTGAGAGACTAAGAACCGCACAGTGAAGAGCCCAAGTCCAGGAAATGAGCATGGCTTAGATGAGCACTTATTCAGTGATTTATACCCATGGTCCCCGTGATTAGATGGTCCCACAGAATAGGAGAACATTTTTCAACTCTGAGGCAATCTCAGAGGGAAAATAACTATGTGCCTGACCATTGGGCCTTCTTGAAAGATGTAGCTGTTCCTGGAAACTTTCTCACAGCCAGAGAACTTGGAAAATCTCAGCATAAACCTCCCAGCCAAATTTAGAGCAAAAACAAGTATGTTTAGTCTTTTTGTTAATCTCACCCCTCAGCATTGTTTTAGTCTTTACCCTTTTTCGCTTTCATTTTCATCTCATCTTTACCTATATGTATTAAGGATTGTGCTATTTGTATGTATTCCTTGACATCTATTTTTAATATTTTTTTCAAATAAAGATGAAGATAAAGATTCAATGATGAGAGATTTTAGCTTGTTATATTTGCTGCTGAATTTGCAGAAGGTGCAGCTGTGCCTGAAACAAAGGAGGCACTCAGTAAATATTTGTTGAAAAGATGAAAAAAAAATGGTATATAACAGATAATTAGATAGAGATGGATATTGATAGATGGAAAGATATAACTGGTAGGAAGCCAGGAGGGAGGAAGGGAGGAAGAGGATGCCTGTATATTTGAGCAGACGTATGGGCTCACCATTCTGGACACTTTACATCACTTAAATAAGTTTGACAGAGTGGAGGGAGGCTGAAAGCAGGAGACCGTTGAATGAAACAACAGAACAAGTGAATAGGTAGCCTTCTGTAGTCCTGTGGTTGCTAGACTCAAGACTTCATCAAAGACCTTTATTACTCACAGCAAAAGCAATAGCAGACATATCAGTATGTATTTGCTTGTTCCCTAAGCTCCCAATTCCACAGAGCCACACAAAGAATCAGATAGAATCTGAACACAGAGTGGAGTGTGCCACAGGAGATGAACCAAAAGCTTAGGAAGTCCATCACTTTTATAACAAGCACTTTTATATGGTCTGGAAGGAGAGCAGATGTGTTGTAGGACCTGTGATTCATGACCATGCTTACCAAGGCTGCCACTTTTAGGATTCCCTGTCCAGGAAGATGAGTAAAAAGGGCAAAGGCATAATGAAAGATACATCTGCTATAGTGTGTAGTTTCAGAGATAAAATTGTGTTGAGCTACAATGTATGGTTAAGAGATAAGCTCTGATTGTCTGTGCCGTGGGAGCTAGAAGACGTGCTAAGAGGTGACTGGACAAACAGATGTATAATAGCAGAAAGTTACCAGCACATTAACCACAGGGAATAGCCTCAGATAACTTGGNGTAGTTTCAGAGATAAAATTGTGTTGAGCTACAATGTATGGTTAAGAGATAAGCTCTGATTGTCTGTGCCGTGGGAGCTAGAAGACGTGCTAAGAGGTGACTGGACAAACAGATGTATAATAGCAGAAAGTTACCAGCACATTAACCACAGGGAATAGCCTCAGATAACTTGGAATATAGAGTAATATCCCCACTCAACAAATATTGTGTATGGTGCATTATTTGCATATATATCTTCTATGTATGCCTAGACATGGGAATGTTATGTGGAGTGTGACAAGAGGTGTTGGCCTGGAGTGGCGGGGGAGTGAGGGAATATCCGTGGGTGTCATTGGTATGTTACTTCATTGGAAAGCACTGAAGATAAAGTCAAGGTTATTTCCTGATTGTTCAAAGGAATGTTTCCATTGCAAAAACATGAGGGAGTAGGGGTAAATTTTGGATGTCTACGTCCACAGTGAAATATTCTCTTACCAGATCTCTCTGGTGACTCATGTGGGCTTCCTGCAGGAAGTTTTCCATCTCTGGATTCTCACTTCAAGGTCTTCAAGGTTTACATTATCTACCTCCCTTCTTACAGAAGTGTTTGAAAACATTTTGAACATATTCTCTTTAGGAAAAAATTGTGGCTCATTGTATTTGATGCTTATATGCAACTATCAAGACTTTCTGAAGGATTCTGTTGCCAGACCACAGGGAGGCTGAAAGTAGAGGGATAGTCATAAAATTTAAAAAGAACACTTTTTTCTCTCTCAGGGTTTTAGTAGTTTTGGTTTATCTCCTGAAATTCTAATTTCATTTTTGATATTCAGATCTTAATTTCAAGTCATCGGCATGTCAAAAACAAAACAGAGACCTTGCTCTTTCAGCTGAGGAATAAACAGCACGCTAAATGAGCCTCTGCATACTTCCTTCATGTTTTCGCGATCTATAGTTAATACCTTGTTATTCATTTACTTTTTAAAAAACCTCAAAACTACTATAGCTTCACACAGAAATTCAGGTGGAGCAACAAAAAAAATTTACTACAAATCTTCCAGATTTCTATTTCTACACACGTATTTCTAGGTCCAGGATGCATCTGTCAGGGTATTTTTTTTTTTTTACTTCCACGAGGCAGCATGTGTCATTTCTATCACTGTAGGTATGGGGGGGGGGGGCTCCTAAGTGAGTTATCAGGGTCTCCCAGACTGTACCTTCTGTTCATTGCTGCTACCAGCTTATTAGAACTGCATGAAGCGAGCAGTTGTCTGGGTTTGAATTTTAAGATAAAATAATTACAAATCTCCTAGACATTTCACAGATACAATTTGATAAATATGTCCATATTTGTTTACAATGTGCTACATGACTTCATTCATTTAGCTGTAAATAAATATATCTAATAGCAAACATTCTAAAAAGAAGCAAACAAGAAGCTAATGTTCAGAAGCACAAATTAGGCTTCTTACTTCACTCATAAGTTCGCTTTTATTTTGAATCTCCCTTAAAAGAACCTTGAATGTCTACATGGCCACAGTCCTGATGATCATTCTACCTGGCATGGCTTTACTACTTAGGCAAGGGCCACAAAGTCTTGAGTTAAGTTTCAGAGCACCTTCCTTCAAGCTATCCTCCAAATGAAACACCCTGAAGTGGAATGTCTCAGACAGTAGAGTCTGTGGTTATCATTGTTTAATCGCTGTCATGTGTGACTCTTTGTAAGTCTGTGCACTGTAGCCTGCCAGGTTTTTCTGTCCAAGGGATATCCCAGGCAAGAATACTGGAGAGAGTTGCCATTTCCTTCTCCAAGGGATCTTTCTTTCTTACCCAGGGATCAAACCTGAGTCTCCTGCATTGCAGCAGATTCTTTACCAGAGTCACCTGGGAAGACCCAGAAAACAAAGTGAACACCTTCAAAAATGCCAGGAGTGAATATCCATATTTTCCATTTTTACTTTTTCTAAGTAGTTATTGATAAATGACAAGCTCAGGTAATAACTATAATAAACTACACAAAATTTGTTCCATACTTACTTAAAGGGAAAAAAAGCCCCTATAAAAAAAGAAAAAAAAAAAAAAACCCACATCTAATTCTCAAGCATACTGATTAGAGGCCAAAGTGGCAAAAATCAGTGAAGGATAAGTCTTTCATTTCTTTACATAGGACAGTCTCAAATGACTGTTTTCTTAATGAAGTGAAAGTAATTTATTAATGCCTATGTAAAACTAAAGAAGAGGAAAGTCATTTGATGATGATGACATACTACTTTCTGTCTTTATCATTGGATGCACTTTCAAAGGCCACCAAAACTAGTTAAACAATCACTGAACTACAAAAATGAGACTGCTAAGTGGGGTCCATGGGGTCACAAAGAGTCGGACATGACTGAGCAACTGAATAACAACTCAGGGGGAGCCCCTGGAATATGGGCCAGCGGGAGGCAGGGAGGGTGTCTTTTGCCCCATCTTGCTCCCTGTCTCTGGTTGCTTGGAGTTACATGCAAAGGCCAGACTTTCAGCAGCCCTCTGTTTTCACAGTGCTTTCTCTGGTATAGGGTTTCTCAGTCTTGACACTATTGACATTTTGGGCAGGATAATACTTCATTGTATGGATCTGTTTAACAGCATCCCTGGCCTTTGCCCGCTAGATGTCAATAACATCTCACAAGTCAGGACTATCGAAAATGTTTCCAGACACTGCCAAATGTCCCCAAGTGGGAAAAATCCCCTCCCATCTCCCAATCTGACCCCTGTTATTGAGACTAACGGACAGTTACCCTGCTCTGGTTTAGTAAGCGTTTCCTCTGTTGCCCCTTCAGTCCCAGGGGTACTTACACATCCCTCCTTATTACACTGCAGTGCCTTTCTATTCCTGGTGGGTTCCCTTTGCTGTTTCATAAGTAGCCCTTTTATAAAAAATTCTCTTCAGTTGCCTCATTTGAGTATATTATGTATTTGTTTCTGGAATTCTAATGGATATACCCTACATCCTCTTGCAATCCCTACTTACTGTCTACCACTACATACTAGTTCATGATCTTTGAGTCCTTGTACTTAAATCCTGCTTATAAGAGAAATGGAAGTAGCCTTAATTGAGAGCCCACAACATGTCAAATATGGTGGCTGGGGTTATTTTATATTGTGGTTAATATTAGTGATTGATTGTCTTATAAGCATCCATTTTCTCCTTCCAAAAAATACCTTAATTTGGGTTCAAGTACCCACCCTTCCCATGCATAATCCAGGGCCCCTCTGCTAGCTCCAGAGGCTGATTATTCTAAGGATAATCCCTTTGTTCCTGAAGTAAAGAGCATAGGAACCTAGGCTGTGAACAGTCGCTGTACCTCATTAATTGAGAATTTGACCAAAAATAAGCATGTGCTACAATTTGGTCAAATGAGACAAGAAGAGAAATTTGATGGGAGTTATGGGAAAGACATTTCCTCACTCCAAAGCCAGTCAACAAAAATGTCCTCTTTTTCTCTGAACTTTTTTTGCCTAGGACTCTTGCAGCCATCTTAGTACAGTTATAAAGAAGTTAGCATGGCAGGAACTCAGAGTTAGAGAATTATAAAAAAGAAATTTTTTGAATTAAAAAACCAAGGGCTATCAATTCAACCATTAACTAATCATTGCTAAGTTTCTCAATTATGTTATTCTATATATTCATTCATTTTGAAGAGCATTTGAGTTGGGTTTTCTACCACTTGTAGCTAAAAGCCTCCTAGCTGAGCCAGAGATCAAATTGCCAGCATCCTTTGGATCATGGAAAAAGCAAGAGAGCTCCAGAAAAACATCTATTTCTGCTTACTTGACTATGCCAAAGCCTTTGACTTTGCGGATCATAATAAACTGTGGAAAATTCTCAAAGAGATGGGAATATCAGACCATCTGACCTGCCTCTTGAGAAACCTGTATGCAGGTCATTAAGCAACAATAGACTGGTTCCAAATAGGAAAAGGAATATGTCAAGGCTGTATATTGTCACTCTGCTTATTTAACTTCTATGCAGAGTCCATCATGAGAAACGCTGGGCTGGAAGAAGCACAAGCTGGAATCAAGATTGCCGGGAGAAATATCAATAACCTCAGATATGCAGATNCTTTTCCAATGAGTCAGCTCTTTGCATCAGGTGGCCAAAGTATTGGAGCCTATTTTCTCCCTATGTAATTTTCCTACACATTTAACCTTATAGTACTAAAGCAAATATCAATAAGCTAAATTCCCTGGGAAGAACTCCACTTAAAAGCAAGACTATGAATTTTGGAAATGCTTCCACTGATGTCCCTAATTTCTTTCCCACTTCTCTACTGATTCCTAATAACCTCAGCCCCCTCCAAAGCCTCATGACATCTGATGTAGTATCATTTTTAAATATATTTATTTCTAATTGAAGGGTAATTGCTTTACAATATTGTGTTGATGTCTGCCATGTATCAACATGAATTAGCCTTAGGTACACATATGTCCCTCCCTCTTGATGTAATATTTTATATGTGTGTCCTCTGGCTCAGCCCAGGACAATTCCCAAAACTCATCTGCTCCATTTTTCAAACCTTCAGGACCCTGCATTTTTCTGGGAAGGACATGGATATCCTAAAGCTCTCTAATATATTAATTAGAAAATACTACTCCATCCTCCATTTGTGTAAAATATCCACAAACACTTAACACATGACTAATCATAGGTGTTTCAGGGCATCCTGATGAGGCTTCCAGTCCCCATTTTGAGTGACCCTCTGTGAGCAGCTTCCTATTACTATTTGCAGAGCCAGCTCTTTCCACACAAATGATGATTCTGACAAAGTATCACTCATAACTGATCCCCCACCCTTAGGCAAACTACTTCAGGATACCCCAACATTGTCCTTTCCTGGACATTTCCTTCTGAGTTCTACATTGGTCTCCAGTGGGCACTGTGTGACTATAAAACTATCTTTGACTTTTTGGCATCTAATCCCAAACTGAGAAAATCAGCAGTTTCTATAGTTCAATACATCATTTTCCTTCACTGACTTTTGCAACGTGTTATTACACTTGTTTGTTGAGTCCCTTAGGATGTATGGATTAAAATAGTTATGAGAGGAACTTTTCATTTTTATTTAATTGAAAGTTACTGGTCAGACAAGTGTTCTGTGTAATTGTTCACATGAAGTGTTTGAAAAAAAAAAATCCATACCGTATTTTCCCAGACCTAAACAGATCTGTATGATTTTCTTTAACTTTGATATGCACTTCTTTTCCAAACAAACCCTGAACTAAATGACCTCACTAGACTAGTTTAAAGCTCTAACTGGGAAAAGAGTTTTTTTGCTCTTGAGGCTCTTTTGTGGCTTCAGCCTTTATTTTTTCAATTGATTAGTGGGTGAGGATTTTGAACATTCATTTAAAGTCTCTAAGATGGATGATTTTAAAAAATCAAATAATTCTAATTCCATATGGTTCTTCTTAATGACTCTACAGCTGCAGCTATTTTTTTCCCATTGTTCCCACTTCTTCCTCCCTTCTGAGAATGAAATTCAGCATTTGCTAAAGCAAAGAACCCGATGAACAATTACANAGAAAATCAGCAGTTTCTATAGTTCGATACATCATTTTCCTTCACTGACTTTTGCAACGTGTTATTACACTTGTTTGTTGAGTCCCTTAGGATGTATGGATTAAAATAGTTATGAGAGGAACTTTTCATTTTTATTTAATTGAAAGTTACTGGTCAGACAAGTGTTCTGTGTAATTGTTCACATGAAGTGTTTGGAAAAAAAAAAAAAAAATCCATACCGTATTTTCCCAGACCTAAACAGATCTGTATGATTTTCTTTAACTTTGATACGCACTTCTTTTCCAAACAAACCCTGAACTAAGTGACCTCACTAGACTAGTTTAAAGCTCTAACTGGGAAAAGAGTTTTTTTGCTCTTGAGGCTCTTTTGTGGCTTCAGCCTTTATTTTTTCAATTGATTAGTGGGTGAGGATTTTGAACATTCATTTAAAGTCTCTAAGATGGATGATTTTAAAAAATCAAATAATTCTAATTCCATATGGTTCTTCTTAATGACTCTACAGCTGCAGCTATTTTTTTTCCATTGTTCCCACTTCTTCCTCCCTTCTGAGAATGAAATTCAGCATTTGCTAAAGCAAAGAACCCGATGAACAATTACCCTTAATGCGTATTTTCTCTTTTTCTGCCTCATAGTGTATTGAAGTTATATAGATTCAGACAGAATCTCTTTGCGAATGTGGACAGCAGACTGCACTCTGTCTTTTCATGCTGTCATATTCCTTTGTTGATATCTCTGTTTTAAGATGAGCTTGCCCCATGCATCACCAATTGTCTTTTGTTTTCACGCTGCGGGGAAGACTGGGCTAATCCATATGTCACTATGAAACTTCAGGCCTCTCTGTTTGACAGGTAGCAAGGCTGACAGCAATCTATTGAAAATGCATTTCAGACTATCATTTTTCCAGTCTCATTTACTCTTAATAAAATGACTTTGAAGACAAGGGGTCTACTTTGTGTTGGCTTGCTTCTTTTAGATAATTGCATTTTGAGAAAGATGCATTGACAGTTTTCACAAATACAAAATGATGAAATTCCCTTGGGAATAAAATAAGATAGCTTCACAATAAATTGCATCTTTTACCCTAAGTGATCCCAAAGCACTTTGGGAACTGTGGATGTTCAGATGACTCCCTCGGGTAGGGAAGTGGCCAGACATTCATCCAAGCTCTAAAGCAAGACACATTCTGTTCCGTGCAGTGTAAAAAGACAGCACCACCCCCATGCACACACACCTTTGAGAAACAAGGAATACGTATGTACGCTAGGTGTGTGGATGTGCATGTTGCTGGCCAAATTTTACAAAAGAGTATACATGCAAAATAGTATACAAATATATGCACAAAACTGAGCTAACATCAAATTTTTTTTTAATCTGCTTTCATTTTTTAAATTCATTTCATGCTGTGCATTTATACACAGGTCATTTCTTCCTCCTCCAAAGAAGAATCAAAATAGTGGATGTTAACATCTTTGTTCCTTTATCCATTTCCCATCACCCTGGCTAAGTCATTAATCGCTTAGTACCCAGATCTCCAAATTTGAAAGAACAAATCCGTACAGAACTTTCCTCACAGGAACATTTGACCAAAATTTCGCACAATAGACAATTGATCACCCAACACACAGTACTAATTTATAAAGGTATGGTATTTTTTAAGCCATTGAAATATTGCTAAAAATAAGAAAGACCCCTCAAAGTTTCTTAAGCTGTGTCATCTGCAATGTAACTGTTAATTATGTTGATTCAAGATAAAACTATCTATCCCACAGTTAGGAGATAATACCAAGATTTATCAGTATACTAATTTCATTAACTGTTTTAATAATTTAAATGGTCCCTCATACTATTTTCTCTGTCATCAACGATAATTAAATTTTGAAACTGAAAAAATATTACACAAAAATTAGAGAAAATGGTTATTTTTAATCATCTGTTTAACTAGGATGCTAGATGCATATATTTGTCTTCAATTAATCTTAATTATTACTTAGATAAGAGGGAGTGATTGTATTTCTATTACTGACATGCAGTTCTGTAACAAGCAGAGCTTTTAACACTAAGAAAAGGACAGTGAGGCAAACACAAGTGAAAATGACAGGGTCCCTGAAAATATTCATGAACCTCATTTTGTAATGTCTGTCATAGCCTTTACTCCAGAGTCTAAAGAGGGGAAAATAAAAATAAAGAATGTGAGAAAGATTCTCTCTCTCTCTCTCTCTGTCTCTCTCTGATAAAATTCTAAATTAAATACTCTGGGAAGTTGGAGTGTGAATATTAATCTCTGTTGAACTGGCACCGGGGGCTGTACTTTCTCATCTCACAGTAGTGGAACCTTTGGGTTTTCTTGAAGGTATAGTGAGGCCTGAACTCTTGGAATACAATGTTTTGGTGCCATCTGGTGGATACTTTTCAGGTTGGCAGCCTCTGTTAAGAACCTGGTATGTTTCTGAGAAATGACAGAAAGAAGGACCAGAGGAAGGGGGCAATTAATCTCTACTAGTTGCCTGGAGAATCCCAGGGATGCGAGAGCCTGGTGACCTGCCGTCTCTGGGGTCACACAGAGTCAGACACGACTGAAGCGACTTAGCAGCAGTAGCAGCAGCAGTGAAATGGCACCCCACTCCAGTGTTCTTGCCTGGAGAATCCCAGGGACGGAGGAGCCTGGTGACCTGACGTCTCTGGGGTCACACAGAGTCGGACACGACTGAAGCAACTTAGCAGCAGCAGCAGTGATATTCTATGGAGTTCTCCATAGGGCATGCTGAGAACTACTGGCAAGGAGGTGGCGAGGAGGCAGCAGTCTAGATGGAAGAAGAGGGGAGCCAGTGATGATGAACCCAAACCAGTTAGAGCTGAAGCGAGGCTGGAGCAGTTGGACAACCCTAATCAGCATTGGGAAGGGTCACACATTGTGGTCTGAGTTAAGATCTCAAGCCTGAAGCACTTGAGCCATCTGAGGTCTACTCTTGGCAGGTGGGCTGGCTCTGGGATCTGCAGGAGGAAGAGGTCAAATCTGAGGGGCTTTGGGGCATATCCCTAGTGGTTCAGAGAGTGAAGAATCTGCCTGTAATATAGGAGACCCAGGTTTGATCCCTGGGTCAGGAAGATCCCCTGGGGGAGGGTATGGCAACCTATTCCAGTATTCTCGCTTGAAGAAGTCCTCGGACAGAGGCTGGCAGGTTACAGTTCGTAGGCTCATAAAGAGTCGGACACAACCAGAGGACTAACACTTTCAGTTTCAGGGCATGTCCAGTGCAGGGCTGGGCAGCAGCCCTTGACTGTCAGTCTGTGATGATCCCTTTTTCCCACAGGAAAGGAAGTGAGCCAGGATTTAGAAATAGGGTTCTGGCAGAATAAGTTGTAAGTCAAAGCCGAAACTCCATTACCAAAAGTCTTCACGATCCTAAAGGTGCTTTAACTTAAAATTTCTGNTCAGTCTGTGATGATCCCTTTTACCCACAGGAAAGGAAGTGAGCCAGGATTTAGAAATAGGGTTCTGGCAGAATAAGTTGTAAGTCAAAGCCGAAACTCCATTACCAAAAGTCTTCACGATCCTAAAGGTGCTTTAACTTAAAATTTCTGGTCTTCTCTGCCACTTTCAACCCAACCCTTAACAAAGCAAAACAAACAAAATTATTCTTAGTCTTCCTTTTTCAATAATGGCAAACTATCCATTTTCCAAGTCAGGAACACAGTTTACTCGATGCCATCCCTATTTCTCACCACTCATATGCAGACAGTTCAAAAGTCTTGTTGATTTCATGCCTTGAACATCTCTCAAATCCACGCACTTCCCTTCATCTCTGCCACCACCTGGTTTAAGCCATGCCTCTCTCACCTGGTTGGCTGAACTACACCTACCTCCACCTCCTTCCACTTCTCTCATTTCTGATCCACTCTCTACAGGGCAGTTAGGGCTGTATTTTTAAAATGAAATCTGATCATGGTGCATCCTCTGCTTAAAATGCTTCATTTTCAAAGTCAGAAGCCCTTGACTTTGGGATAAAGATCAAGCTCTAACAGGCACAGCAAGACTCTGCATGACTAGACCTCCACCTTCCCAGTCTCCCTTTTCAGTGTGCTCAGCTCTAGCCACTCAGGTCGTCTTTTCAGCCCATTTTTCTAGCTACTACAGGTCTTCTGTATATGCTGCTCCTGCTGCTTGGGCACGTCTCTCTTCCTGATTCCTCTAGTTAATGCTCATTTATCTTTCAGAACTCCATTCAAAGTTACGAATCTCTCCTGGCCTTTCAAACCAAAGCCCCTACCTTAAGCTCTAATGGCTCCAATTTCCATTCATTGGTGACTCAGACGATAAAATATCTGCCTGCAATTCAGAAGACACAAGTTCTATCCCTGGGTCAGGAAGATCTCCTGGAGAAGGAAGTGACTACCCACTCCAATATTCTTGCCTGGAGAATCCCATGGGCAGAAGAGACCGGTGGGCTACAGTCCACGGGGCGCAAGGAGTCGGACACAACTAAATGACCAAACAACGACAGCAAAAGTAAAAGTCACACTTGCAATTTTAATCTAGAAACTATTTGAATATCTGGCTCCCTGCCTCCCCTCGACAAAGAATATAACTCCCATGAGGGCAGAGACTGCACATATTTTGGTTCACCTTTATATATCCTGGGGCCAACACAGTCCTTGGATGAATAACTTAATTTAAAAGAAAAAAAGAAGAGAGGGAGGGAGGAAGGAAACAAGAAGAAAGGAAAGGCAGGAAATTATTAAAAAGTTATTATATAGTGAAAAGCTTTAAGTTGATCAAAGATTGATATATAAAATTATTTTTTTTCTTAAGCAGACCATCCTGAAACTTCTTTCTGATCCAGTGTGTATTGTGAATGCCACCCCAAACCGCTAACAACAAAGGGTCCTTCTTAATGCAGCAGTGAGAGACAGCTCTGCCCAGGTCAGACAGCAGAACCAATCCCATCTCCTGCCCTCCCCAGCTAGGAGACCTCAGGCCACCACCTTCACCTCTCTAAGTTTCCTTAAGTATTATAAGGAGATACTCCCAGCATCTGCTCACAGACTTGAGAAGAATAAGTGAAGCAGTCCAAATGAAGCACTCAGGAAATCCTCAGTTGACAGCAACTTTGATCTTCACCCATAAGCAACCTCTGGACGATTTCTTTTGCCTCTGATTATCCACTCCTTCTCCTCCCCGCCATCTGGGCCTATCACGGCAAAATCCTCTTCACCTTCCAAGGCCTTATTCAAATGCCACCTCCTCCAGGAAGCCTTCCATGCTCCTTTCAGAAAAATCCATGTAGATTTAGTTAATGAACCCAGTGTTGGCCCACTCAGACTTTGTAAACTCATGAATGGTACTTACAAAAGGTATGGGGGAAAGTATCCAACTGCTAAATTTTCATTTAAAGAAAAACACATAAAATGTATCTGCAGTACAAGATGCCTCATCTGAACTAGGTAAATAGGCCTTTTTATACAATCTTCTCAAATCTGTTATTTCCAACTAAAGTGATAATAAAGACATTTTTAAAAACACCCATGTGCCAGCATGGAGCCTGTTTTAAAAGCTATCCCAGAGGATGGTCTGGGGAAATAATAGCACAGAAGGCAACAGAGGCTGTGCTGGACCTTCAGAAGAAGAAAGACAAAGAAAACGGGGGCTGAGGCAGTGAGCAAGGAAGTGGCCGGCTAGAACAAGGCACTGTTGTGTTGGTAGGTTCCAGTGGAGGCCTGGAAGGACATATACAATGGCCAAGGAGTCATCCACATGTAACTGATGGGCCCCATGTGCACAGTGCCATCTTCAGCCCACCAAATACATGAGAGCTTTCCAGCCTCCCCTTCCCGTCTTTCAGGTGAACGCAGATTGAAATTTAATTCAAATTTAGAGTTATTGGTGTGTGGAACTGTTTTCAGAATGAAGGTCGTGTTTGCAACTCTGAAATCTGAAAAATGTCTTAATGTCTAAAACAAAGTAAAAAGTTCATCCAACAGGCGGTGTTTTCAACTAGTGGCAGCAAATGGAATTTCCCATCTGAATAAATTTTAAAAGGCCAGCGGGAAGTTAAAATAAAAATGATTTTTAAGTGTATTTCATGAGTCCTGGTTGCTTAACAGATCAGATACACATATATTATTTACTTTAATTCACACCATCTTATATCCTGGGACCAACACAGCCTGGCTTAATGACTTGATAAAAGAAAAAGAAAGTAGGCTTAGTATTATTAAGTATCATTCCCATTTTAAAAAATGAAGAAACTGATGCATTAAGAGTTTACACGTTTCCTCACGATGCACAGTAAGTAAATTTGAGATCCATGGTGTGGATTCAGTAATTGAAACCAGATTACGGTTAAGCACTCTGCTGTAAGTGCTTCGATATAATACTATCTTGTGTAAGCAATTAAACATTCTATATTTTTATATCCATAGTTTCTTGACTTTGCTTAAAACAGTATTCTACACTGAAGCTCATTTTATTGGCTGACTGAAATCCGGTGGTGTGGGAGTATCCCTGGAAATCTCAGTATCTGGGATCCCACTTCCCTAGGGCACCAGGAAGTCGCCTCTCACCCATCAACCCACACAGGCACTGCCATGAGGCCATGGGCAAAGATCTCTATTTCTTTGGAGCCCACAAAATTACCTTCTTTTCTGAAGCCAGGAAAATCTCTTTTTAGTCTTGGAGAACCTATCTCTTTATCTAATTCTCTTCTCCCAAGGAGGCTGTGGCCAGAAGTCTTTCATATCAAAAGTTGGATTTCCTTTAAAAACTTGGACATCTGGCTTCTCCAGGCTCACATTCCACAGAACAAAAGCTGGGGCTGTGCAGTAGCCGCTTTATCCAAAGCACACGCCCTCTAGCTCATCACAGACCCATCCAGCTCACACCTCCCATCGATTTATTTGTCAGATCCGTCTAAGTGTTTGGATTTGTTTAACCTTGGCTTAAGCATTTGGAAACAAAATTCAGGAAGATTTGCTGTGACTTCTTTGGACTGTGTCATATTCTCCCAGGAAGCGATGAGGCAGAACCTACTCCCTGCCTTTCTGGATGATATGGCGAAAAGACTCAGGGCAAGAGGGGGAAAAATACTCAAAATCTGATCTATCTGCTATATCTCTGTAGTAAAGAAAGTTGACTTGCCTTCTTGTACACTTGAGTTTGTTGTATGAAATGCCCACCTGCTCCCAGAGAAATACAACGGCTGTACTCAGCATTTGGCAGTATACAATGTAGGTCCTCACTAAATATTTACTGAATCAAGTGCCCAAGTAGATTAGTACAAACATATTTAAGGTTGGCATCCATGCCTAAAGGGCTTCCCTGGCAGCTCAACTGGTAAAGAATCCGCCTGCAATGAAGGAGACCGCAGTTATGTCCCTGGACTGGGAAGATCCCCTGAAAAAAGGAATTACCACTCCAGGAATCTTGCCTGGAGAATTCCATGGACCAAGGAGCCTGGCAAGCTACAGTCCATAGGGTCACAGAGAGTAGAACACAACTGAGTGACTTGCACTTTGTGTGTCATTTCCATGCCTAAAGGGCTTACCTGATGGCTCAGCGGTAAAAGAATCCTCCTGCAATGTAGGAGACCCTGCTTCAATCTCTGGGTTGGGAAGAGCCCTTGGAGAAGAGAATGGCTACCCACTCCAGTATTCTTGCCTGGAGAATCCCATGGACAGAGGAGCCTGTAGGGTTACAGTCCATGGGTTCTCAAAGAGTCAGACGGGGCTAAGTGACTAAACAATCATTCCCAGTCATCCATGCCTAAACACAGGCATGAATGTGTTCTAGAAACATTTACTATATCTAGACTCACATGAGCTAACAAGTTTGCCAACTTCCACTCTTTGGAAATACAAAGTATACAAGTGAGAAAGACACATTTGATTGATGGCTAAATAATTAGCTCTCTGGGCCTGAAAACATTATTTCAAAGGGAGTCTTTAGAAAGCTGTCACTTTATCCCAGATGTTCCATCTATACAGATCAAATCCAGACAAAGTAACAAAGGATTCTGAAGCATTATCTGGATAAATTCAGTAACCTGGCATTTCCTCTGGGTAAGGATGCTCCTGACTTGTCAATAAAAGAAGGGCTTACCCTCTTTGGTTACATTTTCCAAGTAATTCAATGTGTGCACATAAGACCCAAGAAAGAGAGAACAATAGCAATGAAATGTGGAAAACAAGGAGAGCTCTATGATTGGAGACTATTTCAGCGTACCCATTGCCCTCACAGTTAATTACAGGCTGCCTCTCCAAGAATTCTCTCTAATGCTGGCTTTTGCTACCAGTCTAGCTCAGCCGAGCAGCACATTGCCAGCTCTCCAAACCACCTTCCTTCTTCCTTTTTTGCTTTTTCCACAGGACAAACATACTTCAAGGATTAAATCATATGAGGCCTTAAAGAACAAATACTAGACCGGTTACATTTTCGGATCTCACTGGCTGTTTTAAAACCCAGATCTTTTACCTACCACAGTAGTTGTGCTGTGAAGTTTGGCATCTACAGGGGTAGGTAATAATGATAACTGGCATGCACTGATTGTCTAGCAAGTGCTAAACATTTTGTATATGTTTAAAATATTATCTCATCAGGTCTCACAACGACTGCTGGGATCAAAGCTCAAAAAGGTGAAGTGATTTGTTCCTAGTCTCAGAGTAACTGAAATGTGAGTTTAAAACATCATCGCTGCTTTTAACTTATGGTTCAATTCACAATGGATCCCTGAACCAAGGCCTCCATTGGCATCTTTAAAGCACTCTGGGGAGGCCCAAGGAAGACTCACAGCATTATGGCTTTTGATTAAGGGATAGGAAGATGCTTTGTTCTTATAACTAGCTTGAGGGAAGAAATGAAATCTGGAATGCAAGATTCAGAGGATTGATGGCAAAAAAGCCAGGGGTCAGGGAAGACAACTCCATCACTCCCAGAGTTAGCCTGAAGCCACACTCTTGGCCGAGGCGGGAAGTATGCATAAGGTGCTTTCACTTAATCATTTAAAGTATGGATACTTAGTTAGCATCTTCTAATTATATGCTTTAGCATACATGGCCCGACTTTCATTTTGTCTTAACTCAGTAACAAGAATTACTAAGGATTTCAGAGGAAAAAAAAAAAGAAGGGAAAATGAAGTTCAAATTTTTGAAAATAATAGTTACAAAACGTCTTACTGAGAGAAGAGTGATTTAGAATTATATATGTGTAAGGATACTGTAAGCCTCAGAATGGGGAGAAAAGTGTCTCTGTTCAGATTCAAATGCAGGTTCTCTAAGCATTTCAAAGTCTGGTCTTCAGTCTCAGGAGATGCCTGGCAGGTAGGTTGTTCTTTCAAATCAAAATCTCACGCAAATCTAAGCTGGGCCATTGAATTCATAAACTGAGAGTGAAAGGAGAATGAGGCTGGGGAAAAATGGGAAACTCGGGGCCAGATAAACAGTTGTTTCTCTCCAGACTTGAAAAAAAGTAATAGAAAACAACTTCTTGAAACAGGCCTCTCTTACCACTTGGGTCAGGTCACCTGGGAGTGCCTATTAAAAGTATAGCTGCCAAAGCTCCATCCTCAGTGTTCTGCAGCTGGTCCTCTGGGGGAGGGGCCCATGAAACAGAATTCTTAACCTGAACCTTCCTAGTCATTCTAAGGCATCGTAGATTTTGAGAATCTCTGGCATACAGAATATGTAGAATGCTTATTGGCTAGAATCTCTCATCTCAAACCATAGCCTGATAGAGGGTAAAAATCAGTGCTGGTGATAACTCTTACGTTAACATCAACGTTTGAAAAAAATATGCCAGAAAAACATGGAACAGTTACAATTACTGATCATCATTACATGATTGTCATTGCATGGCAACCCCCCCTCCCACACATACACACGAGGAACACTGTGCCACATAAGACAGCACAACGAAAGCTTATGACCAAAATCGTCTGCAGGCAGATGTGAGGAATTAGACATGCCTATTTTTGGCTAGACACCATTTGCTAACAAACCAGTGCAGGTATCTATCTGTTTATATTTGGCTCTGTTTACTTATGCACTTATGCTTTCAGCGTGNGTATAGTTTAGGAAAATACAGAATATAGCATTAGTATTCTAAAGAATTAGTGGAGAATATAAAAAAGCTCAAGTTTTAGGATCAGATAGCCTCACTGAATCCTGTTTAACAAGTTACAATTGGCCCCCTACATATGAACCACCATCAGGCATGACTGAAATTGCAGCATTGCCCTCTGTCTCCTACTGCTGACGATCTTTCAGCCTTACCATCTCCCGCCTCTAGTCAGTATCCCTTCTTGTCTGTTCACGTGATGCCAGCCCTTGTACTCTAGCTGTTGTACTGTACTACTGTACTTTTCAAGGTGAAAGTGAAACTCTTAGTAGTTGAGTCCTGTCTGACTCTTTGCAACTCCTTGGACTGTAGCCCTCCAGGGTCTTCTGCCCATGGAATTTCCTAGGCAAGAATATAAAATGGGTAGCCATTCTCTTCTCCAGGGGATCTATAATATTAAAAAGGTTTTTTTATGTGTGTGTTTGTTTTTCACATAGTATTTGTGTGAAAGTATTATAAACTTATTATAGGACAATACTATATAGCCAGTGGTGTTAGTTTTGTATCTAGGCTAACTTTGTTGGATGTAAAAACAAATTGGATTTATAAATGCCCTCTCAGAACAGAACTCATTTATATGTAGGAGACTTACGGTACTAGATGTAACATCTGGGATAAATTAATATTTCTACTCTTCAGTTTCCACATCTGTATTATATACCCACCGCTCAGGGTATTGTGATGATTAAGTGTGCTAAATAAATGTTTTTTTAGAAAGCCTACCCTAGAGTAAGAACTCAATAGGCCAATATTATTAAGAGAGATAAGCCAGAGGACAAACATCAATATTTCTTTCTCCTATCCCTCCCAGAGGTAAGTATCTTTACCCATTTACCAGGAAGAATTATGGAATACTCAAAATAGTTTCATGTCTCTACAATGTCCCCTTATAAGACTGTGGGTAATAAAATGATCCATTTCTTAAAAATGAGAGAATAGGAATAAAATTATCCTAGCAAGCTCACCTAATCTTTCTCAAATCCCTTATGCATACAAAGGAGCAAAAACATATATCAGTGTTTTCTGTTTAAACTTAGTGCAAATATGTAAAAATGCTTTATAAATTACATGATACAGTATAAGTTCAAATATTTACTATCTGGCATAGAAGCAACTGAGGATATAGGATGCAATTTTAAATATAAGAAGAAAGCACACTGAATAGCTGCCTCATCAAAAAGAGGCATTTTCTGTCTAATTTAACCTTACTACTCAAGGTTAATCTACATCACCTTTTAAAACAACTTATCAATGGCAGTGATAAAATATGAGATTAAAAATATAATAATCATTGGAAAAGAAGAAACCACAGGCTCTCATTTTTTTAGGATATAGTTGCCCAGTTATGTTTGATGGAGAGAAAATCACTAAAATTACCAAAGGAGCTTACCTGCCAGCCCCTCTATCAGCATTCTGGAATAGATCTTTGACAACCATTGTGCTTCATGAGATAACAGCTCCTGCATTATATTCTACAATTAGTACTTAAAAATAACATGGACATTTGATTTTTATATTTAGATGCAAACATTTCCATCAGAGATATTCTACTAGCACTAATTTGAAATTTTATATATGTCCTATAATATAATGGAAACTGGCAAAGTGAGTAGTTCTAAGGAAGAATGAATTTTTATCCTACATTTTTACTGGAAAAAAAAAAAACCCTCCTAAACCTCCATCTAAAAATGCTATCTTGGGTCTGTGTATAGAACCCAGGTGGTTACTCTGCATAGATCCTTGTTAGGACTCATTTTCCCAGGCTGATGAAAATATTATAGACTGTACTTAAAACCTGAAAGTTTACGTATCACAGTTTGTTTATTGAAGGAGGTGAAATATTTTTAAACTCTCACTCTGTTTTTATAGAGGGAACAATTTCCCCTGGAGAGAAAGACTATTATTAGCATGAAAATTTAAAGGTGTGATTTAAAAAATAGCAAAGTGGTGAAAAGAGCGAGGTCTAGGGTCACCTGCTAGGGTCTGACCCAGGTTCTGCATGTGGTAGCTGTGTGACTTTATGAAACTTTCTTAACCACCCTGTGCCTTGGCTCTCCCATCTTTAAACTCTTGTGGCATATACTTATATATGTACACAAACTCTTTGTGCAACCAATTTGACATGATATTTTTCCTTTCCACAAAGATGCAATAGCTTATTCAACTTTGCCCAAGATATGCTTCATAGTTAGTATCTAATACTAAAGCTAGAATAATTTCTTTTAGGGATGAAGTTAAAGACATTACCTTGCAGTAGCACTTTTTAGTGCTGCTTGCTCAGTCACTCAATCATGTCCAACTCTCTGCAACCCATGGACTGTAGCCCACCAGGCTCCTCAGTCCATGGAGTTTCCCAGACAGGCATACTGGAGTGGGTTGCCATGTCCTCCTCTAGGGATATTATAGTGTACCTGTGTGTTTATATACATAGTGGTCATGCTATGAGTTAACAAAATTGTTTTCTCCCTGTTGTTTTCAAGAATATCTGGTTTGAAAGAGCATTTATACATTGTTTTCTGTGCATCCTGCACTATATGAGAATTACGTTTTATATTTCATAGGTAATCCTTCCCTCCAAAAGGTGAGTGAGCTCCTGCCCATGGGACAAATGGAGCTCACTACCTATTTTTATATAGCTTACAAGCTAAGAACAGTATGAAAAGGCAAAAAGATAGGACACTGAAAAATAAACTCCCCAGGTCAGTAGGTACCCAATATGCTACTGGAGATTGGAGGAGAAATAACTCCAGAAAGAATGNTCCTTCCCTCCAAAAGGTGAGTGAGCTCCTGCCCATGGGACAAATGGAGCTCACTACCTATTTTTATATAGCTTACAAGCTAAGAACAGTATGAAAAGGCAAAAAGATAGGACACTGAAAAATAAACTCCCCAGGTCAGTAGGTACCCAATATGCTACTGGAGATTGGAGGAGAAATAACTCCAGAAAGAATGAAGAGGCGGAGCCAACACAAACACAGTACCAAGTTGTGGATGTAACTGGTGATGGAAGTAAAGTCTGATGCTAAAAAAGAGCAATACTGCATAGGAACCTGGAATGTTAGGTGCACGAATAAAGGCCAATTGGAAGTGGGAAACAGGAGATGGCAAGAATGAACATTGACATTCTAGGAATCAGTGAACTAAAATGGACAGAAATGAGTGAATTTAACTCAGATGACCATTATATCTACTACTGTGAGCAGGAATTGCTTAGAAGAAATGGAGGAGCCCTCATAGTCAACAAAAGAGTCCGAAATGCAGTACTTGGATACAATCTCAAAAACGACAGAATGATCTCTGTTCATTTCCAAGACAAACCATTCGATATCACAGTAATCCAAGTCTATGCCCCAACCACTAATGCTGAAAAGTTGAAGTTGAATGGTTCTATGAAGAACTACAAGACCTTCTAGAAATAACACCCTCCAGAAAAGTCCTTTTCATTATAGGGGACTGGAATGCAAAAGTAGGAAGTCAAGAGATACCTGGAGTAACAGGCAAATTTGGCTTTGGAGTACAGAATGAAGCAGGTCAAAGGCTAACAGAGTTTTGGCAAGAGAACACACTGGCCATAGCAGACATTTTCTTCCAACAACAAAAGAGAAGACTCTACACCTGGACATCACCAGATGGTCAATACCAAAATCAGATGGATTATATTCTTTGCAGCCAAAGATGGAAAAGCTTTATACAGTCAGCAAAAACAAGATCAGGAGCTGACTGTGGCTCAGATCATGAACTCCTTATTGCCAAATTCAGACTGAAATTGAAGAAATTAGGGAAAACCACTAGACCATTCAGGTATGACCTAAATCAAATCCCTTGCATTTATACACTGGAGTGACAAATTGATTCAAGGGATTAGATCTGATGGAGATTACCTGTTTGTGACATTGTACAGGAGGGAGGAATCAAGACCATTCCGAAGAAAAAGAAATGCAAAAAGCCAAAACAGTTGTCTTACAAATAGCTGAGAAAAGAAGAGAAGCTAAAGGCAAAGGAGAAAAGGAAAGATAAACCCATCTNGATTACCTGTTTGTGACATTGTACAGGAGGGAGGAATCAAGACCATTCCGAAGAAAAAGAAATGCAAAAAGCCAAAACAGTTGTCTTACAAATAGCTGAGAAAAGAAGAGAAGCTAAAGGCAAAGGAGAAAAGGAAAGATAAACCCATCTGAAAGCAGAGTTCCGAAGAATAGCAAGGAGAAATAAGAAAGCCTTCCTCAGTGATCAATGTAAAGAAATAGAGGAAAACAACAGAGTGGGAAAGACTAGAGATCTCTTCAAGAAAATTAGAGATACCAAGGGAACATTGCATGCAAAGATGGGCCCGATAAAGGACAGAAATGGTATGGACTTAACAGCAGCAGAAGATATTAAGAAGAGGTGACAAGAATACATAGAAGAACTGTACAAAAAAGATCTTCATGACTCAGATAACCATGATGGTGTTATCACTCACCTAAGACAGACATCCTGGAATGCAAAGTCAAGTGGGCCTTAGGAAGCATCACTACAAACAAAGCTAGTGGAGTCGATGAAATTGCAGCTAAGCTATTTCAAATCCTAAAAGATGATGCTGTGAAAGTGCCACACTCAATATGCCAGCAAATTTGGAAAACTCAGCAGTGGCCACAGGACTGGAAAAGATCAGTTTTCATCAAATCCAAAAGAAAGGCAATGCCAAAGAATGTTCAAACTACTGCTCAATTGCACTCATCTCACAGGCTAGCAAAGTAATGCTCAAAATTCTCCAAGCCAGGCTTCAATAGTATGTGAACTGTGAACATCCAGATATTCAAGCTGGATTTAGAAAAGGCAGAGGAACCAGAGATCAAATTTCCAATATCTTTTGGGTCATCGAAAAAGCAAGATAATTCCAGAAAAGCATTTACATCTGCTTTACTAACTACACTAAAGCCTTTGACTGTGTGGATCATAACACACTGTGGAAAATTCTTCAAGATATGTGAATACCAGACCACCTGACCTGCCTCCTGAGAAATGTGTATGCAGGTCAAGAAGCAACGGTTAGAACTGGACATGGAACAACAGACTCATTCCAAATTGGGAAAGGAGTACATTGAGGCTATATATTGTCACCCTGTTTATTTAACTTATATGCAGAATACATCATGCAGAATGCCAGGCTGAATGAAGCACAAGCTAGAATCAAGATTGCTGAGAGAAATATCAATCACCTCAGATATGCAGATGACACCACTCTTATGGCAGAAAGCGAAGAACTAAAGAGCCTCTTGATGAAAGTGAAAAAGGAGAGTGAAAAAATTGGCTTAAGATTCAACAGTCAGAAAACTAAGATCATGGTGTCCAGTCCAATTACTTCATGGCAAATAGATGGGGAAACAGTGGAAACAGTGAGAGACTTTATACTTTTGGTCTCCAAAATCACTGTAGATGGTGACTGCAGTCATGAAATTAAGAGAAGCCTGTTCCTTGGAAGAAAAGCTATGACCAACCTAGACGGCATATTAAAAGGCAGAGAAATTACTTTGCCAACAAAGGTCTATCTATTCAAAGCTTTGGTTTTTCCAGTAGTCATGTATGAATGTGAGAGTTGTACTATAAAGAAAGCTGAGCACTGAAGAATTAATGCTTTTAAANGCTCCAAAATCACTGTAGATGGTGACTGCAGCCATGAAATTAAGAGAAGCCTGTTCCTTGGAAGAAAAGCTATGACCAACCTAGATGGCATATTAAAAGGCAGAGAAATTACTTTGCCAACAAAGGTCTATCTATTCAAAGCTTTGGTTTTTTCAGTAGTCATGTATGAATGTGAGAGTTGTACTATAAAGAAAGCTGAGCACTGAAGAATTAATGCTTTTAAACTGTGGTGCTAGAGAATACCTTTGAGAGTCCCTTGGACTGCAAGGAGATCCAGCCAGTGCATCCTAAAGGAAATCAGTGCTGCTGCTACTGCTAAGTCACTTCTGTCGTGTTCGACTCTGTGCGACCCCATAGATGGCAGCCCACTAGGCTCCTCTGTCTCTGGGATTCTCCAGGCAAGAATACTGGAGTAGATAAACGAAATCAGTACTGAATATTTATTGGAAGGACTGAGGCTGAAGCTGAAACTCCAATACTTTGACCACCTGATGTGAAGAACTGACTCATTAGAAAAGACCCTGATGCTGGGAAACATTGAGGGCAGGAGGAGAAGGGGACAACAGACAATGAGATATTGAATGGCATCACCGACTCAATGGACTTGAGTTTGAGTGGCTCCAGGTGTTGGTGATGGACAGGGAAGCCTAGAGTGCTGCAGTCCATGGGACTGATCTGAACTGACAAGCTAAGGATGTTTTTGATTAAATGGGTAGGAAAAAATCTAAAGAAGCACAATATTCCATGGCACATGATAATTAAAATTGCAGCAATCCATAAAAAAGTGTTATTGGAACACAGTCATGCTCATTTCTTTAAATATTATCTATTGTCTTGGGTGCTTCTGCACGGTAACAGCAGTGTTGAGTAGTTAGGACAGAAGTCATATGGACACAAAGCCTAAAATATTTAGTATCTTGTTCTTTAAGAAAATGTTGCTGATCCTCCTGTCTGGGCTAAATCTATCCCAGAAAGAAAGGAAGATTAGCACTCTAACAAGATCACAGCCAGGATTCTACTAAGGAGAGGGTAAGCTGGTATTTATCTGATGGCTGTAGAACAATCTGCACCAAGACAAGAGAGAAGATAAAGAGGACCAGTTCTTTGCCAGCTAAGAAATTCCACTTGACTTTGCAGCATAAGAGTTTTCCCCAAACTGTCTTATAGTGGTCATTTTTCCTAATTATACAAAATGGGGACTTGTTTCGGTAACTTCACCATAACATCACAAAGGCAGCAAGTCAGAAATTCAGTCAGTATAGAGCAAATCCAAGCCCACCCCACATCCAAGGCAGCTGATGACATGGTAAATGTTTGCCAGGTTCAAACCTCTTCCGGCAAAGTGGTGTAGAGAATCCCTCCCCCAGGAAGACTGCCCATTGATGGACTGATTAACAATCCTCAGCTCACATACTACTGTGTTCTAGGCATTGCTCTCAACTTTGAGCACACAGGGATGAATCAGAAAAGTAATGACCCGGCTTTCATGGAACTTAAAACACAATAGAGGTGACAATAAACAATAAGCAAATGAATAACTAGGAAAAGGCTGAAAAGTGCTATAAAAACACAGGGTATAAAATGCCTCACCATTCCATGTACATGAGGCATATAGAATAGTCAAATTCATAAAGATTGAAAGAGAATGATGGTTGCCAGGGACTGGGGGAAGGTGGGAATGGGGAGTTTACATTTAATGGACAGAGTTTCAGCTTTACAAAATGAAAAGAGTTCTAGAGATGGTTAGTGGTGACGGTCATGCAACAATATGAATGTATTTAATACCACTGAACTGCACACTTAAAGGTGGTTAGCATGGTAAATTTCATGCTATTTGTATTATACCACAATTTTTAAAATGAAAAAAAAAAAACCCACTAGTGATAAAGAGATATCTTAAAAGCCAAAAAGACAGGTTTCCTACCAAAAAAAAAAAAAGCATTCAATTTCTTATCAGATACTAGAAAATAATGAAGAAAAAACAAACATGTTCAGAGTTCTGTGCTAAAATTATTTTCAAGTTAAACTTCTATATTTAGACAGATTAATTATGAAGGTGGAAAAATGTTATTTTCAGACAAACACGCATACGCACATATACATACAAGTAAAGTGACGGTGGCTGGTTAAGTGGCTGCCATTCACGTTAACATACTTTCAGTTAAAAAACAAATTTTAGAATAGGAGATCTATTCACATAGTTAAAAATCAGAATATATAAAAAGATACATGGTGAATCTCCCCTTCCAATCTCCTCCTTCGTATTCTTAGGTGTTCTCACTGCTCCTTCTAAGAAGGAACCACTGTTAGCTTCTCACATAGCTTCTATAATATCACTATACATGCACGGGCACGTCTACATATAGATTCTTTCTCTTCCCTTCCTTTAAATGATTGACTTAAAAGGGGAAATTAGGTAAGGTCTGAGTAGCAGAAAGATTGAGCCAGGTGACGAGGAGAACATTCCAGGCAGAGAAAAGAGAGAGTCCAGAGGATCCAGCACAGAAATTAGTGTCTTATATTTAAGAATCAGAAGGTGAAGGTGAAGTCGCTCAGTCGTGTCCGACTCTTTGCGACCCCGTGGACTGTAGCCCACCAGGCTCCTCCGTCCATGGGATTCTCCAGGCAAGAATACAGGAGTTGGGTGCCATTTCCTTCTCCAGGGGATCTTCCCGACCCAGGGATCGAACCCAGGTCTCCCGCATTATGTGGAGGCACATGCTTTAACCTCTGAGCCACCAGGGAAGCTTAAGGAAGTCAAATAATGGATGCACGTGGATGAGGAAGGGTGGCACAGAAGAAAAAATGGAAGAAAGGAAAAAAGGATACATGATTCCACTGGAATACTAGTGCATAGCTGCCCAACCCTGTCTTCATCCAGAAACTACCTTGCCACCATTAAGGTGGTTTGACCTCTAAAAAAGGATCCCATGGAGCCTCACTTCTTCCAAGAAATAGTCAGCTACAGATCCCTCTTCAACCTCTAACACTAAGCATGTCTTCCTCTTTAGAAATGTCCTTGGATGGCCCACCTGCCCTCTGAAGCCAACAAAAGAATTATGAGTGTGCCTGGAATCCAAGCAGCAAGTACTCCTCACTTCCAAAAATCCCACCATAAGAGGATGCTTGCCAATCAGAGACTGTGTTTCCTCTCTTTGCTCTCTAAATGTATTCTCCTTTCTACCACCTTATACTGCTGCTGACAGTGATGACAGATGGATTCCCTTGCCCAGTTTATGAATCTACAGCCTTTGCACATCTTATTTTTGAGTTTTGTCTTTGACCTCATGAAACAGTTCCAACTTGAGCCTAAGTGCAGGGCACTGTTTTACCCCACCTCCCAAGATGAAGGGGGAAGAGGGGAGAGAGAAATCACCAGATGCTTAGTTTATTGCATTTAATTTTATTTTAGCATTTTCTGTGCTTCTTAAACTCTACTATCTCCCAATACTATTTCTAAATACTTATTTTATTTTAGTCCCAAATTTGGCATTTAGAGAGGAGTTTTTTTTCAGGCTGAAAACCTCTATTTTGTCCAATATATACATAGACATACTCATAAAACTTTCCAAGGTTGATTTAAATAGTTTTCTGATGTGGTTTCGGTAAAGCAATATTATGACTCAGTGTGCTTATTTAGAGAAATTATGATGATTTTTTAAAAATTCTAATTATAGTTTAAATGACCTAATTGCTATTCAGAATCAGACACATTATATGCCCAATTCAATATACTGCTTTAAAATATTGCCAAGGATTAAAATAAATTATAATGTATAGTGCATAATTTCTCCTTAATTATGTATTTCTGTGATTGGTTTCCAGCTTCACTATTTCTGTTATCTTTGTAAACCATTTTCCTTCTCCAGCATATTTGTTGCTTGATAAAGGAGTAATGCTGAAATGATGAGACTCTTAAATTTTTTTAATGTTTTTTATTATAAATAATGCATACTTATAAAAATGTAAAACTCTAAGAAGTAGATAACACCTGTCCCTGTCCCCATGAATTCTACTATTTAAGTAATCAAGGCATGATATGCCTGTGTATTAGAATCAAGAGTAGAACTAGGAAGGGCTTAGACAACTGTAAGATTAGAAGGCCTGCAGAATGTATGACACTAACGTCTGTAGGGATCCCAGAGCCACTCTCAATTGTGACAATGTCTAGATGGACTCTCAGAGCTCACTGGAAACTGTTATACTCACAGTTACAGTTTTTACAGGAAAATAAACAGATGAAAATCAGTCAACAGAGGAAGCACATGGGGTGTAGTCCAGGGAAATATCAAACATGGGGCTCTCACTGTCCTCTCCCCACAGAGTCAGGACACATTGCTTTCCTGGCATTGATATGTGACAAAACACATGGAATGATGCTAACAAGGGAAATTCACCCAGGCCTCAGTGTCCAGAGATTTTACTGGGGATCCATTACATGGGCACGATTGATGGCTTCACTGCTCATGTGCTTGTCTGACCCAGAAAAGCCCTAGATAACATTGCTGGTTTTTTTAGTGTGGCCAGTCCCATCCTAAGATTATCTGGGTTTAGCCAGTCCCCATTATGTATCATAGTGTTAGACTATCTGGTAAAAATAAAGACATTCTTTTCAGCCCTGTATTTCCAAAGGCTTAGTGATTACCTCCCAGAAGCTGAGGTCAAAGACTAGAACTCTTTTTGAGCAAGGTTAAATTATTTACTACACAGGCTTTCTAGTGGGGGGGGGGGAGGAACTTTAGAGGAGTAAAAGTATCCAAACTGATTATCTTCAATTAATTTCAGACATTATTTCATGATGTTCCTTAAAGGAAAGAACCAGTTAATTGTCTTATTGCCACCAACAGAGTATCAGGGGTAGGAGGGGAGAATGGATTCTGTTTGTTTTATGCTTTTCCTCTTTGTCATTATAGGTCTCTGTTTCATTAGATTCCTTTTCTCTCCGGCTCCACCTCCACTGCTGTGCTTTGATTACTGAACTGGTCCCTCAGGGATAGCAATCAACTGTACAAATGGCCACAGAAGTGACTAAAGGAGTGAAGTTCCCATTTGACCTTGGTTCAGTATTGAGATACAAAAGAATATCCTTTTCCACAAAGGAAATCTATTTCCTCA
>SJYA01000228.1:2531518-2570282 GCA_006410615.1 Neotragus moschatus
AGTTTTGTCTTTGACCTCATGAAACAGTTCCAACTTGAGCCTAAGTGCAGGGCACTGTTTTACCCCACCTCCCAAGATGAAGGGGGAAGAGGGGAGAGAGAAATCACCAGATGCTTAGTTTATTGCATTTAATTTTATTTTAGCATTTTCTGTGCTTCTTAAACTCTACTATCTCCCAATACTATTTCTAAATACTTATTTTATTTTAGTCCCAAATTTGGCATTTAGAGAGGAGTTTTTTTTCAGGCTGAAAACCTCTATTTTGTCCAATATATACATAGACATACTCATAAAACTTTCCAAGGTTGATTTAAATAGTTTTCTGATGTGGTTTCTGTAAAGCAATATTATGACTCAGTGTGCTTATTTAGAGAAATTATGATGATTTTTTAAAAATTCTAATTATAGTTTAAATGACCTAATTGCTATTCAGAATCAGACACATTATATGCCCAATTCAATATACTGCTTTAAAATATTGCCAAGGATTAAAATAAATTATAATGTATAGTGCATAATTTCTCCTTAATTATGTATTTCTGTGATTGGTTTCCAGCTTCACTATTTCTGTTATCTTTGTAAACCATTTTCCTTCTCCAGCATATTTGTTGCTTGATAAAGGAGTAATGCTGAAATGATGAGACTCTTAAATTTTTTTAATGTTTTTTATTATAAATAATGCATACTTATAAAAATGTAAAACTCTACAGAAGTAGATAACACCTGTCCCTGTCCCCATGAATTCTACTATTTAAGTAATCAAGGCATGATATGCCTGTGTATTAGAATCAAGAGTAGAACTAGGAAGGGCTTAGACAACTGTAAGATTAGAAGGCCTGCAGAATGTATGACACTAACGTCTGTAGGGATCCCAGAGCCACTCTCAATTGTGACAATGTCTAGATGGACTCTCAGAACTCACTGGAAACTGTTATACTCACAGTTACAGTTTTTACAGGAAAATAAACAGATGAAAATCAGTCAACAGAGGAAGCACATGGGGTGTAGTCCAGGGAAATATCAAACATGGGGCTCTCACTGTCCTCTCCCCACAGAGTCAGGACACATTGCTTTCCTGGCATTGATATGTGACAAAACACATGGAATGATGCTAACAAGGGAAATTCACCCAGGCCTCAGTGTCCAGAGATTTTACTGGGGATCCATTACATGGGCACGATTGATGGCTTCACTGCTCATGTGCTTGTCTGACCCAGAAAAACCCTAGATAACATTGCTGGTTTTTTTAGTGTGGCCAGTCCCATCCTAAGATTATCTGGGTTTAGCCAGTCCCCATTATGTATCATAGTGTTAGACTATCTGGTAAAAATAAAGACATTCTTTTCAGCCCTGTATTTCCAAAGGCTTAGTGATTACCTCCCAGAAGCTGAGGTCAAAGACTAGAACTCTTTTTGAGCAAGGTTAAATTATTTACTACACAGGCTTTCTAGTGGGGGGGGGGGAGGAACTTTAGAGGAGTAAAAGTATCCAAACTGATTATCTTCAATTAATTTCAGACATTATTTCATGATGTTCCTTAAAGGAAAGAACCAGTTAGTTGTCTTATTGCCACCAACAGAGTATCAGGGGTAGGAGGGGAGAATGGATTCTGTTTGTTTTATGCTTTTCCTCTTTGTCATTATAGGTCTCTGTTTCATTAGATTCCTTTTCTCTCCGGCTCCACCTCCACTGCTGTGCTTTGATTACTGAACTGGTCCCTCAGGGATAGCAATCAACTGTACAAATGGCCACAGAAGTGACTAAAGGAGAGAAGTTCCCATTTGACCTTGGTTCAGTATTGAGATACAAAAGAATATCCTTTTCCACAAAGGAAATCTATTTCCTCACTTTCCCACTAGTGAAGTGAAGTCGCTCGGTCGTGTCCAACTCTTTGCGACCCCGTGGACTGTAACCTACCGGGCTCCTCTGTCCATGGGATTTTCCAGGCAATAGTACTGGAGTGGATTGCCATTTCCTTCTCTAGCCGACCCAGGGATCGAACCCAGGTCTCCCGCATTGTAGACAGACGCTTTACCGTCTGCGCCACCACTAACCCCTCCTTTATTCTTGAATGGCACAGATCTCTCAGCACATATTTCATTATCTGGCTTTTGATGGCGTGTGCAGAGAAACAGCTCTCTGCTACAGTATAGTCAACAGCTAGGGCATGTAGAATTTTGGTCCTGATTCTCTAGTCTCAGACTCAGGTCAACAATTCAGGGTCTGGCTATGCAGTCCCTAAAGCACCTCTTCTCATCTAAAGGACTAGAGTTCACTCAGCACTGACAGCTACATAGTGAGAATGGGAGGACAGTTTCCCAACAAAGGTAGAAAATCTGAAATCACTCCACTCACTTATATATGTGAAATTCACATAGTATAAAATTAACTTATGTTAGTACTTTTAGTACTTTCACAGTGTTGTGCAGCCACTACCTCTATCTAGTTCTGAAACACTTTCATCATGCTGAAATAAAACACTATACCCATTAGGCAATCACTCCCCAGTCTCCTCCTTCCAGCCACTAAAAACCACCAATTTGCTTTCTATTTCCATGGATTTATCTATGCTGGATATTTCATATAAATGAAAGCATACAGCATGTGATCTTTTGTGTCTGGCTCCTGAAATCACTGCATTTTAAATGTGGCCGCAATACCAAAAAACAACAACAACACTGGGTGAGATAAACCAAACATGTGAGGGGAGGTATGGTCTGCTTGCTGCTAGTTACTAGCCTCTGCCCTGATGCAAAGAGTGATAGAAGGGACCACAACTGGGCACTGATTAAGAGGAAGGAGCCTGGAAAAGATGTCCTCTAGAAGGGCAGGGAATTAAGCTAAGTCGCCATCTATTCACAAATCCAGTTAAGAACAGTCAAGGACACAGAATTTAGTAGAGAGAGCTTGTTAGAATCATGATTTATATAGGCAAGCCAAGTCCAATGTTCTAGAAAGTCCTGGAAAGTAGAGAAGGCAGAAACTTTATTTGCAACAGTTTTGTGTATTGATTGGCAGGTAGAGATGAGCGGATACAGCTCAAGGCCAATGAATCCTGCCAATCAGAATGGATAGGTTAAACAAAGTTTTTTTTAAGTTATTTTTAATCACATTATATGATTTCAAAGTTGTTGACCTGATCATCTCATGCCAATCAGTACCTCTGATTAGTAGTTTTAGCGTTCTTGATTCAAAACTTAAGTAAACAGATTAAGTTTCAGGCATTCTAAAGTTGGTAATCATGTAGACTCCAGACTTAGAAAGCATGCAGAATAAAAAGGGAAGATTATGGGGTAAAATAGAAATGTTCGGGGTGATGACAATTGGAACTCAACATGAAGCACAGCTTTGCTTTCATAATTTTTAGTCTCAGTTTTTCCATCAGAAACATGAGTATAATTACTCAGTGTGCTAGACTGTTGTTAGAATGATACATAATTGTCTGTGTGATATCTGACACAGATGAAAAGCAGTAGGTATGAATTATTACAATCACGAAGCTGACATCGACAAACGATTTGAACTACTAATTTTAGGATAGATATTCACTCTCTGACTGCATTTCTGCTTGCTGCTGGGTACAAGGGAACATTATACCCAGATAAGGCAGTTCCTCAAAGGCTTTAGTAGGTCTTCAATAAAAGGACAGAACTGTACCTTACAAAGTACATGAAGCAAGTTTACCACTAGTTTAGAGGAACAGTGATGGGTTTTTAAATTAAATCTAAAATAATTTTACTCATTGAAAAGGATGACAGATGGGCAGTGTGACCCCTGCAATCTTTCTTAGTTGTAGAAATGGCAGCTAGTTGGAGGGATTAAGCCTGTCAAAGTCACACTGCCAACTGGACAGTTCTCAAATTTAGAAGGACAACTTCTGTGTCAGACTAAGTAGGTCAAATTTGTGTGCCTTTTCCATAAAGTCCTCCCTGCCAAGCAGAAGGTGAAGAGTTGGGGGCACTTGTTGGTTTGACAAAATTGAGATTTAACTTTTTCAAACATTTTTAGTAATTATCTCAAATGCTAATGGTAATAGAGAATTAAATCAATGCATCCGTAGTACAAACAATATTTTGGTGTGTTTAAAATTCATTTCACATCATAAAGAAAAAGTCTCAACTATTATACAATCTTATATAACATATTTTTGTGAAAAATGCAGTGTGTCCTTTTTAATGTGGAAAAGAAGAGCAAGACCATCTTTTACTCCAAATTCTATTTTCTGATTAGTTCTGAATACATAAGTGATAAAAGTCCAACATCCTTTCCAGAAATTGCATGAAGTGAGTTAAGGTGGGAAAAGTCTGATTTCTAGAAATCAGTGTAGCAAAGAAAAGATAATCAGGTCTAAAACTGTCATTTCTCTCTTTAAGAAAGAAATCCATGGCTTTGTCATGTGCAGTCCTTGGCTTTGGGTTTTCTACAGTCCTTGGGTGGATGCTGACTAGAAGGATGTAGGACCTGCAGGACAGATTCATACCCTGTAGCTTTAACAAGTACAGATTTTAAGGGGAGACAGTTTCTATTAGATCCTGGGCCCCAAGAAATTAACAAGGCTAATGACTGGGCAGGGGTAGGAGAGAACTTATGGGGAGTGAATCCCAAGTTTCTGATTGATAAATTGATTGATTGCTGGATTAGGCTAGGATCAGCAGGGCAGCAGCAGGCAAAAATTACTTAAAACTAGTGTTTCCAAAAATATAGCACTCACTGCTGGTATGAAACATAAAATTAGATCACACAAAATATGATATATTAATAATTTTAATTATTGTGTCTATGACCAATGATAATGATTTTCCTTTTATATTGGTAATACAGAATTTTGTTTTACATTTATTAGGTTAAGTGAAAAAAGTTTTACACAACATGACAAAAATTATGAAAGTTGAGTATGAATGATTGGTTTGTGAGACATTTATTTCAATTTAAATAGAAGACATCTTTTTAAAATTGAAGCATGTCTAAACGTAGACATGTGAAATGACATTCCAAGACTCTGGGGTAAAGACCTGTCAGAACAACTAAATTTTGTGGGGAGTCTGGATTGTGATTTTTATCTTTGCGTGTTTTTAATTTTACGTCCTATGAATATAGCACAAAAGACAATAAACAAAAAAAGATATAATTTCTCCAATATTCAAGATGAAGAGGAATCAGAAAACATCAGTACAACTTAAGAACTTTGAATATTACCTAAAAAGAGATATAATGAAAGTCAGCCACACTAGCACATGGTAGATACAGATGTCTGAATCTACCAAACTTACACTTTGGTCTTTGCTTGACAAACTTACATTTTATGAATTGAGAATTATATCTACAGTAATACAAAATCAATTCCCAATTAAATGCTATGCTAAATCTAACTCAATTATGTGAATCTTATTTCAAAAATGAATTCATGTGGTGGTTTGAGATGTAAACAATAAACAGAATATTTAAAAGGTCCTTATGCCAAGGACACTGGCATAAAGGAAAGATGACATGAATGGAGTGATGTACAGCCTGCAGGCAGTGTGGTCCATGCTGGAAACAGACTGCAAAGTTGGGTCTGAGCTTCCTAACAGCCAAAACAAATATGACTGTATAATTAGTTACAACAGGGGTGGCAAACTGTAGTCCTTCAGCCAAATCCCATCTGCCACCTGGTTTTGTAAATAAAATTTCACTGGAGCACAGCTGTGCTGACTGGTTTCTCTATTGTCTATAGCTGTCTGTGGGTTACGATGGCAGGATTGAGTCATTGCAACAGAGATAGTGTGGCCTGCAAAGATGAAAATGCAGTCTGGTCTTTAAGAAAATTTCGCCAATCCCTGAATCACAGTATTACAGTATCTAAGAGATTTTTAAAAATTCCCTGGCTCAGTGAATTAAAACAACAACAACAACAACAACTAACTGCTTTAGGTTGTTAAAAGCCATTGATATCAATTAAAATGCTTATAAAATTGATATTTTTGCCATGAAATTTATATTTATTTTTTTCCATACCAATGGATTAGCAGTTATGTTACACGGTAAATCTCAGTTACCCAAAGCTCATCTCTTGTACAATTAAACACTATATATTCAATATCTTCCTAAAGTATTAGTCTAAAAAGAGACTGCCTCTATAGGCCCAGTTGTTGTTGTTTAGTCACAAAGTTGTGTCTGACTCTTTGTGACCCCATGGACTGTAGCCTACCAGGCTCCTCTGTCCATGGGATTCTCCAGGCAAGAACGTTGCCATTTCCTTCTACAAGGGATCTTTTCAACTCAGGGATTGAACCTGCATCTCCTGCATTGGCAGGCAGATTTTTTACTGCTGAGCCATTAGGGAAGCCCCTATAGGCCCAAACCTAAAAAAATCCACTTCCTAACAGTTATCCCTTACACAGGATTTTTAAATGCAATCTTCTACCTTTTAAGCTGCATCATATCAATCATTAATTTCAGAGGAAAGACAATCTCTCAATAAGGTACATTTCCTCCTACTCAGTCTTAAGGACAGATTAACAGCAGCTGTCAGATAATGGATTTAGGGCATTATACTGAAAGAAAAAATGAGAATGTCAATAAGCCTTCTTTAAAAATTTTTCTGTCTACTTGGACTTCAGAGAAGGCAGAAAGAGAAAGTAAAGGAGGCAGTTCTAGCTCTGAGAGTGACACTTCATTCTGATTTCTAGGAACCTAAATCTAAAGCCCATTTTACTAACTGACCGAATGTTGCTGTTCCAAGAGTGGACCTGATACAACTGGATAGTCAGATTCTCTCTCTAGAAAATTGAGAAGAGACTTGAATGCTGGCACTGAGACACATCAGTGGTGGCACCCAGAAAAAGGAGCCTCAAGCTTAAACACCAAAGCTTCCCTGATGCCCACCTCATAGAAGCCTATTGTTCAGATCTTTCTTAGATCTTGTGAAATCCTCTATCCTTTCCTAATGTCTATTACCTGTATCCAAATGAACAATTTGTCCAGATGGTATGTATTCAAATACTTAAGGGGCTATTTAGCACATTCCTCTAAACTTCCCTGGACTTCCCTGATAGCTCAGTTGGTAAAGAATCCACCTGCAATGCAGGAGACCCTGGTTGGATTCCAGGGTCAGGAAGATCCACTTGAGAAGGGATAGGCTACCCACTCCAATATTCTTGGGCTTCCTTTGTGGCTCAGCTGGTAAAGAATCTGTCTGCAGTGCAGGAAACCTGCGTTTGATCCATGGGTTGGGAAGATCCCCTGGAGAAGGGAAAGGCCACCCTGGTACACTGGCCTAGAGAATTCCATGGACTGTATAGTCCATGGGATCACAAAGAGTCGGACATGACTGAGTGATTTTCACCTCACTAAACTTCCCTTCTCCACATAAAATATACTTAATTTACCCTGACTTTAAAATTATTTTACTGGGGTAGAAAAGTCTCAACAGTCTAAAGAAATATATATATATATATTTTGTGTGTGTGTGTGTGTGTGTGTGTGTGTGTGTTTCTTATATTTTTAAATTTTTATCTTTTAGTTTGTTTTGCTTTACAATACTGTATTCATTTTGCTATACATTGACATGCATCAGCCACAAGTGTATATGAGCTCCCAATCCCGACCCCCCCGACCCCCTCCCACCCCACATCATCTCTCTGGATCATCCCCATGCATCAGTCCCAAGCATCCTGCATCCTGAATCAAACCTATTTTTAAAAATAGACTTTAATCCCAAACCTAGACCCCAGCCCTGGCATGGTGTGATTAGCACAGAGTAGGATAAGACTGTCACCTCTCTTATTCTAAACACTTATTAATGCAGCTATAGGTTATGTTTAGTTTTTCTGATAGACATATCATACTATTGACCTTACATTTACCTAAATCAATCCTGTTTTTATCATTAAAGCTGATACTCAGTTTTGTTACCATTTTTGAGCCCCAATACATAAATTTGTATTTATCACTAGGATGTTTGATTTTCTTACTATATCACTTTTCCAGTTTGCCAAGAAACTTTTAGATTAGTAATAACTAATTATATAGCTTCTATGTGAAGAAGCATGTTAAGCATTTTATATCTTCTGCATTATTGAAATTTTTTGCAACAGTCTTATAAGAAACGTGTTTATTTGTTCCCAGCTTCCTCCACTCTCTACCCCTTCACCTTTGGAAAGAAAAATATAAATCTTTTGATTGAAGTGAATTTTCTTTGTGGAAGTGAATAGCAATCTTACCAAAATGGAATTATACAAACAGCTGTATATTAAATAAATAAGTAAATAAAATATCTCATGAAAAATGCATCCATACTATGTAAACAAATAAGAACAGGAGGGAAGGTCATAACTAAAAGGATAATGAGACACCAAAGGAAGAAGAAATAACTGATAAGTTGGACTTCATTAAAATTTAAAAATTTTACTCCGTTAAATAAAATGTCAAGAGAATTTAGACAAGCCACAAACTGGGAGGAAACACTTGCAAAAGACACATCTGAAAAGGGCTGTTATCCACAGTATACAAAGAACTCTTAAAAGCTCAACAATAAGGAAAGCAATCTGATTAAAAAATGAACCAAAAACCTTAATAGACACCTCACCAAAGATCTACATATGACACATAGCATTTGGAAAAATTTGTATTATGTCTCATCACAGAAACACAAAACTACTATAAGGCACCACTACCCAACTATTGGTGGTAGTGGTGATTTAATTGCTAAGTTGACTCTTGCAACCCCATGGGCCATAGCCCACCAGGCTCCTCTGTCCATGGGGATTCTCTAGGCAAGAATACTGGAGTGGGTTGCCATTCCCTTCTCAAGGGGATCTTCCCAATCCAGGGATTGAGCCTGTGTCTCCTGAATTGCAGACAGATTCTTTACTGCTGAGCCACCAGGGAAGCCCCCCTATTAGAATGGCCAAAATCCAGAGTACTGACAATACCAAATGCTGATAAGGATTTGGAGCAACAGGAACTCTCACACATTGCTGGTTGACATGCAAAACAGTATGATCACTTTGAAGATTGTTTGGCCTTTCTTACAAAAATAATGTATATGATCCAGCAATTGTGATCCTTGATGTTTTCTCAAAGGAGAAGGAAATTTAGTTCCATCCAAAAAACTGTACATGGATGTTGATAGAAGTTTTATTAATAATTGCCCAGACACGAAAGCAAGCAAGAAGTCCTTCAGGAGGTGAATGGATAACTTGTAGTACATCCGGAGTGTGGAATATTATTTACCACCAAAAAGAAATGAGCTATCAAACCATGAAAAGACATGGAGGGAACTTAAATGAATATTACTGAGTGAAAGAAGTGAATATGAAAAGGATATATATTTTATAATTCCAACGACATGATATTTTGCAAAAGCTAAAACTATGGAGACAGTAAAAAGATCAGTTGCTAGGAATCTGAGAGAAGGAGGGGTGAATGGGCAGACAACAGAGGATTTTTAGGGCATTGAAAATATCCTATACGATACTATAATGATGGATACATGTCGTTATACATTTGTCCAAACTCAGAGTGTACAACACCAAGAGTGAAGCCCAAGGTAAACTATATACTTTGGGCAATTATGATATGAAAATGCAGGTACATCAATTGTAACAAATGTTTGACTCTGGTGGGGAATGTTGATAATGGGGGAGGCTATGCATATATGGGGACAGGGAGTATATGAAAAATCACTCTACCTTCTTCTCAATTTTGCTGTGACCCTAAAAATGCACCAAAAAGGAGGTTCTTTCATTTAAAAAAAGAAAAGGTAATGAGATTGAGAGATGTTAGGTGATTTAGCTAAATTTACAGAGTCAGCAAGTAGTAAAGCTGATCTTTAAAACCCAGTCAGACTCCAAATCTAACTACTATGCTCTGGTGCCTCCAAAGTCTAACCAAACAATTGCTCCCTAGATGTCAATCCTCCTGATCATTAAATTTTCTAAGAAGATTTTCTATACATTCATTTATATCATTGGTTTTAAAAGAAATACTATATAGAAGAGAGACCAGTGGCAAGCTTCAAGAAACCCTTTCTAAAGCTCATTTCTTATTTTAATTAACACCCCTGGATGTATTAAATCCATTTTACTGAACAATTATATATTCTGCATTTCTCAAAGTTTTCTGTAATGATGAAATAAGTGTTTTCCAAATCCTTGTGTATGTCCAATTACATTACACTTACTATTTTCCCTTGACAGAGCAATCACATTATCTGTCAGAAAGAAGTTGCATAACCTTTCTGGAAACCGATTTAAAACTACATACCAAGGCTCATAGAAATGCTTTTATTCAACCATCTTAAAAATCTCCCTTCGGAAATATGTGGAAAGGAAATAATTTAACTTTTTGTACATAAATCTTTTTCTGGATTTTACATTCTTTTATAATTCTTCTATTTGTGTTCTGTGTTATTTATAAAGATTAAAAAAGCACACATTAAAAATAGAATTATAAATTACATTATGGGACAAAATGAGCTACTATACAGACTTTTAAATAATGACTTTGAGATTATATATATATAGTGACATGGGCAAAATGCTTATGATAAAAGAAATGAAAAAGAAAGATACAGAGCAATCTAATCTTGTTAAGTATATTTAGCATGTATAAATGTGTATGTATAATAAATAACCAGCCTTTCTTATGTTTCATTAGTTGGTAGATCTAATAAATATGTAATATATTAATATATCATGTAATATATATGTACGTATTACATAACCCCCTACAAAACTGTTCCTGAATATTTCTGAAAGTAATCTAGAAGTTTACATGAATATGTTTTTAACTACCACTACCCACTTCCTTCACAATGCTTTCTTTGGGATTACTCTACTGAGCACTGCAGTCTTCTGCCAGGAGTTGCCTCCATTACCTTTTTTCAGACACTATTCCCAAGTGAATAAATAATGCTCAAAAAAATAAAAGCTATAGACTCCCAATATCCCCAAAGAATAATAATTTCTGCCTCCCCTAAAACATTCTAGATGCCTGTTTTCATGTACTATTTTCACGATAGCTTATTGACTATCTGGAACCACCAGTTCAAACTATTGAAAGGCTTAGCAAATCACTGAAATCAAAACAGTTGAGCTGTCAGATATTTGTTACAGGATATATCACAAGATTATGACCTATATTTTCTCAGGATTTATGCTTAGCACTTGTTTGGACACTGAACATTTCACATATTTCAAGATATCACTCAAGGAACAATATTGAGATTCTACCAGGAAGACATTTGTTTGCTTGCTTGCTGCAACATATTTCTAAGATAATTACATCATCTATTTAAGCTTGTCCTTCCCAACAACTCACATCACTAACCATTTTTTCCCATCAACCAACAAAATGTAGCAGGATTCATAAGATTTCTTGGGACATCTTTTAAATTTTTATATAGCCTCATAGGAATAATAAATACCATCTTGGCCTTTTGTTTCTTAGCCATAAGGATATGAAATATTATTCTGCTCTGTATAGTTGTGTAGGTTGTACACTGCTTGACAGAAGATAGCACAATAGCGAAAGGAGTATCATTTACATCTTACTCACTATAGAGTTATATAAAATGTTTCATTATAAATAAATCATTGCATGATGGAAGTTATCTATTGTTTTAGAAAGTACTGTACTTCATGTAAGGGAGTGACTTTGTCTAATTTGCAAAAAGGCATTGTGTGGATCTTCAACAGCCCTAGGACTGATTGCAGTCACTTTCAAGTCCAACTTTGAATAGCCCAGGCTAATACTTGAGTGACTAAGAGAAATTCGGTTCATGATGAATGACTCCACTAACAGACAGAGAAGAAAAGGATAAGGATAAGCTACACTTCAGTGTTGGAAATATGAGACTGGAACTCAAAAGAAAAGTAAAGGGTGCAAGTCTAGAGAGTTGAATTTGTGATAGTGAATGAGACGGCCCAAAGAGATGATGGGCAAGAATATATTCAGGGATTAAAAAAAAAAAACAAAAAACCAATAACCTAGCCCTGAAGAGACAGAAAGGGGAAAAAGTAGTCAGAAACACAAATAGAAAATGGTCAGAGAGTATTAAGAGAACTAGAAGTATCATAGAAACAAAGAGAAACTCTTCAGAGAAAGAGGCAATTCATATTCTCAAGAGTAAAGATGAGTCAAGGAAAATAAGTACTGAAAAGAAGTCACGAGCTTTGATAAGAGTACATTGTCTTCAGTAACTTCAGCTAGAGTAGAAAGTCTATGCAGGGATTGGTATGGAAGTTAGATTGCAGTGAGTGAGGAAGGGATGAAAAGTGAGTAACTAGTGGTAGTAAAGGAATAAAGGTAATAAGGTAATATAAAATTGAAGGTAATAAAGGAAGCTTCCATAAGACTCTTATCCTTATCCATCAGATGGCAGACAGAATGAAAACTCCAATCACAGAAAACTAACCAAACTGATCAGATGGTCCACAGCCGTATCTAACTCTATGAAACTATGAGCCATGCCATGTAGGGCCACCCAAGATGGATGGGTCATTGTGGAGAGTTTCGACAAAATGTGGTCTACTGGAGAAGGGGATGGCAAACCATATCAGTATTCGTGCCTTGAGAACCCAATTAATAGCATGAAAAGCCAAAAAGATAGGACACTGAAAGATAGGCTCCCCAGGTTGGTAGGTGCCCAATATGCTACTGGAGATNTAGGGCCACCCAAGATGGATGGGTCATGGTGGAGAGTTTCGACAAAATGTGGTCTACTGGAGAAGGGGATGGCAAACCATATCAGTATTCGTGCCTTGAGAACCCAATTAATAGCATGAAAAGCCAAAAAGATAGGACACTGAAAGATAGGCTCCCCAGGTTGGTAGGTGCCCAATATGCTACTGGAGATCAGCGTAGAAATAACTCCAGAAAGAATGAAGAGTTGGAGTCAGAGCAAAAAAAAAAACAACCAGTTTTGGATGTGACTGGTGACAGAAGTGAAGTCCGATGCTGTAAAGAGCAATATCCCATAGGAACCTAGAATGTCAGGTCCATGAACCAAGGCAAATTGGAAGTGGTCAAACAGGAGATGGCAAGAGTGAGTATTGACATTTTAGGAATCAGTGAAATAAAATGGACTGAGTGGGTAAATTTAACTCAGATGACTATTATATCTACTACTGTAGGCAAGATCCCTTAGAAGAAATGGAATAGCCCTCATAGTCAACAAGAGTCTGAAATGCAGTCAGTCAGTTCAATTGCTCAGCTGTGTCTAACTCTTTGTGACCCCATGAATCACAGCACGCCAGGCCTCCCTGTCCACCACCAACTCCTGGAGTTCACTCAGACTCACATCCATCGAGTCAGTGATGCCATCCAGCCATCTCATCTTATGTTGTCCCCTTCTTCTCCTGCCCGAAATCCCTCCCAGCATCAGAGTCTTNTGGAAAAGATCAGTTTTCATTCCAATCCCAAAGAAAGGCAGTGCCAAAGAATGTTCAAACTACTGCACATTTGTACTCATCTCACAGGCTAGCAAAGTAATGCTCAAAATTCTCCAAGCCAGGCTTTAATAGTATATGAACCGTGAACATCTAGATTTCAAGCTGGATTTAGAAAAGGCAGAGGAACCAGAGATCAAATTTCCAATATCCGTTGGGTCACTGAAAAAGCAAGAGAGTTCTAGAAAAACATCTACTTCTGCTTTATTGACTACACCAAAGCCTTTGACTGTGTGGATCACAAAAAACTATGGAAAATTCTTCAAGATATGTGAATACCAGACCACCTGACCTGCCTCCTGAGAAATGTGTATGCAGGTCAAGAAGCAATGGTTAGAACTGTACATGGGACAACAGACTGGTTCCAAATCGGGAAAGGAGTACATTGAGGCTATATATTGTCACCCTGCTTATTTAACTTATATGCAGAATACATCATGCAAAATGCCAGACTGGATGAATCACTAGCTAGAATCAAGATTTCCAGGAGAAATATCAATAACCTCAGATATACAAGTGACACCACCCTTAGGGCAGAAAGAGAAAAACTAAAGAGCCTCTTGATGAAAGTGAAAAAGGAGAGTGAAAAAGTTGGCTTAAGTGTCAACATTTAGAAAACTAAGATCATGGCATCCGGTTCCATCACTTCATGGCAAATAGATGGGGAAATAATGGAAACAGTGAAAGACTTGATTTTAGGAGGCTCCAAAATCACTGCAGATGGTGATTACAGTCATGAAAGTAAAGGACACTTACTCCTTGGAAGAAAAGTTATGACCAACCTAGACAGCATGTTAAAAAGCAGAGACATTATTTTGCCTATAAAGATCTGTCTAGTCAAAGCTATGGTTTTTCCAGTAATCATGTATGGATGTGAAAGTTGGACTATAAAGAAAGGTGAGTGCTGAAGAATTGATGCTTTTGAACCGTGATGTTGGAGAAGACTCTTAAGACTCCCCTGGACTGCAAAGAGATCCAACCAGTCCATCCTAAAGGAAATCAGTCCTGAGTAGTCATTGGAAGGACTGATGCTGAAGCTGAAACTCCAGCTCTTTGGCCACCTGATGAGAATAACTGACACACTAGAAAAGACCCTGATGCTGGGAAAGATTGAAGACGGGAGATTGGGATGACAGAGGATGAGATGGTTGGATGGCATCACTCATGTCCATCATCAATGGACATGAGTTTAAGTGAGCTCTAGGTATTGTTGATGGACAGGTAAGCCTGGCATGCTGCAGTCCATGGGGTCACAAAGAGTCAGACACAACTGAGGGACTGAACTGAACTGAGTGTTAAAAAATGTAGCCAAGATTCTTAAGAAATCAGTTTGAAAGTTGCTGTTGCTGTTGCTGTTGTTTAGTCAGGTGTTGTGTTTTACTCTTTTGAAACCCAAAGGACTGTAGCTCATCAGGCTCTTCTGCCCATAGAATTCCCCAGGCAAGAATAATGGTTGTTGCTGTTCAGTCACTAAGTCATGTCTGACTCCCTGTGGTTGCCATGTCCTTCTCCAGGGGATCTTTCTGACCCAGGGATCGACCTGCATCTCCTGCACTGGCAGGCGGATTCTTTACTACAGAGCCACCAAGGAATCCTGTTGATGAAGACAGATTATTACTTCAAATGTAATTTCTCATGGGAAAAATTGCTACATTAGAGGTTAATTTCCTAAGTCAGCCTACAGTACTTATTTAGTCCATAATAAAGTACAGAAACTACAGATTTATGATTCACACTGGCGGAGAGAAATGTTGTAACACTTGTAATAAAACAAAACCAGAATAATATATCTTAATAATATATTGCTTTTATGTGTCTTGAATGCTGGTAGCTAAAGAAGATAGAATTGATTAAAGAAGTATAACTTGGCTGGTGGATATTTTAATGTAAAGATTCTCATATGAACTTCCAGAAAACTTTAAGGTCTTAATTTTTTTTCATTGTGTTCAATTTTACTTCTAAACAAATGATCATGGCTTACTTTAATTTTCTGTCTTTGGCATTAGTTCCATCGTTTTCAAATTTACCTGGAGTTGTTTCAGTTCAGTTCAGTTCAGTTCAATCACTTAGTCATGTCCAACTTTTTGAGACCCTATGGAACACAGCACACCAGGCCTCCCTGCTCCATCACCAACTCCCAGAGTTTACCCAAACTCATGTCCATCGAGTCAGTGATGCCATTCAGCCATCTCATCCTTGTTGTCACCTTCTCCTCTGCCCTCAATTTTTCCCAGCATCAGGTCTTTTCAAATGAGTCAGCTCTTTGCATCAGGTGGCCAAAGTATTAGAGTTTCAGCTTCAACATTAGTCCTTCCAAGGAACACTCCTTCAGGATGGACTGGCTGGACCTCCTTGCAGTCCAAGGGACTCTCAAGAGTCTTTTCCAACACCACAGTTAAAAAGCATCAATTTTTTGGCACTCAGCTTTCTTTATAGTCCAATTCTCACATCCATACATGACTACTGGAAAAACCATAGCCTTGACTAGATGGACCTTTGTTTAGGTATTTACAAATATGAGAGAGGAAGGTGAGAAGGAGATGGTAGTGGAAAAGTATATTTAAAAAGCCAGTCTCAAGACTACGGTAGAAAAAAGAAGTCTCAGTGATTCAAAGGCATTTATTTTTTAAGTAGCTTCTTATCCAAGGTGACTAAATCTTGAAACAGCCTAGATTCCAAGTTTTACTTTAAAAGGGCAGAAAAAGCAAAATAGTGAAAGACAGGGGTCCAAATTAGCAAGAAGTCAACAGTGAAAGAAGAGTGAGCAAAAAAGGCATTCAACTTACCAAGAAATTAAATTAATTTTCCAGAACTGATAAGTCTCATACACTCTTATCACTCTGCTGCAATAAGATACTTCAAATGCCCTTTGGGTAAAATGAAAAGTGATGAATCCTAACTATCAGTACCATCATGGAAAGAAAAGTCAACTGGCAAGGGAAACTCCTTCTTAGACCTTAATGATTTCTCAATTACAGGCATAATGAACTCATTTGAAGGCAGAACTGAGTGGTGACATTTGGAAGGCTATAAATATGAGACATTAGAAAAAAAAAAAGAGTTGACCAAAGTAAGTTACTTAAAATCTGAAATTACTATACTACTGTTAAGCAATTCAATTTGAAAAAATTTAATGGGCCTGAAGATGTTAACATCAACAGTTGCTACACAATAGATAATAAATATCAAAGTAATAACTTAAAAGTCCATCTTCCTTCTCCTACCCTTCTCCCCACCCCGTCTCACCTCACAACAAACCCTCCCGTCTCAGATTCCTTCACAGATGAATTCTACCTTACATTTAAGAGGTAGTTAATACCAGTTCTACACAAAATCTCAGAAAATAAAAGAAGAGGAAACACTTCTCAACTCATTTCATAAGGCCTACATTATCCTAATCTTAAAACTTAATAAGCATACAATTAAAAACATTATACACCAATATCCTTCATGAAAAGAGATGCAAAAGTCTTCAACAAAATATTAACAGNTACCAGTTCTACACAAAATCTCAGAAAATAAAAGAAGAGGAAACACTTCTCAACTCATTTCATAAGGCCTACATTATCCTAATCTTAAAACTTAATAAGCATACAATTAAAAACATTATACACCAATATCCTTCATGAAAAGAGATGCAAAAGTCTTCAACAAAATATTAACAGATGGGATTTAGCAACATATGAAGACAGGAAAGAGTCAGTCTTTCGGTCACGTCCAACTCTTTGCAACCCCATGGACTGTAGCCCACCAGCTCCTCTATCCGAACGGATTCTTTACTGTCTGAGCCACCTGGGAATCCCATATATATATATATAGAAAAAATAGCTTGGCATCTGGCATCTTTCCCAGGGGTGTCCAATATTAAGAAACCAAAAAGGAAGATCTTATCATCATCATAATAGAAACAGGAAAAGCATTTATACACTATAAGCCTATTTCTGATTTAAAATTCTCACCAAACTAAGAACCAAAGGGAACTTTCTTAATCTAACATAAGACTCAATGGTGAAAGGTTGAATATTTTTCCCCTAAGATAGGGAACAAGGCAAGGATATTCAGTCTACCCTTACATTCAACATTATACTCAAAGTCTTGGGCTGTATTATAAAGAAAAAGAACTAGGTGGCCTATAAAGTGGAAAGGAAGAAGTAAAACTGTCATTGTTTACGGGCATCGTGATTGTCTATGTAGCAAATCTAGAAAAAATTGCTAGAATACATGAATTTGACAAGGCTGCAGGACACAAGATCAATAAATAAATCAATTATAATCTATATACTAATAAAGAAAAATTTGACATTGAAATTTTAAAAAGTTTCAATATGAAATACTTAAATTTAGTAATAATGTGCAAAACATACACACTGAAAAGTATAAAACATTGCTAGTAGAAATTAAAGAATCCCTAAGTAAATGAGGAAATACCAATTTTGTTAAGTATCAGTTTCCCCTAATTGGTCTAAAGCCTACACACAGAAACAAGAGCAGATTTTTCAGCAGTGACTTATAAGGGCCACTGTCCAAACAACACATAGAAATAAAACCATCTCAGAAGACTGGAGAGACAGCAGTGCAGAGACCCCACTGCAACTAAACCTTAGAGCTCAGGCCCAACCAGAGCAGAAGGTGTTGGGGTGCTAAAGTGACTGAGACTTAAGTTTGCATCACCAATGAAGTGGAGGTTTAAAATAGATAGTAATTATGTTACAGAAAAATAAAGTTGGAACTCTTGGACCTCTGGGTTTGTGGACATAACTGCAAATGATTACTATATAATGCCTAGAACTTATTTATGTGCCTGGTACAGAGCAGATCCTCAATGAATTTTTATTGAAAGGGTGAATAAATCTCATATTGGTCACTTTAAATCACCTTCAAGTTCTGAAATCCTCTGGTAGTCCGTTTTCTCCAAATCCTTGTTTCCCACTAGGTGGCGCCCATTAGCTGGCATTCTTTACTTCCTGGATTGCTACAGTACAGGAATGGTTTCTAGATGGCAGTTGGCAGAGGTCTTTTACTTCACCAAACTCTTATACATTTTCTTCTCACGCAAAACGACTGGAGTTTCCCCTCTAATTTTTCCCAGACTGCTTCTCTTAACTGCTGAGGGAAAAGACTGAAGAATTTACCTTAAGCTCGTTTAAATACCAGGGCAGCTGCTGTAAACACATCCATTTCACTGGCTTAAAAATGTTCTTGGATGNTCTTTTACTTCACCAAACTCTTATACATTTTCTTCTCACGCAAAACGACTGGAGTTTCCCCTCTAATTTTTCCCAGACTGCTTCTCTTAACTGCTGAGGGAAAAGACTGAAGAATTTACCTTAAGCTCGTTTAAATACCAGGGCAGCTGCTGTAAACACATCCATTTCACTGGCTTAAAAATGTTCTTGGATGTAGATTTTGTAGTATTTTTCTCTCTCCTGCATATATTTCTCAGAGCTGTGTCACTTTTTTTCTCCTCATCTCCATTTCTTCATCAGAAGTAACATTATATTTTAACTTAGTTTTTCTTACGTTTTCTATTTAGAATTGTTTGAATTTTGGACAGGAACATAAGAAAACAGCCACACGAAATTCCAAAGAAACTAGACAGTCAATTAGAAAACAAAATGCAATTTAAAAATTTAGAACATTATCATATTTTTTACCCTCTGAGGGGGGAAAAAAACTGACAGAACAATCTCAGTTACTTGAAGGGTAGTAAATGAAGGACTAGACAGAGCAGCCAGAAATCTTGGAAAGAGCGGTGTGAGAAATACAGAGTTTAAACATGTTTAATTCTTCTGGCTTGGACCCTGGTAGAACATACAGATTATATCGCCGAATCATTCGTGAGTTTTGTGGAATCTGGTAGTCCCTGAGGGTACTCGCCCTCCTTCTAATCAACATACTTTGCTGAGGCTTCATCCCAGGCAATTTTTGTCACCCACAGATAACCAGTGCCTGAAGAGCATTCCCTGCTGATTCCCCAGCCATCTCTCCAGCCCAGAACGTACTCCCCAGACACAGACAATCTAGCGTACCTCCACCTGGAGGTCTCCCGTGGAACTAAAATTCAATAGGTTCAAAGCTTGACTCTTTCACCACCAGCAGCGCCCCCTGTAGTCCTGTCTGGACAATGACATCACCACTCAGCAAGACAGAAACAGGAATTTTCCTCAAATCTTCCTTTTCCCCACCTGATGCCTAATCAGTCACTCAGTCCTGTCATTTGTATCTACCCTACCTTTCTTGTTTGCATCCTTCCACTCTATTCCTAATACCTTTCTCTTGTTTTAACATTTATCAACTCTCACTAGGAGTAACATTGCAAGCTCTGAAATTTCCCTGTCTTACCATCTTCCAACTCCTCATCCCCTGTCCCTAGGTTGATTTTTCTAAAACACAAGGGTAACCACACGACTAACTCATTTGTTTAAAAACCCTGTTCCATCCATAGAACAGAAGCCCAAAGCCCTGAATCAGCACTTGCCTCCTATCTTCCATCATCTACCACTGCTCCTGACCAGAGCGTCGCATTTCTTTTTATTTATTTGGCCGCACAGGGTCTTAGTTGCAGCATTTGAGATGTTTAGCTGTGGCATGTGGGATCTAGTCCCTTGACCAGGGATCGAACCTGGGCCTTCTGCTTTGCGAGTTTGGAGTCTTAGCCACTGGACCACCAGGGAAGTCCCGTGAATGCTGCATTTCAGCTTTCAAAATCACTTACATTCACAAAGGGGCTCTACTCTTTCGTGTTCTCTGCTTTTATTAATGTTCATGCTATATCCTTTATCCGGAATTCCTCTCTCCTCCTTTTCCCATATTCATCCAGAATACTCTTGATCATTCTTCAAGACCCAGGTCATCCTCTAAATTGAGCATTCCTTCCTCTGGTTTCTTCTGATATCCAGTATATAATGCCTATACTGTAAATTTCCTGCTAGCAGGGACTGATCCTCATTTTTGTGATCTTTAGTGACAAGCTCTGTGCCTGGCTTTATTTAGTCTTCAGAATATCTCAAATAATGAACGAATGAGGAGGCAGGATATTAATTATCAAAATTTACTGACTACTTGAGACAAGCACTATGCTCAAACTTTATAAACATTGTCTCATTTAATTCAACAGCCCAGTGAGGTAAGTTCTATATTTATTTTATTTTGCAGATAATAAGCTTCAGGAAGTTAAGAAATATATGCAAAATCAATATATGCAAATGAACGGCTGAGATTCTCTGCTTATTTTCCTGACCAGAGTTCAGTCTCTTATGTATGCTGCTTAACTTCAAATGTATGCTACTTCCATAGGAACTAAATACAAGGAAATATTATTCTATCAAAAAAACTTTTTTTAAGGTCATGGATTCTGCAAGCTGGCTACTTGAGAGTTTTATACTGATTTCAAGAAAAAAAGCAAGAATGATTCTCAAGCATGGTTTGTGAACACTTACTGAACAGAGTCTTACTAATAATGCCCTTGGGTATTACCAGGAAAAAGTATTATTTCATTAAGAACAAGGAATCCCAAAGCATCTTCCTTCCCTTCTAGAAGACAGGATAACTTGACAAGAAAACCACGGAACTAGAGTAGGTACATGGGGCTGTGACTCCCCAACATCCTCCCCAGCTCCAGCCATTGTATAGCAGCCTTGCCATTTTGGGTGTTGACCCAAGCTTCAGGGGTGAGTAATATCAAGTCTAAACCAGTGTTTCTGTAAGCATTGCTGTGTAGGGCACTATCTGCAGTGCTTGATAAAAAGTAATTTCTCATTTTCATGCTGAGAGATTCTCAATCAGTGAGTTTGGTGCCAAGGAATCTGCACCCAGTGGAATCCGATAGACCAGAGTCACACTTCAGTAACATGTCTACAAACCAACCATGTGTTCCCATCCCTTTGCCAATTCCTATCGTGGTTTGGTCACTAAGTCATATCTGACTCCTGGTGACCCCATGGACTGTAGCTCACCAGGCTACTCTATCCATGGGATTCTCCAGGCAGGAATACTGGACTGGGTTGCCATTTCCTGCTCTAGGGGATCTTCCCTACCCAGGGATTGAACTCTGGTCTCCCACACTGTAGGTGGATTCCTTACCAAGGAGCCATGAGGGAAGCCCTTTGCCAAGGGGTTTGACTGGGTTAAGCCAGTCAGAGTCAGGTTTCATCCTGGTAGAGGTCACTGGTCTAGGTGTAGGTGCCAGGGTGACCAACGGTTCCCGCTTGCCCAGGACTTTCCTGGTTTTAGCACTGAAAGTCTCACATCCTGGGACTCCCCTCACTTCCAAGCACGTCAGGATTGCTGGTCACTGTAAAGGTGATATAGGAGGTTGTCCTAGTCAAACTGAAAGAATAGTCTTCTATTCACACTTTCTCCCCTTCCCGGCCTCTTTCTTGGACACAGACAAGGAAGCACGCTATCCCCATGGCTGTTGGCAGCCAGCTTATATCCACAAAGGAAACTGGCCTAGGGACAAGACACGGAGAAGGTAAACTCCAAACAGCAGAACAGTCTGAGCTCTGGTTGTGCTGTGCCTGGAGCCCTCCCTACCTCTGTGCACAAATAAATGTCCTTATTGTTTATTCCAGGCTGATTTAGAGTTCTACCCTTGCAGGCACAAACATCCTAACCAGCACACTTTGGCAAATTATGATGTTAGAAAGAAATATGACCAAGTTCCTTTTTGACAAAACAAAGATGTGAACTAAAAAATAAGACATAGGGTAAATCTGTCACTTTTGAATGTGCATAAGGAATTCCTCTGGATTCTGTCTCATTGAAAGTTATGGGGGAAATGTGTGAAAACTTGAGTCAAGATATCCAATATTCTCTAAGAGTTGGCGCAATGGCCCAAACCTAACAAGATGAAATTTAATAACCATAAATGTAAAGCCCTACGTTTAGGCCCCAAACAGTAATTAATTTTACAAGTACAACATGGCGGAACCAGGATTTAAGAGCAGCACATGTGAAAGATTTAGGGATTTTTGGTCGACAGTTAATTCAACATAAGCCCAAGGTGTGATGTGGTTGCCAAAAATGCTTATGTGATTGTAGGCTGCCTTACAAATGTGTAACAAAGATTTCCCCCAGGCCACACCAGCCTCAATAACCTTTAACAGAACAGGAGTTTTCTGCTTCTCCAACCACCTGAGTTCTCCTGTTCAGACTGTGCGAATTCCAGATGCTCTTCCTCTACCAAGTCTTTCTGGGAATCTTTAAACTAGTACCTTTCCTTTCTTTTTGGACATTATTTTATCCCTGTATTAAGCTGGCGGTCTGCTTTTTACATTCTTCTATTTAAGCTACTAAGTGAAAAGTGAAAGTGTCAGTTGCTCAATCATGTCCAACTCTTCGGGATTCCATGGATTGTAGTCTGCCAGGCTTCTCTTTCCATGGAATTCTCCAGGCAAGAATACAGGAGTGGGTAGCCATTCCCTTCTCCAGGAGATCTTCCCTACCCAGTGATTGAACCTGGGTCTCTTGTATTGCAGGCAGATTCTTTACCATCTGAGCCACGAGGGAAGCCCCATTAAGCTACTGAACACTGAAGAAAATTGGATAAATAACAGCAGTAAGAAATCTTCTCACTATCCCCAGCCAGGTCCTCCACACTTTTCAAAAGTCCTTCATTAGCCTTAGATATAGCTGTGCCTTCTTCCTCATTAACTTTCTTCCTTTCCTCAAGGCCCACACCTCACTTCCTGGGGATGGCCTAGCCTCTTTCTTCATGAAAACAATAACCTGCATTAAAATAGCCCTTGCTTAATGAACTTATTTGCAAAACAGAAACAGAGTTATGGATATAGAAAATAAATATGTTTACTTGGAGATAAAAGAGGGGGGGACAAATTAGGAGATTGGGACTGACATAAACACACTACTGTATATAAAATGGGCTTCCCTGGCGGCTCAGCAGTATAAAGTCAGACTGCAGTGCAAAAGATGGGTGTTTGATCTCTGGGTTGGGAAGATCCCCTGGAGGAGGGCATGGCAACGCACTCCAGTATTCTTGCCTGAAGAATCCCTTGGACGGAGGAGCCTGGTGGGCTAGGGTCCATTGGGTCACACAGAACTGGATACGACTGTAGCAACCGANTTTTTCATGTTAATTCATGGTATAAATTTCTTTCAAAAAGTTTATATTGGATTTCTTCCATCCATTCAAGATTCAAAGAAAAGTGGCCATAGCTCCAAGTCTTGCCTGCAGTAAGTCCAAACAAACCACCTAATTAGCCAAGGGGAAAGTTGTTTCAAGGACTCTGAGGGATTCTAGCTAACAAGGCTCATATGTCTAATGAGTATCAAAAAATTGAGGAAAATATAGCAATAAGAACATTTTAGTTATATTTATCTGAAACTATCTCAGTATTTATTAATTGCCCAGGGGCTTCCCTGGTGGCTCAGATGGCAAAGAATCTGCCTGCAGTGCAGAAGACCTGGGTTCAGTCCATGGGTAGGGAAGATCCCCTGGAGAAGGGAAAGGCAACCCACTCCAGCATTCTTGGAGAATTTATACCCTGGAGAATTTAAAGGACACAGAAACCTGGCAGGCTACAGTGCACAGGTCCACAAGAGTCACATGCGATCGAACGACTAACACTTTTTTTCAGTTCATATATATGCATGCATGCTTAGTAGGACTGTAGCCCACTAAACTCCTCTGTCCATGGAATTTTCCAGGCAAGAATACTGGAGTGGGTTGCCATTTCCTTCTGCAGGGGATCTTCCCAACCCAGGGATTGAACTCAAGTCTCCTGTGTCTTTTGCATTGCAGGTGGATTCTTAACCTGCAGAGCCATCAGGGAAGTCCCATATAAGTATACATATATTAGCCATTTTTATGGCCCTATGCTACTATACAAAATGAAGACTGCCTACATGTGTTTAAGCAACCTTGCCCTTCCCTCTGGGTGTGTGCTCAGTTGTGTCTGACTCTTTTCGACCTCATGGACTGTAGCCCGCCAGGCTCCTCTGTCCATGGAATTCTCCAGGCAAGAATACTGGCATGGGTAGCCATTCCCTTCCCTAGGCGGTCTTCTCAATCCAGGGATCAAACCCAGTTCTCCTCCATTGCAGGCATATTCTTTTACAGTCTGAGCCACCAGAGAAGCCCATATGTGTATATATATATATATACACACACACACGTGTATGTGTGTGTTTATTCAGCTAGAAGAAGCAAAATATGATCTCGCATTATTGTTTCAAACTCCTAACTTCAGTTATATAATGTTGGCACTGAAAATGTATACCATCTACCTCATTTTTCTTATTTTACAGTCATCTTAGTCATTTGAGGCTGCTGTAACAAACTACCATAAACTAGTGGCTTAAACAACAAACATTTCTCATGGTCCTGGAAACTGGGAAGTCCAAGACCAAAGTATTGGCAGATTCNAAACTCCTAACTTCAGTTATATAATGTTGGCACTGAAAATGTATACCATCTACCTCATTTTTCTTATTTTACAGTCATCTTAGTCATTTGAGGCTGCTGTAACAAACTACCATAAACTAGTGGCTTAAACAACAAACATTTCTCATGGTCCTGGAAACTGGGAAGTCCAAGACCAAAGTATTGGCAGATTCAGTTCTGGTGAAAGCCCACATCTGGTTTGCAGAGGCTGACTTGTCACGCTGTCCTCGCAGGGCAGAGAAAAGACTCTGGCGTGCCTTCCCCTTCTCATAAGGGCACTAACACTATCAGATCAGGACCTCAGCCTGATGACCTCAGCGAGCCTCCTCACAGCCCCTCTCTCCAAATGCAGTCATGAGGTGGGTCAGGGCCATAACATATGAATTTGAGGGGATACAAAATTTCAGTTCATAACAAAAGGTATCCAAGGGCAGGAAAGGTGAAATTGGTTATTCAAGGTCACAGAAAGTGCAGATGGTTGGAGGTGGGCAAGCCAAAACCTGAAGAGCCCATTGTTAGGCTCCTCTAAGTTTCATTCCACCGTGTACTTACAGTCCAAGGGTTTGTGTTTGTTTTTGCTGGGATCTTAGTTCTCTGACCAGGGATTAAATCCATGCCCTCTGCAGTGGAATCACAGACTCTTAACCACTCCACCACCAGGGAAGTCCTCAAGTTTGTTTTTTAACTGAAAATCAGCACACCAACTAACAGTGAATCTCAGCAATTCTTTACTCATCTCTATATGTCCAATAATTATAAAGATATGCTCTTTATTCACTTGATTGCATGATGAGGATTTAGATGATTTTCATCTGCTTTTTTTCCCCCTCATCTGCACTAAAATTCTGCACTCAAGGGTAAATACAACAGAAAATGTATATGAACAAACTAAAGTTTGATTTACCTGCTACCATTGATTTTTTTTTTCTATCCACTACCCATAGCTGTTTTTGAAAAAGTAAGTAATTTTTGAACTCAGTATCATCAATATAATAAATAAAGGCCCAGAGCCGACCTGTTTTGAGGCCCCTCGGCCTGAAACGTGTCTTGTCTTTTTGCTTTTTTTCCTGAGGCTCAGGCTTTGAAGAGAACAAAGTGGTTCTGGAGTTTCTCTTCTTCCCCAGAGTCATTATCTGAAGAGCAAAGAAAATAAAGCAGAATGTTGCTTCACCGAGGCACTCCTCAATCTTTCATGCCTGTTTAATCTTGTGGTAGTGGTGGCATTGTTCCAGGCTATGGGGAAAATAGGCTCTTACATGAAGTGCTTAAGCAAAGAGTAATTTATTAATACTAACACATGATTTCATAGGAGCTAGAAGAAATAAACAAAAAGAAGCCCTTTAGGCAGGCTTGCAACAATAAAGCACGCTTCCCTCAAGGGCCACCCTGAGAAACAGCATTCTCTCTCAGGCCCTTATCTCTAAGATGTCACACTTTCAACTGTTCTGTCTCAGTATCCCAGTTTATTCCTAAGTAAACTAGCCAATGGACGTCCCAAGTGGCTGGGTGGTAAAGAACCTGCCTGCCAATGCAGGAGATGTGGGTTTCATCTCTAGGTCAAGAAGATACCCTGGAGAAGGAAACGGCAACCCGCTCCAGTATCCTTGCCTGGATAATCCCATGGGCAGTTGAGCCTGATGGGCTAGAGTCCATGGTGTTGCAAGGAGTCAGATTTGATTTAGCAACCAAACAACAACAAACTAGCCAGCCTCTGGTCAGTCACAACAGAATATCAGAATCAGAAGCATGTAAAATGGATTACTTATTGCCTCACCTTAAAATGACATACTTGTTCCCTGACAGATTATCAAACTTGAAATTGGCTTAGCTTTTTAGTTTGCAAGACAAATTCAGTATAGAAATACCTATTTGGTGATTTGTATCTGATCAGTCACCAAGAGGAGAAAGTAAGTCCAGCTGTTTTTTTCTCAGATAATAAACAACTATCATTTCCATACAAAATTTTCCTATTTCAGCATATTTTAAGTGGAAATCTCTCTTAAATGCATAAGACGCCTCCATGACTCTACCAGTAGAGTAAATATGACATACTTTAATTTGTTGCTGTAATCTCAGGGTTATCCAAGTGGGTCTGGGTCTTCCTTCCAGATTAAGACACTGCTTTGTCAAAAAGTAGGGCTTCCCTGGTGGCTCAGATGGTAAAGAGTCTGCTTGCAATGCAGGAGGCTGGGTTCAATCCCTGGTTTGGGAAGATCCCCTGGAGAAGGTAATGGCAACCCACTCCAGTACTCTTGCCTGGAAAATTCCATGGCCAGAGGAGCCTGGTGGGCTATAGTCCATGGGGTCACAAAGAGTCGGACATGACTGAGTGACTAACACACTTATCAAAGAGCAACATGGCCTCTCCTAAGTGAACTGGGCAAGGTAGAAAGGACTGTTGCGAGTCCAGGCCAGTGGTTATCAGATCCTTGGCACCAGGACCTTCAACTGACATGATTATTCTCAGACGTTCTGGGAAAGAGTCCTATTTAACTCCTCCAGAGCAAAGACTTGGCATGAGACCACAGCCACACCCAGAGTTACAGATGGGGCTGTCTCGTGATTCTGTGGGAAATTTGCTTCCTTACTTGGCTTATACTACACAGAATGTCATTTTCTGCCCACAATTTGGTGAAAAGAGAACTTCTCTAAGCTCTTCTTTGGGCATTTGCATGCAATGCAAAAACTAGGCTTCTGAGTGCCAAGTATAAGTGAATAAAGGACAAAGGAATAAAAGCATCCATTCTCTAAAAACACCTTGTGTAATACAACCCAAAGAATGCACTCTACCTTCAAGTCTATGGCTAGTTCAGAAAAACATAATCATCACCATCCTTGAATTAAATGGATATTTAAAGGTTATAAACATGCTGCCAAACACCAAAAAATAGTTCAAACTCAGTCATAGTGATGATTTTTCTATGATTTGGGCAAAGGGAAAATGTCTGAAGGATACAGAGAGTCTAAATGATTTAAATATCTATAAGAAAGATACTAATTCAAACCCCTTCACCTATTGGATATAGTTTCCTAGAAATAAGTTTTGTTGACAGCTGTTGATAAACATTTTAAAGAAAACATTATGGATAACAAAGAGATTTATAAATATTATGGTTCAAATCTAATTTATACACTTCCTTTCCCAAGTTTCTGCATTATATACTAGCTTATATTTTCTTTGATTTAATAGTAGCTGTATTTTGCAATACTTTGATCCTCTTCAAAATCTTGGCATAGTTCCCTTTTTCCTAATGGAGCCCATGTTTTAGCATTATCTACTGTTTGGCCTCAATTTGTCTTTCCAATTCAGTTTCTAATCCTCACTGTACAAAGTCTATATACCCATATTATTAGATATTTTGTAATTTTTTGAGAAAGCCTTGTACTATCCTTGGGCTATTTCTAAAGTTACCTGCTCCATGAATCTTCTGAGATTCTTTCTAACAAAAGTNGTTTTTTTCTCAGATAATAAACAACTATCATTTCCATACAAAATTTTCCTATTTCAGCATATTTTAAGTGGAAATCTCTCTTAAATGCATAAGACGCCTCCATGACTCTACCAGTAGAGTAAATATGACATACTTTAATTTGTTGCTGTAATCTCAGGGTTATCCAAGTGGGTCTGGGTCTTCCTTCCAGATTAAGACACTGCTTTGTCAAAAAGTAGGGCTTCCCTGGTGGCTCAGATGGTAAAGAGTCTGCTTGCAATGCAGGAGGCTGGGTTCAATCCCTGGTTTGGGAAGATCCCCTGGAGAAGGTAATGGCAACCCACTCCAGTACTCTTGCCTGGAAAATTCCATGGCCAGAGGAGCCTGGTGGGCTATAGTCCATGGGGTCACAAAGAGTCGGACATGACTGAGTGACTAACACACTTATCAAAGAGCAACATGGCCTCTCCTAAGTGAACTGGGCAAGGTAGAAAGGACTGTTGCGAGTCCAGGCCAGTGGTTATCAGATCCTTGGCACCAGGACCTTCAACTGACATGATTATTCTCAGACGTTCTGGGAAAGAGTCCTATTTAACTCCTCCAGAGCAAAGACTTGGCATGAGACCACAGCTACACCCAGAGTTACAGATGGGGCTGTCTCGTGATTCTGTGGGAAATTTGCTTCCTTACTTGGCTTATACTACACAGTATGTCATTTTCTGCCCACAATTTGGTGAAAAGAGAACTTCTCTAAGCTCTTCTTTGGGCATTTGCATGCAATGCAAAAACTAGGCTTCTGAGTGCCAAGTATAAGTGAATAAAGGACAAAGGAATAAAAGCATCCATTCTCTAAAAACACCTTGTGTAATACAACCCAAAGAATGCACTCTACCTTCAAGTCTATGGCTAGTTCAGAAAAACATAATCATCACCATCCTTGAATTAAATGGATATTTAAAGGTTATAAACATGCTGCCAAACACCAAAAAATAGTTCAAACTCAGTCATAGTGATGATTTTTCTATGATTTGGGCAAAGGGAAAATGTCTGAAGGATACAGAGAGTCTAAATGATTTAAATATCTATAAGAAAGATACTAATTCAAACCCCTTCACCTATTGGATATAGTTTCCTAGAAATAAGTTTTGTTGACAGCTGTTGATAAACATTTTAAAGAAAACATTATGGATAACAAAGAGATTTATAAATATTATGGTTCAAATCTAATTTATACACTTCCTTTCCCAAGTTTCTGCATTATATACTAGCTTATATTTTCTTTGATTTAATAGTAGCTGTATTTTGCAATACTTTGATCCTCTTCAAAATCTTGGCATAGTTCCCTTTTTCCTAATGGAGCCCATGTTTTAGCATTATCTACTGTTTGGCCTCAATTTGTCTTTCCAATTCAGTTTCTAATCCTCACTGTACAAAGTCTATATACCCATATTATTAGATATTTTGTAATTTTTTGAGAAAGCCTTGTACTATCCTTGGGCTATTTCTAAAGTTACCTGCTCCATGAATCTTCTGAGATTCTTTCTAACAAAAGTTTTTAGTCCTTTATCTGACTTCTGTAGTCTTTTGTGTTTCCCATGTGTCATCCATCATGTATTGTGTTGTATTATTAGCTGCATACATCTTACTTTTCTTACTAGATTGCAAAGTTACTTAAGGGCAGAATATGAGTTATCTACCCAAATGATTATCACTCACAATACCTAACAGAGTGCCATTCATATACAAAATGCAAGATGATTGAATGATATTACAAGTGTATAAGTCATGTCTCTCAGTTACAAAATAGCAGAAACCCACCCAATTTAAAGAGGCTTAGTTCCTAAAAGTGGAATTTATTGACTCATAAATGGCCAATCCAGGGATTCAGTTGACCTCAACTATAAAGGGATTTATGGCCTCAAAGAATATCATTATAGTTCCCTCTATGAATCTCTTTACTCTTTCTATATTTCTTTGTCTTCATTATTTAAGAAGATATTTTCCCCATGGAGATTAAGAAAGGCACAAGCAGCCTTGTGTCACAAACTCCAGAAAAGAAAATCATTGACTCTTCTTGGGTTTCATAAAGTCACAGCAGATAGAGAAATAAAAGCCTAATTTCCTAGTGGAAGTCAAGGACAAAAGAAATGTATCAGACAGTAAAAAAAAAAAAAATCTACAAAATCACACTACTTATGATAGATTAACTTTTTAAGAATTTTACAGACTAACATAAGGGTTAGCTTTATAATTTTTTAATTTTAGTGACAATATCAAATCAAGAAATATTACACGACTGTATTCTATGCTCAAGGCACGTAAATGTTACGAAAGCCAAAATTAAGACCACTAAAGAATCACAGTCTAGTTGGTGACTGACAAAATTTGATGCATGACAAATGAAAATAAGCTGTGATATTAACCAAGTGTTAAAGATTACAGGACATATTATAATCTTAGCACTAACTCAGAAGAGAAAGGATGATTGCAGAGTAGAATAATTATTGAAGGTTTACAGAGATGGTGCAAGTTGTTTTGTTTCATGAAAGGTAGATTGTCTTTGAATTGTTGGAAGATGGTGGGAAGGATGAGGGTGGAAGGAAAGAGAATGAAATGGCTCAGAGGTGGGCATTCTATTTGTAGAGACCTGATCCTAGACAACAGCCCATTTATAATGGAGAGTTCATTTTGAGGATAAAGTAAGATGGTTACGGAGAAGTTAACTGATAGAAAATTTTGAATTTGATCAGTTGTAATTTCTCTACATGTAGGTCTGAAGAAGAATAAAGAGGGAAATCTAGTGGCAGGTCATGATATAACTGAAGTTCAGAAGTTGGGTTAATATTTCTCCTGTGAAATAGAGGCCATCAATTCCATTTATGCACATTGTAAAGCTATATGTGCTTGTAACGCTAGTGGGCACCAACCACGCCACAATGTGAATGTTGCTTCCGAAAGCTGGGAAATACATGATCCTTATAAAGATGTATGGTCCATCTAGATGACTTCAAGAAACAAAACACATCAATTTGAAAGGGGTAGTAGGTATGTAGGTATTAGGAAGAAATTAAAAGGTTGAAGAGAAAAGTGGAGAGCAGACTATGGAGTGCTTAAGGCTAAGGAATACAGACTTTATTCTGTGGTTAATTCAGGGAAGCAGTTTCAGAAGCCACTGAAGGATTTTGACTAGAATAGTGAAGTTGCAATCAGTGTTTGAGGAAAATTAAATTTAGGCTACAGGTCAAGGATCGATTCAAGGGGGCAGAAACTAGCAAAAGAGAGAACTATGTAAAGATCATTAGAACGTTCAGAAAAAAACTGGACCATAGGGTAGAAAGTAATGCAGGTATTTTGAAAGGAAAAAAAAAAGTGGTAACAAGAAAGAAAGGCAAGAAAGTGGGATTTTGCAAATCTTCTACAAAGGAAACATAGGCCCTGGGACATATTGTTATTATTTAGGTGGAGAATAAGGGACAGAAATTATATTTATTGTAAATTTCTCCCAGTGACTTCACTGCTGGAAGTTACACAGTTCTTTAGAGTTTACAGAGTAATTTCAAATATATTACTCCATTTGAGTATAGATGCTTTCTGAAATCATGAGATTAAGCATTCTTAAGCTTATATATGGAGAAGACGATGGCATCCCACTCCAGTACTCTTGCCTGGAAAATCCCATGGACAGAAAAGCCTTGTAGGCTACAGTCCATGGGGTCGCAAAGAGTTGGACATGACTGAGCGACCTCACTTTCACTTTTCATTTTCATGCATTGGAGAAGAAAATGGCAACCTACTCCAGTGTTCTTGCCTGGAGAATCCCAGGGACAGCGGAGCCTGATGGGCTGTCGTCTATGGGGTCGCACAGAGTCGGACANGCCTGGCATGCTGTAATTCATGGGGTCACAAAAAGTTGGACGTGACTGAGCGACTGAACTGAACTGACCTGAAGCTTATATAGAAAGGTAACATCTAAAATAAAGAAATGTTTATTCATCACCTATGATAAAATGCAATGTAATATTATAATGACAAACTTTCATGTGTGTATTTGGACCAGAAAAGAACAGGCAGTAGTACTAGAATCTCTAATATCAAACTTTTCATGTATTTTGGATCTTATTTCTTTCTGGATCTCATTTTTCTTCAGAGACCATGTTCCCTGTCTTTCCTCTTCCCATCCCTGATCTTCTCTTCAGCATTTTAGAGAAACATTCTTTAACCTACTTCCATCCTGGCTCATCTCTTCACTTTCCATCAATCTAAGCTGCTGGCAGCCTTAAGTGTCTGTTTCATGTCTCTTGTCTCCTTTTCATTTGCACTTCTCAATCCATCCCATCTCTGCAAGTTTTTCTCCCTGGTGTTGACACAAATCTATTTGCTATTTCTGTTGGTCATTTTTTCAGTATTTCCCATATTTGACTTCTTGGCAGTGGATGATAGTTTCCTTCTTCATCATTCTTGAAACTCCTGCCTTGGGTTCCTGATCTCATTCCATTATCTCACCTCTGTGTCTTTGACGTCTCCTGTCCCTTCATGTCTATAATCCTTCAGGATTCCATCCATCCTCAGCATACTTTCTCTGGGGAATTTCATTCTCTCCTTCTNGGATGATAGTTTCCTTCTTCATCATTCTTGAAACTCCTGCCTTGGGTTCCTGATCTCATTCCATTATCTCACCTCTGTGTCTTTGACGTCTCCTGTCCCTTCATGTCTATAATCCTTCAGGATTCCATCCATCCTCAGCATACTTTCTCTGGGGAATTTCATTCTCTCCTTCTAAAACTTATATACAGACAGCTGTCAATTCAATATCTCCAACCTAAATCCAAAGTGGTATACTTACCATCGAATGCCCCACAGATTGGGAATTCCATGATGGCTCAACGGGTAAAGAATCCATCTGCAGTGTAGAAGATGTGGGTTTGATCCCTGGGTCGGGAAGATCCCCTGCAGGAGGAAATGGCAACCCACTCCGGTATTCTTGCCTGGAGAATTCCAGGGACAGAGAAGCCTGGTAGGCTACAGTCCACATGTTCACAAGAATCAGACACGACTGATCATATACACACATGCCCCACAAATGCTCCAAAAAACATGTCCAATACTGAGCTTCCCTTGGGTACCTCGAGTCTGTTCTTTCCATACTCGCTCCAGAAATCATGGACCCATTGTCCACACAAAGATCTAAGGTAGAACACAGATAATTGTATTTGATTTCTTTCCTCTTCCTCCTCCACGTGATGGTTAATTGTATGTGTCAACACAATTGGCCCACAGGATTCAAAGATATTCAATTAAATACTATTTCTGGGTGTGTCAGTGAGGATATTTCTGGATGAGATCAACATTTGGTTGAATGTTTAATAAAGCAGATCAAACAAAAGTAACTTCCTATGGGGCTGCAGGTTTGCCATCATCCCTGCAATTATACTGATTTTTCACAGGGATTCTTCTAAATAATGCTTTGACACAAATCCTTTTTTCAAGGTTCCTTCCTGAGGATTCCAAGTTAGACAACCAGTTTTTAGTGGCTAAAATCACTAGATTTATTATATTATTTATTATTATAGATTACTAGAATTATTTTCTTTGATTGATGAGATTAAATATTTTCTTATACATTTACTGCCTGTTTATCTTCTTATAAATTTTGCAATTTTAAATTATCCTAGAATTTTTCAAACAATACACATACAATTATACAACTTAAAACTATTAAATCTGTGTTACTAATGCAATCTATTTAATCTATGCAAATATTGTTTGATTTTAAGTTTTTTAATATTATTTAAAATACAATTTGATTTTCAAGTAATACAATCTATTTGTTTTTTCCTTTGTGATTTCTTCTAATGCTTCCCTACTTAGAAAGTTGTCCTACATTAAAAATCAGATAAATTTTATCTTTCTCCATTTTTTTTCTCTTTCCAATGTCTCTCTTTAACACTTATCTTATGAATCCCTCTGTTATTTACTTTGACATATGGCAGAGATTGAAAATAGATTCTACCTCATATGCCAAGTTGATTCACTCAATAAAAATGTATGCAGCGTTTACTATGTACCAGGCACAGTGCTAGACATAATTGTAGAGGCCAATGTTGAGATGGATACTCAAGTCTCATTGGAAGTCCCTCAGTGAGAAAGTGCACTTCACTGATTGCCAGTGTGGGGAGGAGGGGGAATGAGTGGACTGGCAGCCTAGTGCTGGGGGTTTGCCCTTTTTGCATGTTGTGATATCAACTTACTCCTTATAGAAAAGCAGACCTGATGGTCAGAAGACGTGCTCCATAACATTAAAAACTACAAATGAGTAGAAAGCATCATTATCCTGAGAGAATAAACAGGTTCTCAGGAGTAAGTAAAAACATACACTTTGCTTCCCTGTTGGCTCAGAGGTTAAAGCGTCTGCCTCTAATGTGGGAGACCTGGGTTCAATCCCTGGGTCGGGAAGATCCCCTGGAGAAGGAAATGGCAATCCACTCCAGTATTCTTGCCTGGAGAATCTCATGGACGGAGGAGCCTGGTGGGCTACAGTCCACAGGGTCGCAAAGAGTTGGACATGACTGACCGACTTAACTTTCCCTCCCATGACCCCTTAACTTCATTTAATCACTTAAAAGTAGCAAGATATAACAAATTATCTTTTCTATAAGTATTTTAACATGGTTTCAATCATACTATTTATGTGATTTTAGCTTTTACCTTTTCCATTTAACATTATGAGATATTTGCCTATGCCATAACCTTCTTAGTAAACACTGTATCTAACCGTGATACAAAAGTGGTTTTAAGTGGACCAATTACTCTTTTCAAAGTAGTTTCTTTTCTTAAATGAATATTTCTAACAGATTCTCTACTTGAGATTTTATAAGAGAATCATGCCTGTTTTTTAGGGTATACACATTGAATTCAAGTGAATTAACACAAGCACACATTATCTTAGGTCTTCAAGCAAATTTATTTTTCTATTAACCAGACAGTGTTTTCAATTTTCTTCTTTCATAACTCTTAAGACCATTCATTCAATAATTTATTGAGTCTCTAAATGGAATATAATCAATAATAGGGCACTTCCTTATGAAATAATGTTCCATATATTCCAATATACCTAAATATAGCACTTTACATTCTTAACTTACCCCTCTCTACTAGCTCCTTTCCAAAACTGTTTAAGTGTATGCTAATCTAAACCAAAATCCCAAACTCTAAAACTAAACTTTTTCTCAACCTAGTTTCTCAGACCTCAAACTCCACCCAATCTTCTTTCTCAGCCAAACAAAAACAAAAGCAGAGCTCACTCTGACCAAATCTCTTCCCTTAATCATCTAGTACCAATTTATTCATTGGAAGGACTGGTGCTGAAGCTGAAGCTCCTCTAATTTGGCCATGTGATGTGTAGAGCCAACTCATTGGAAAAGACCCTGATGCTGCGAAAAATTGAAGGCAAGAGGAGAAGGGGATGACAGAGGATAAGACAGTTGGATGCCATCCTTAATTCAATGGACATGAGTTTGAGCAAATTCCAGGAGATTGTGAAGGACAGGAAAGCCTGCATTCCACAGTCCATGGGGGTATCAAAGAGTCGGACTACGATTTAGCGACTGAACAACAAGTTTATTTCCTAAATTCTGCAATCTTCCAGCCTACCCCTAATCAGTTAACTCTATGGTCTTATTTAGGCTTTATCTTAACTCTCTGTAACTCTATCAGTAACACTTCCATCGCTCTTCAAAGCACTCTCTTCCCCAACACCTTTGTTTCCACTGTTTTTTCTCTCATAAACCTTGTTCTTAATCACCAGTTCCTCCTTTTATCTCAAGAGCATTTGGATGTACAGTAGAAACCCTTAAACTCCAGATAAGGAATTCACAGGATTAGGGAAGGCTCTTCCCCTCTCTGTAAATGGATTCCTTCCCCACCACACATCAGAGCTGAAAGCTTTTGGCTCAAGAAAAAATAATCTCCAAGTCCTCTGTGTATACCTAACAACCTCTACGCTCAGTAGAGGCAAATTGTTTGTTCTAAAAACTGTTTATGTAATTGCATTTGTTATTTTTACTATATAATTTAATCAAATGTTATATAAACTAACAAGATATAAGAGTAAAAAAAGAGTTTTTTCTATGAAAGTTAATATGAGTGGTTTGGAAACGCTTCATAATGGTTGGTAGCTTAAAGAAAAATTATAGTCAAGTGGAAAACAAGGCCAAGAAAAAATAGTTTTTTTTAATATAGATATATTTTACATCTAGTGACCTTATCATGTATGTGTCTTTAAGTTCTTATACCACTCAATAAAGATAAAACTGGAATCTGAATGATGCTCTTATGGCTTAAATGACAAAGCTGAGCTCCAACCAACAACAGATCCACACACAAAACAAAGACCTTGGCCCCACATTCAGATATGATTAAAGGAAAGTACATTTCTATGTTTTAAGATGCTTATGTATCACTTATTTTTCCCAGTTAGAACTGACTCTGATTAACCTGTTCCAACTGCATTGTCTAAGAAGCATTCATCAGAAGGATCTTGACTACATCATGAGCCCTCTTCTTTTCTTGTTCTGCTGTCTCCCTGAGAAATTTAAATTTCTAACCAGAGCTTCAGTTTAGACTTTAAACAAATAAGCACCATACTGGTAAGCTCTTCACAGAGGGTCCAAGGTTCATTCATCATCAAACCCCCACTTTCTGCTACCCTCATTGCATTGTACCTTATATGCAATAACTACTTCAATAATTGTTGTGATTTAAAGCATAATGAAAATATTAGCCCACAAATTACAACCCAAGAATTAGAAATCTGGTTGATAGTGGTGTATTACAAGAAAACTCCTCTGCTTTGAGGTCATAATTTGCCCCTTCCCAGCAATCAAAAGAAGCTCCATTGATAATTATAATTGCAAAATTATCAGTTTTAGTTGGATGGTGGTTCAGCTGTTAAGTCATGCCCGCATCTTTTGCAACTTCATGGACTGTAGCCCACCAGGTTCCTCTGTCCATGGGATTTTCTGGGCAAGAATAATGGAGTTGGTTGCCATTTCCTACTCCAGGGGATCTTCCTGTCTCAGGGATTGAACCCACATCTCCTGTATTGCAGGCAGTCTTCTGCCTGAATGCTGATTCTTTACTGACTAAGCCACCAGGGAAGACCTTAAAGCTAATTTTTAAAAATCAATTGTAATTGTCCAGAAATGTACACAAATTTGGGTGAACAATGACAAGGAACACTGTAGCTTTCAATTTTATCTAAATTAAGTCTGAAGTTTTGCTAGTCTCTTGAATCCTGGGGGTTTCTTCTCTCAGAAGCAATTTCATCTGAGATAGGCAGGACAGATATGATCATTTCTTCCATTTGAAAAATGAGAGAATGAATGGCTCCAGACTCACCCGTGACCTTATAGATAGTTTGTGACTTACAAATATATTATACCAGGCACTAGGTATTCTGAGTCACTTTTAAATGTTCCAATGCTTCTTTACAATTGGGCAGGGGAATGGGAAACTGAATAGTGAAAAGTCAGACTCTTGAATCCACAAAGATCACTCTTTTCATCAGGCTGGCTAGAACTATGCCTTTAGAGTTCAGCCCTTTAACACATTTCTCCACAAAATCTTTGGGAGGAATAATGAGTTGATATTTTGAGGGGCCTCCAATCTGGTCTCATCACTTCATGGGAAATAGATGGGGAACCAGTGGAAACAGTGTCAGACTTTATTTTGGGGGGGCTCCAAAATCACTGCAGATTGTGACTGCAGCCATGAAATTAAAAGACGCTTACTCCTTGGAAGGAAAGTTATGACCAACCTAGATAGCATATTCAAAAGCAGACACATTACTTTGCCAACAAAGGTCCATCTAGTCAAGGCTATGGTTTTTCCAGTAGTCATGTACGGATGTGAGAGTTGGACTGTGAAGAAAGCTGAGCAATGAAGAATTGATGGTTTTGAACTGTGGTGTTGGAGAAGACTCTTGAGAGTCCCTTGGACTGCAAAGAGATCCAACCAGTCCATCCTAAAGGAGATTAGTCCTGGGTGTTCATTGGACAAGGACTGATGCTGAAGCTGAAACTCCAATACTTTGGCCACTTCATGTGAAGGGTTGACTCACTGGAAAAGACCCTGATGCTGGGAGGGATTGGGGGCAGGAGGAGAAGGGGACGACAGAGGATGAGATGGCTGGATGGCATCACTGACTCGATGAACATGAGTTTGGGTAAACTCTGGGAGTTGGTGATGGACAGGGAGGCCTGGTGTGCTGCGATTCATGTGGTCGCAAAGAGTCGGACACGACTGAACTGAACTGAACTGAACTGAAAATCACTGAGGATGGTGACTGCGACCATGAAATTAAAAGATGCTTACTCCTTGGAAGAAAAACTATGACCAATCTAGACAGCATGTAAAAAGCAGAGATGTTACTTTGCCAACAAATGTCCATCTACAAGGCTATGGTTTTTCCAGTAGTCATGTATGGATGTGAGAGTTGTACC
>SJYA01000228.1:2572140-2685166 GCA_006410615.1 Neotragus moschatus
GTGCTGCGATTCATGGGGTCGCAAAGAGTCGGACACGACTGAACTGAACTGAACTGAACTGAAAATCACTGAGGATGGTGACTGCGACCATGAAATTAAAAGATGCTTACTCCTTGGAAGAAAAACTATGACCAATCTAGACAGCATGTAAAAAGCAGAGACGTTACTTTGCCAACAAATGTCCATCTACAAGGCTATGGTTTTTCCAGTAGTCATGTATGGATGTGAGAGTTGTACCATAAAGAAAGCTGAGTGCCAAAGAATTGATGCTTTTGAACTGTGGTGTTGGAGAAGACTCTTGAGAGTCCCTTGGACTGCAAACAGATCAAACCAGTCCATCCTAAAGGACATCAGTCCTGAGTATTCATTAGAAGGAATGATGCTGAAGCTGAAACTCCAATACTCTGGTCACCTGATATGAAGACCTGACACATTGTAAAAGACCCTGAAGTTGGGAAAGATTGAAGGCAAGAGAAGAGGATGACAGAGGATAAGATGGTTGCATGGCATCACCAACTCAATGGACATGAGTTTGAGTAAGCTCCGGAAGTTGGTAACGGACAGGGAAGCCTGGCGTGCTTCAGTCCATGGGGTTGCATAGAGTTGGACATGACTGAGCAACTGAACTGAACTGAATGAGTTAATATTCATTCTTTAACATCTTTCTATTAACAAATATATCCAATTTGCTTTCCTTTAAGTAATTACCTGAGGAAAAGGAAAGGAAAGTAACAGGCGTTTTGAGAAAGAATTTGTTACTTTTTTTTGCATTTAAAAAAATTGAATTTTCTTGTCTGAGTAAAACAACCTTTCCTTTTGAAACTATAATATTTTTGCTGAAGATGGAGCCATCTTTGGCTTCCAGGCATCATTCTCCATCTAGGATTGACACCATGTTTACCAAAATGAAAACTGATATTAATTGAAACTGGTTTTATTGTTTTGTTTTGGTCTTTTTTGCTATTTACATTTTGGCTATACTTGTGTGTGACCATCATTCTGTCCTTAGTCCATGAATGTTTTTCTTTTGCTTTCAACATGGAATTCTCATCATCATAATAAAATTTCTAGGCAAATACTTATTTTTTTCTAGCATTCCTTTAGTCCAACTCTTCCTTATCTTGTAAGTCTAAATTTACTTACCATTTGCACTCAGATGGTGACTGCAGCCATGAAATTAAAAGACGTTTACTTCTTGAAAGAAAAGTTATGACCAACCTAGATAGCATGTTAAAAAGCAGAGACATTACTTTGCCAACAAAGGTCCGTCTAGTCAAGGCTATGGTTTTTCCAGTGGTCATGTACGGGTGTGAGAGTTGGACTGTAAAGAAAGCTGAGCCCCAAAGAATTGATGCTTTTGAACTGTGGTGTTGGACAAGACTCCTGAGAGTCCCTTGGACTGCAAGGAGATCCAACCAGTCCATTTTAAAGGAGATCAGTCCTGGGTGTTCTTTGGAAGGAATGATGCTAAAGCTGAAACTCGAATACTTTGGCCACCTCATGTGAAGAGTTGACTCATTGGAAAAGACTCTGATGCTGGGAGGGATTGGGGGCAGGAGGAGAAGGGGACGACAGAGGATGAGATGGCTGGATGGCAACACCGACTCAATGGACATGAGTCTGAGTGAACTCTGGGAGTTGATGATGGACAGGGAGGCCTGGCGTGCTGCAATTCATGGGGTCGCAAAGAGTCGGACACGACTGAGTGACTGAACTGAACAAATAAATCACACAGAAACTTAACCAGCATGTTTTCTGAAGTTATGTGATGTTGAATGAAAATTTCTGCTAGTGCACATCGAAACTGGTAGAGCTACTCAGACCCATGAAGTTGCTTGTACACTGTTTCATAAATGGCACTCCTGGGAATGTATCCTTAAAAAATATAATTTGGTAGATAAGAAAACAAACAAAAACCAAATAAAAATATTCAGTGTTAATTATTTAAAAGCTATGCAAATGGCCAAATATAGGAGACCAGCTAAGTAAGTATTGTGTGTGCGTGTGCTAAGTTACTTCAGTGGTGTCTGACTCTTTGAGACCTGGTGGACTGTAGCTCACAAGGCTCCTCTGTCCATGGAACTCTCCAGGCAAGAACACTGGAGTAGGTTGCAATGCCCCTCCTGTAGGAGATCTTCCTTACCCAGGGACTGAACCCGTATCTCTTCTGTCTCCTGCGCTGGCAGACAAGTTGTTTACCACTAGAGTCACCTCAGTGAAAAAGAAGACATTTGAAAATATGATTTAAGACAATATAAAAAATATAAAGGTAGTGGTAATGAAAAAGCATTATACAAAATAATATGCTATTTTCTAGCTTTAATTAAATATAACTGCAGATGAGAAAGAAATAGATGGTAATATGCAAAAATGGAAATAGTTGCTGTGCTCAATGAAAGAGTCGTTAATGAAACTTTTTTCAGCAATTATTATTATTGCTACTTCATTTTTTTTGACTTAATTTTGATTTTTTAATTAATAAAGACACTAATTTTCATGTAAAAATTGAGGTTTAATTGACATATATTAGGTTCAAGAGTACAACATAACGATTTTATATTTACGTGGACTGTGAAATGCTTACTGCAATAAGTCTAGCTATCATCTATCACCAGACAAAGTTAGTTTCTTCTCTTGTGATGAGAATGTTTAAGATTAGATCCTTAGCAACTTTCAAATAAATATTACAATACTGACTATAGTCATTATGCTGTACATTATATCCTCATGACTTATTTTATAACTGGTCATTTGTACCTCTTTACCTCCTTCATTCATTTGTCGTACCCACCACTGACTTCCTCTCTAGCAACTACCAATCTGTTCTCTATGAGGTTGGTTTTATTTTGTTTGTTCATTTGTTATATTTTTTAGAGTCCACATGTAAGTGAAATCATCAGTTCTTTGGTTTATTTCATGTAGCATAATACTCATAAGGTCCATCAATGTTGTCACAAAAGGCAAGGTTTCTTTCTCTTTTTTAGCTGAGTAGTACTTCATTATATATGACCCATTATATCTACTATCTTCATGACTCAGGGATCAAACCTGGGTCTCCTACATTGCGACAGATCCTTTACTGTCTGAGCCACAAGGGAAGCCTCATTATATATGATACCACATCTTTATCCATTCATCTATCAGCAAAAACTTAATTATTATAAATAATACTGTAATGACAGGGAGGTTGCAGAGATCTTTTTGAGTTCATGTTTTTATTTCCTTAGGACAAATACCCATGAACAGAATGGCTAGATCATATAGTAGTTCTATTTTTAATTTTTTGAGAAACCTCCATACTGTTTTCCATACTGGCTACACCAATTTACACTCCCACCAAAAGTGCACAAGGGTCCCTTTCCTCCACATTTTCACCCGTGTTTGTTATTTTGTGTCTTTTTGATAAAGCCATTTGAACAAGTATGAGGCAGTACCTTATTGTAGCTTTCATGTGCCTCTCCCTGATGGTTAGTGATGCGGAGCATCTTTGCATGTGCCTGTTGGCCATCTGTATATGTCTTTGGAAAATTGTCTGTTCTGGTCTTTTGCCCATTTTTAATTGGATTTTATTTTGCTATTGATCTGTATGAATTCCTTATATATTTTCAGTATTAACCTTTAATCATATATATGATTGGCAAATGCCTTCTCCCATCCATAGGCTGTCTTTTCATTTTGTTGATGGTCTCCTTCACTGGGAAGAAACTTAGTTTGATGTAGTTCCACTTATTTATTTTGCTTATGCTCTCCTTGCTTCTGGTTATTATTGTTCAGTCACTCAGTCATGTCCAACTCTTTGCAACCCCATGGACTACAGCATGCCAGACTATCCAGTTCTTCACTGTCTCTGGGAGTTTGCTCAAACTAATGTCCATTGACTCAATGGTGCCATTCAACCATCTCATCCTCTGTCACCCTCTTCTCCTCCTGCCCTCAGTATCTCCCAGCATCAGGGTCTTTTCCAATGAGGTGGCTCTTTGCATCAAGTGGCCAAAGTATTGCAGCTTCATTATCAATGCTTTCAGTGAATATTCAGGGTTGATTTCCTTTAGGATTAACTGGGTTTGAGCTCCTTGCAGTCCAAGGGACTCTCAAGAGTCTTCTCCAACACCACAGTTCAAAAGCATCAATTCTTCGGCACTCATCCTTCTTCACAGTCCAACTCTCACATCCATACATGACCACTGGAAAAACCATAGCCTTGACTAGATGGACCTTTGTTGGCAAAATAATGTCTCTGCTTTTTAATATGCCATCTAGGTTGATTATAACTTTTCTTCTAAGGAGTAAGTGTCTTTTAATTTCATGCCTGCAGTCACCATCTGCAGTGATTTTGGAGACCAAAAAAATAAAGTCTGACACTGTTTCCGCTGGTTCCCCATCTATTTGCCATGAAGTGATGGGACCAGATGCCATGATCTTCGTTTTCTGAATGTTGAGCTTTAAGTCAACTTTTTCACTCTCCTCTTTCACTTTCATCAAGAAGCTTTTTAGTTCCTCTTCACTTTCTGCCATAAGGGTGGTGTCATCTGCATATTTGAGGTTATTGATATTTCTCCCAGCAATCTTGATTCCAGCTTGTGCTTCCTCCAGCCCAGCATCTGTCATGATGTACTCTGCATATAAGTTAAATAAGAAGGGTGTTGGCCCTTCTCAAATATAAGATCTTCAACTTTTTGAATTTCTTCCAGTTTTAGGAATAAAACATTAACTTGGTGAAATCCCTCTAGATTTACAATTTTGAAATTATTCATATTGTTAAATATATGGCATATAGAAATATAATTATATAATACTATTTTTAAATGAAAACTAAGATCATGGCATCTGGTCCCATTACTTCATGGCAAATAGAGGGGAAATAGTGGAAACAGTGGCTGACTTTATTTTTGGGGGCTCCAGAGTCACTGCAGATGTTGATTGCAGCCATGAAATTAAAAGACACTTACTCCTTGGAAGGAAAGTTATGACCAACCTAGATAGCATATTAAAAAGCAGAGACATTACTTTGTCAGCAAAAGTCCGTGTAGTCAAGGCTATGGTTTTTCCAGTGGTCATGTATGGATGTGAGATTTGGACTGTGAAGAAAACTGAGCCCCAAAGAATTGATGCTTTTGAACTGTGGTGTTGGAGAAGACTCTTGAGAGTCCCTTGGACTACAAGGAGATCCAACCAGTCCATTCTGAAGATCAGCCTAGGGATTTCTTTGGAAGGAATGATGCTAAAGCTGAAACTCCAGTACTTTGGCCACCTCATGCGAAGAGTTGACTCATTGGAAAAGACTCTGATGCTGGGAGGGATTGGGGGCAGGAGGAGAAGGGGACAACAGAGGATGAGATGGCTGGATGGCATCACTGACTCGATGGGCGTGAGTCTGAGTGAACTGCGAGGAGTTGGTGATGGACAGGGAGGCCTGGTGTGCTGCATGGGATCGCAAAGACTCGGACACAACTGAGCGACTGAACTGAACTGAAAGAAACAAAAACAAAATAGAACTTACAACAGACCTAGCAAGACCAATATGAATAGCTCTACCTAGAGGCAGAGTTATGTAAATTCAATTTATAGGCCTTGAATAGCTTCCCCAATATTGGCCTTTGAAAAGGTCTACACTGATATTTTCAAGAAACTAGCAGCACACTTCACCTTGGAAAAGTAATACTATAAAGACACTGCCATTAGTGATTTTATGTACTTCTACATACCCTTCTTGAATTTGAAATAATGGATAAGTTCAGGTAATAATTTTTCTTCTCTTTCAAATTTTATGACTAAAATATTGAGTTGTGTTTTATGACCTACATTTATTATATTCTGTAGAGTCAGCCAGCCGCTTTAGGCAAAGAATACCTTTGCAGTCAGAAATAAGACTTGGGGAAGAAATCAGAGGTTTAAAATGGGTAATCATATATTCTGGAAGCTGAGGAATTTTCCAAAGATTTTGAAAAACAACCAAATACTGCGTACTGTGTAATATATGAGCAATAATTTTCCAACCCTCCATATAGTTTCTTTTTCTTTTGTGGCTAGGATAATTATCTATTCATGTATGGGCCAGGATTGTTGCTGCTGCTGCTACTGCTGCTAAGTTGCTTCAGTCGTGTCCGACTCTGTGCGACCCCACGGACTGCGGTAAAACTTAATCTGTTCCAGAGCAGTTTAGGTAGTTTTTTTGGAGGAAATGTTTGTTTAACAAATTGCACACCGACAATGGTAAGGAATTTTTAGTTATAAGGAACTCTGACAAGGTTGCAGGAATTATCCAGTCTCAGTTTTCAGTCTCAAGAGTCACATTGAAAGAATGAAATTTAAACACTGTAGATTAAACATGGTAGATTCAAAAACAAGTAAGCCTACTTAATATTTGCGTGACTGGATAAAACACTGAAACTTTAGATCTTTTTCTCTTTAAATTAGGTTCTCACTCTAATGGACCAGATATAATGTTAATATAACTTGTTTCAAAAGAATGAGAACATGGCTTCTATAGGAGAAAGAGATGGAAAGGACAGGGTTCTGACCTGGATTATGATCCTGTTGTGCTCCTAGCTTTCTAGAAGGTTCTGGACCTATCACAGTACTTTGATAAACTTTGCTTTATTTATCAATATGTGAAGCAAATATTTAACCTGGCTGTGATAAGATAGTATATTTGTAAATAAAATCATTAAAAAAATAATGTAAGTTATCATTTATTAGGGAAAAGCACAAGTTAGGCACACTGAGTTTTCACCATAATATTAACATCACAGGCTGCTGCTGCTTAGTCGCTTCAGTGGTGTCTGACTCTGTGAGACCCTATGGACTGTGTCCCATCAGGCTCCTCTGTCTTTGGGATTCTCCAGGCAAAAGTCCTGGAGTGAGTTGCCATGCCCTCCTGCAGAGGATCTTTCTGACCCGGGGATCAAAGCCGGTTCTCCTGCATTGCAGGCAGATTATTTACCATCTGAGCCACCAGAGAAGCTCATAGACTAGCTAGATTGTAAATTTGGTTTATTTTATGGCTTTTACTATCAGAGCCCACCTAAAAATTTTCTGCACTGGGGCTCTCCTTAAGCAGTAGTTGTAGCTAAACAGATCTACTCTCAGTTTGAGCACTCACTGGCTATTATTGACAGTGGTGACTAAAATCTGGTTAAAGTATCTCAAAAATTATGCATTATGTGATAAATTACACTACTAAGGCTTGTGAGAAATAATTTACTTTTTTAGAATTTAGGTCAAGAGCAAAAGCAAAATTATCAGTTATGCATAAACTCAATTTTCTTTCCCTTCAAGAACTTAGAACAAATGTGCTATGGATTTTCTCTGAAGAGGTTTGTAGTTATTATGTTTGTTTTACTTGTTTTTTTACATAGGGAATCTTATTGGCCTTTAAAATGCAACTTAGCAGTATAACTGATGTATTTTTTGCCTCCAATAAAACCAATACATATGACAAAATGAATGCATACTCATTTCAGCCTCTAAGATTTGTTTTTAAATTATTCTGTTTGCAGCCAGGAGAAAAACATGAGATCATTTCTTTCCCTTCTGCCAAAGACAAGCTGACTTCCCCAACCGATGTAGGCAGTTGAGTGCTAAGTCTATCACTGTAGCGTGCTCGAGTCTCCGCACTAGTGCCCTGCCACCTGTGGGGACGCGCTAGGACACGGGAGGGGGCANGTGTGTGTGTGTGTGTGTTTGTATGTATGTGTTACAGTTAGCCTTGAGAAACGCAAGAGGAGAAACCTGGTTTTTCACTTTGCCAAATCAGCAAGCACAATGTGAGCAAGACCTGCAGAATGACTTAAGCTCCTATTCTTCTATTTTAGAATCCCATTTAATGTAAAATTCAGGCACATAAATGATGCGTGACTGCAAATTCAGAACCAGGTGGCCTTGTTAAGAGCAGCGTCATACTGTACGTATTTTTTGAAAGCTTTTTCTTGTACTCTTGGTTAGTTTTCAACACTCATGCAGCCCTCTCCCTAACCAGAACAAGTAATACTAGTAAAGGGCTGTGAGTAGTGAAATGTTGACAGTCTTTGCTGATAATGCAAATATAGCTTATTTCACATTACTAGGAAGATACAAGCTGCATGGCTGGTTTCTGTCACTGTATATTTATACAAATATAAAACAGATGCCTTTTCAGGACTTAGCTATTTTGATGTTCTCTCTAGTTAAAAAATAATAAGAAAATGATCCACAGCTGATTCTTGGTCTTATTTGTTTTTCCCAGTTTAGAAGTAAAGGAACTATTTTTAGCTTACGGAAGCTGTGTCACCACAGGCAATGAAAATATGTGAGCTGGGTTTGTTTCAAAAGGAAAATCTGTTTTGATTCAGCCTTAGGTTAAAAAGTTTTTTTCTGTAAAATGTGTTGAGATTTACCCATAAATTACTGTTGGTTTGCAAAGTATGGATATTTATTTATTTACTTAGAAGATACTGGTGGTTTCCTGGTGAAGTTCAGTGCAGTTAGATCCAGGGAAGTATTTGCCGTTGAGGAGTACAATGGCAGGACTGCATTTTCACACTCGTGATAGGAATGGTGTATGGTGGATGGTACAAGGTCGGTGCCTTGTTCTTTTATTTCAGGAGACTCAAGAGCAGGTGCTAGCAATAGTTCACCAAACACACTCCGCACTGCACAGTGTCTGACCCTGAGGGAGGGTCAATGTATTTATTTATTCACTCAATAAACAAAAATTAACTGTGGTAAGAAAACTAGTTCCAAGCACTTTTGTTTGCTTTCTCAGATTTCATTTCCCGAAAAAACTCAAGTAACAACAGTGAAATATTTAACCCAAGCACCACATTTGCCTTAATTCCCAGCGGTAGAACTCATTGACTGCTGCTGCTGCCAAGTCGCTTCAGTTGTGTCCGACTCTGTGCGACCCCATAGGCGGAAGCCCACCAGGCTCCCCCGTCCCTGGGATTCTCCAGGCAAGAAGCTGGAGTGGGTTGCCATTTCCTTCTCCAAGGCATTAAAGTGAAGAGCGAAAGGGAAGTCGCTTAGTTGTGTCTGACTCTTAGNCGACTCTGTGCGACCCCATAGGCGGAAGCCCACCAGGCTCCCCCGTCCCTGGGATTCTCCAGGCAAGAAGCTGGAGTGGGTTGCCATTTCCTTCTCCAAGGCATTAAAGTGAAGAGCGAAAGGGAAGTCGCTTAGTTGTGTCTGACTCTTAGCGACCCTATGGACTACAGCCTACCAGGCTCCTCCATTCATGGGATTTTCCAGGCAAGTGTACTGGAGTGGGGTGCCGTTGCCTTCTCTGACTCATTGACTGAGGAGGTCCCAATTTCTGAGTCGTAGCCTTTATTTGCAGTATTCTATTTAGAAGATCAGGCTCAGTGTCTTTTCTCTTTTTATTTGCCTTCTTTCGGTGGTGGTAGTGGGGAAGAGAGGTAGTACTTGGTACCCAAGGCCATTATAGTGCATAGCAGTTGCTTTGCTGCAGGAGATGAAAAAAAAACAATGTAGCCAGTTTGAATGAGTGACCTTACAGTCCATTTCTTAATTTAACCTTTTGCTATTTCCTTTTGAATTGTGGTGCTACAGCAATTGCAATATGATTGTGTGTGAAAAATTATTTCCCACTCATAATAGTTTTCTTCTACAGTTTTTCTTTTTTCACACTTCTATTCTGTGGCATTTTATTTTGAATTTCACATCTGCAGGCCATTTAATGAAGATTTTTTGATGGCAGGTAGCTTTTCTTCCCTTTTCCAATGACAAGTGATATTTCACTTGGCAGCGCTATGTACGACCAGGATAGATTTGTTTTCAGGACATTAGACTTGTTTAGCTATGTGAGATCTCTTGACCTGGCTTGGATTAAAATCAGTTAATCATGAGTGGCAAAAAAAAAAGAAAAAAAATGCTGGTTGCAAAACTTTTAGTTTGGCCATGTATTCTGAAGGTGTCATTTTTTAAATGAACATATTTGGGTCATCTTCAGTTTAATAATGGGTTGTATACAAGACATTAAAAGTAAGTTAAGTCTAACTCCCAAGTGCATTTTGGAGTCAAACAGTATCATAAATAGGAAACGGTGGGGGTGATGTGGTGCAAGACTTAGCAGTGCCCCTCCACTAAAAACAAATGTCTGTGTCTGCCAGCCTCGCCTCTCTGTCTTCCACCCATAATATTCCTTAATTATATTGAGGAGTAGAGCAGAGGTTACCTCTGGTGGCAGAGGCAGTAGTAACAACCTTCGACTAGCTCAGTGTTTGGCTAACTTAAAAATTAAGAAAAGAACACTTTGGGGCCACCCACCATTTTCTATGTCTATAAAGAGTGTCTGAGCTTTGACTGCCCGTTAGAATCACCTGGGCAGCTCCTAGGCCTATTAAGTCACAATCTGTGGGAGTAGAAGCCTTCTGGCAGTCTCCCCAGGTGATTGCAGTGTGCAGCGAAGGTTGAGAACCACAGCTCTGTAGTCTTGAGACTGAACTGATTCACACATTGACTTCACTGGCTTGGCTAAAAAGACATTTGACTTTTTTTTTTTTTTTTTCTTTTAATCCAAGCATGTGATTCAAATTCTAGCCCTGCAACTTTTTGTGTGATCTTGGGCCTCATTTTTCTTATTTATATAATGGAGATTAGAATGGCCTATTTCATAAAATACTAAAAGGATAAAATAATACCTATGAAGTCCCATGGCGGATTCATGTTGATGTATGGCAAAACCAGTACAATATTGTAAAGTAATTAGCCTCCAATTAAAATAAATAAATTTAAATTAAAAAAATAATTAATACCTAATGAAGCTTCTAGGGTTCCCTGGTGGCTCAGTGGTAAAGAATCCACCTGCCAACACAGTTAGATCCCTGGGTCATGAAGATCCCTCAGAGGAAGAAAAGGCAACCCACTCCAGTATCCTTGCCTGGGAAATCCCATGGACCAAGGAGCCTGGGGGGGCTACAGTCCATAGAGTTACAAAAGAGTCAGATACAACTTAGCAACTAAACAACAGCAAATGAAGCTTCTAGCATATAGTAGGTACTGCTCATTCACAATTAGCTTTTATTATCATTACGGCTTCTGTTTAAGAGATTTCACCTCTTTTTCTTCCCACGGTTGCCATGGGTAAAATTTTGAAATTCACAGACTTTGTTTTTATAATTAGCTCCTTTTTTGTTGTACCTAAATGCACATCAAAGAAAATAGGTAGCCTGGCGTAAATCCAAGTACTTTACTCTGCAGAAGGGACCCTCTCTGATAATTTAAAGTTAGAATTCAAGTCTGGTTACTAATCAACTGTATATTATGTCAGATGGAGAGGGAGTGATAGCCAGAGATAGGAGTAACCATGTGTAATAAGATCTGGGAGAGGGATGTAACTATGTACAGAAAAATTTTTTTTAAGTAGGATCAAACAGTGGCTAGTTCTTGAAACACTGTATTACATTATTGTAGTGCTATTGGTCTTCCCAGGGATGACCAGAAACCATCAAGAAAAGGTTCATATGTTGTCTTCTATGTTTCTGTTTCCGGAGAAGGCGATGGCACCCCACTCCAGTACTCTTGCCTGGAAAGTCCTATGGACGGAGGAGCCTGGTAGGCTGTAGTCCATGGGGTCGCTAAGGGTCGGACTTGACTGATGCTTCTATTTCAGATCAGTTTGTGACAGTTATTTAAAATAAACAAGTTAATTGAAGTTAGTTGTCCTTGGCCTGGTGTTCCCCTGAGACATGGGATGACCCATTCACCTGAGCATGAAAGCATACTGTTTCTGGCTACTATTTTTCGACCTTCCCTGAATCTGTTTTAAAGAATATTTGACCTCCCTGAATCTGTTTTAAAGAATATTCGACCTCCCCTGAATCTGTTTTAAAGAATAAAAAAGTGTCCTTCAGCTAAGGGACAGATTTTTTTTGTTGTTGTGGTGGTTCTTCTTTCTGTTATTCTTTCATCTCCAGTGCCAGGTGCTTGGCATGATAGGTGCTCAGTAAATAAAAGGTCTATACCTATGTGGTATTGGCTCTCTGCTGATGAATATGCTTATATAAGGTGGGCAGTGAAACGTAGTAGATGTGGGCTGAGGAGTCAGAGTGCTTGGATTTGATGTCTTGGTATATTTTTCTTTTTTTTAACCAGCTGGTGATCTTGGTTTCGCCTTCCCAGGTGGCAGCACACTGGTAAAGAATCTGCCTGCCAGTGCAGGAGATGCAGGGTTCCATCCCTCAGTCAGGAAGACCCCTGGAGTAGGAAACGGCAACCCACTCCAGTATTCTTGCCTGGGAAATCCCATGGACAGAGGAGCCTGGTGGGCTACAGTCTATGGGGTCACAAAAGAGTCAGACACAACTTGACAACTAAACAACAAACAGATATTGTCTAGTAAATGGACATTTGCACTGAAGTACATATATCTTGCAGTTAAAAGGTGAAACTTAGCAGGCTGTTTTTGTTTAATTCTGTTCTATTTAAAAAATGGAACAAAAATGACAACTTTTTAAGTTCAGTCGGGTTTATTTGTATATAAAATCCTGCCTTAAAATTCATTCCCTGAATAAAAGATAAAACTTTGGAAAATATGACTCAAGACTTCTGTTGAATATTTGTGACATGCACGGATATGTTTGGTTCTGCACATTATACCTGCCTTAGTCATCCCTGTAATGGAACTTGCCAATATTGGTTGACCATGGAAGAGAATCGCCCATTATCTGTGAGCCTTTTGTTTTACTGTAACTTTTTATTTTATATTGAGGTAAAGCTAATGCCTAGCGAGCTGCAGTCCGTGGGGTGGCAAAGTCAGACATGACTGAGCGACTGAACAATAGCAAAGCATCTGGTTAACCATGTTTTGATAGCTTCAGGTGAACAGCAAAGGGCCTCAGCCACACATACACGTGTATCGTTCTCCCCTAAATTCTGCTCCTGTCCAGGCTTCTAGGTAACATTGAGCAGAGTTCCATGTGCTATACAGTAGGTCCTTGTTGATTATCCGTTTTAAATATAGCACTGTGTCCATGACCTTTGGAAACTCCCTCTCTCTTCCCCACCATTCCGTCCCCCCTGCAACCCCATGTACCATCGACAGCAGTAAGTTTGTTCTCTAAGTCTGTGAGTCTCTTTCTATTTTGTAAGTAAGTTCATTTGTATCGTTTCTTTTTAGATTCCATGTATAAGGGGTGAGTGAGCCTTTTAAGTCTCAAGTATGTTGTACGGTTGACTACATCCACATAGATTGGAAACCTTATCTTGAGCTTTTAACATTCCCTTTTGCCTCACCAAAAGTGTGGACATAAGACTAGGTTTTAGAGACTTAAGGAATGGGTGAATTGGGAGTTTGAGAATGAAGACTGAAGCTGAGAGTACCGAAGTACAGAGGATTTGAGAGGAACCAGAAGATGGAAGAGAGAAAGAGAGGGAAGGGGACTAACATCAGTTTATGACATTTCAGAACATTGGAGAAGATTCTTGCCCCCACCTCCATGTCCTAAAAAGAAAAAAATAGGAAATAGTGAAGGGGATGTAGGTTTGGCATCAGATATTGTTTGAATACAACTCCGGTGTTTACCAGTGGAGTGACCTTGAGCACACAGGTAACCTCTGTGAACTTTGGTTTCTTCATAGTGCCCTGAGGATAGCAATGTCTATTTTGCACACTTGCGTGGACTAGAAATAATACATTGAATGTGACTGGCACGAATCCCAGAGTGTGTCACTATGACATTTACTAGGAAACCAGGACTTGCTGTTGTAGTTATAGCACTGGCTGCTTTTCATTTCATTTGCCCACCGTATCACATCTGGAAGGTAACAGTTATTAGCTGTGGTCTAAAGGCGGCTCTTTTTGGAGCCATATGCTCAGCGGCTCTTTTTGGAGCCATATGCTCAACTTGGCTGAAACTTATTTAATTTAAGACGCTCTCGCTCTGTTGTTTCTACCGTATTGACCCTTTTTTGGTAAGAAAGGACCTGAGAATGCTGTACATGGTAGTAACTAAGTGTTGCTGTTTTTCATTTTGACAACTCAGTGTTCTTATTTTATCACTGAGGACAAAATGTTTTTGCTACTCTTGCCAGTCAGTGGTTTGTGGGTTTTGTAGCTTTGTTTGGAAGTGAAAGTTATGCATAATATAACTGTACTTTAAAATAAAAATGGCCAACTGTATTTGGTCTTTCAAGCCATTAAAGGGAATTTATTTGGACAGAAATTTGGAAGTTTCCTCGGAAGAATTAAATTATGTGAAGTACATACCATTTATTGTCTCCCACATTCAGGGGCTGTGCTAAACATGATACTTGCATTTTCTCACTAACACTGAACCAAGCACTGTGGTGTGGAGGAGCAATCTGAGGCTCAGAGGGGTTAATTAACTTCCAGCGTCAAAGTTGAATCTAATGAATCTGAATTTGGAACCCTAATGTGACTTTGTAGTCTGGGTTCTTTCCACAGTACTACATTGCCCTCAAAATTATTTTAGTGTCTCATGATGATATTAATTGTTTGGAGAAAGTGGGTTAGGTGCGTCATGTGAGGATTTAAGATAAAATTTAGAATCAGAAGTAACAAGTCTGATTATTTGATACAGCATCTCCAGAGTATAGGGCATTTGGTGCAGTTACAGAACGTGATTTTAGTTGATTCTTGAGTTGATTTTAGGTGATCTGCACATGCTGCTTGAAGTAACATAGAATCACATGAGAAATGGCTGTTTTTTTCTGAATTCCCTTTCAGTGTTTTCTTGACAAGTCAAGGAGGAACTCTCAGTTTGATTCTAGAATCTCTCGTTGATGTAGCTGCTCATTTGTTTTTCTTAAAGAGAGCAGACTTCAGGCAGCCAAACAGCCTGATAGCTAGACTTTAATAATTGTTTGTTGTTTTATTGCATTTAAATTTCACAATTACCGCCCACTGATGCCACGTGAGTCAGATTTTTCATTTACAAGGTAGTAATATAAAGTTTCCCTTTTAGAAGTTTATCATAGGGGAAAAAGTGACCATTTGGCGTCTCATAGTACCTGTACAGGTTTTGCATGCATGGAGTAAGAATAAGATGCAGGAGAACCTGCATCTCCGAAGTTTAGGAACAGATCAAATCGCTTCGTGATACCGACACTGTATTTTACAGTTAAGAAAACAGTTTGGAAGAGGATGAGTCACTAAGTATGTATCTCAAGCTGAGCCCAGAGTCTACACTGACTTCCAGAGCCACATAGCATTCCTCCAGGGCTGCACCCTGCAGCCCCTGGAGACCAGCAGCACCCTCATTGCAGTTTGAGCTGAAATGGGTGTTGCTATTTTTAAACAATGCTCTGTAGTTCTGAATGGCACACTTGTGTTCTTTGTTTTTATTGGCTTATGGGTGCTTTTCCAGAGGACATGCCAGCCATTGCCCTACGCTAATAAGCCTCACTAAATAGGCTCATAGCCTGGAGGGCTGCAGGCATGAAATAAATTGCCTGTTATAATAGTGTGACATTTTAAAAAATATTGCTTTAGCTATTTTTCATATATAAAATGTCATAATATGATAGATAATGAATAGAAAGATGTGCTGTCACTCTGAAGGATGAGGCATTTTAGAACATTTGAATGACACCATTTCCTTTCCTTTGAGAATAAGTGAACTTAAGAAAAATATATTATCATTTTAGGAGAGTCAAACATTTCATTTCCTATTTCACATCTCATTTAAAGCCTCTTTTTTAAGTGTAATGTTTAAGAAAACACACAAAAATCGACGACTCAAGCTATGTAAGAGGACTTGACATTGCTCATATGCTCTAGATGACAGCTGCTGCTGCTAAGTCGCTTCAGTCGTGTCCGCCTCTGTGCGACCCCATAGACGGCAGTCCACCAGGCTCCCCCGTCCCTGGGATTCTCCAGGCAAGAACACTGGAGCGGGTTGCCATTGCCTTCTCCAATGCATGAAAGTGAAAAGTGAAAGTGAAGTTGCTCAGTCGAGTCCGACTCCTAGTGGCTCCATGGACTATAGCCTACCAGGCTCCTCTGTCCGTGGGATTTTCCAGGCAAGAGTACTGGAGTGGGTTGCCATTGCCTTCTCCGAGACAATAGCTATGATATTGTAAAAATAAAATATTCTAAATATAGATTAAAAATGGGAAGTTGATAAATTAGTTATTTAGTTTGATTAGTGTAGAACAGTTTATTAAGCTTTACATTAGTGAGATTTAGTATTATAAAAATCTGTACTTCCTATGGCATTGACTGCTCAACCTAATAACAAATATTTAGAGGAAATTTTAAAGATGTTATATCCTTTAAAAAGATTTGTTTTTGNCCACCAGGCTCCCCCGTCCCTGGGATTCTCCAGGCAAGAACACTGGAGCGGGTTGCCATTGCCTTCTCCAATGCATGAAAGTGAAAAGTGAAAGTGAAGTTGCTCAGTCGAGTCCGACTCCTAGTGGCTCCATGGACTATAGCCTACCAGGCTCCTCTGTCCGTGGGATTTTCCAGGCAAGAGTACTGGAGTGGGTTGCCATTGCCTTCTCCGAGACAATAGCTATGATATTGTAAAAATAAAATATTCTAAATATAGATTAAAAATGGGAAGTTGATAAATTGGTTATTTAGTTTGATTAGTGTAGAACAGTTTATTAAGCTTTACATTAGTGAGATTTAGTATTATAAAAATCTGTACTTCCTATGGCATTGACTGCTCAACCTAATAACAAATATTTAGAGGAAATTTTAAAGATGTTATATCCTTTAAAAAGATTTGTTTTTGAAAAACATGTTAAATTCTACTGATGTCAAACATCACTTTTATTAGAAAATGAAAAAAAAATCCTCCTTATAGGTAACTGTCAGCTCAAAATCCAGAAGTCGTCTAAGTTTTATCTGGGTGTGGATATGACTCCTTGGAAATAGTTCCTCAAGTATAATTTCTCAAGTTCAATTCCTCTTCGTTGATGGATCTGTGAAACTAAACCTCAATTCAAGCAACATACAACAGTGGACCAGGCATAAGATACCTACATCTTCTTATTCAAAAAAAAAGCACAAAGTACAAGGTGTGTGGGAGTTGTTGGTCCATGAAAATTCTGAAATCCAGTTAGGCAGATGTTCCTCAACTAGATTCAGTCCTGGGAATAATCCTTCATGGTTCTTGATTCTACTCTATGGAGTATTGAGTTATCTTTCCTATTCAAGAAGGGTGGTATGTGTTTACAGCTGAGTTTTCTCAGCCTGTTTCTTGCCTATAGAAAGTTGGGGATTTATGGTATTTTTTCATTTAGGACTCTCTCCATTCCTTCTAGTCAAAACTGGCAGTGTTTCTCCTGATAAAATCCTCTCAAAACTTTGGTGGGTCTCCCATGAAGCTTATTGACGTTTACTCTTGTTAGTCAAAAAGCACACCCATCTTAGAGATGATTCCTTCTCTACCTTGGGTTTCTGCAAAAATAAGGGAGAGACAATGCCCTTTAACTTAGCAAAACCCTGTTGAGAGAACTTGTGTTAGGTGAGCTTGATTAAGAAAACTTGCACTTAAGAGGACCTGTGAGTCACACCCTTAAAAGTTGTAGGAGGTCTTATAGCCTGATTGAATAATACTCTGACGTGCCACATTTCCCAGGGCTTACCAAGAGGATTTCAGAAGCTACAACCTTGACCTCACTTTACACTTTTTTTCAGACAGTTCCCTAGAAATGATCTTTGGTTGGTAACTATTTCTTGATTTTAGCGTTACTGAGAATCTTCAAAACCTTCAAGTCTTGTCTTTTTTGTTTAGTGATCCCTCCCCCAATTTATCTTCTCACAGGTTTCCCTAAACAGCAAGAAGAAACCAGGTAGCCTTTTTAGTACTTTGCTGGGAAGTCTCCTCAGCTAAATCACACAGTTCATTTGGCACTTTAAAAACATCTCATCTAACTGCACAAATCTGCAGGTCACGTAACTACATGTTAAGTGTCAGTATTGTTAAACCTTCTGCCACTACGTAATTTCTAGTTTCCAAAAAGATTTTCTTCACTTTCATTCATGCTCTTGTTAGAAACCTCTTCAAAGTCTAAAATTCTGTGAACAGTGTGTTCAAGATAGTTTACACTTTGACTCATGCTCTTCTTAGGCCCACCACACAGTTCCATAGCCACTACCACCATTTAGATTTTTGTCATGGCAGCACTCTGCTTCCAAAATCTGGACTAGTTATCCTGCTAAATAGCAAATTTCCCCCAGACTGAATTGATTTTGAACAACAAATACTATGACAGTATTTGTTGGAAAGGAATTGACTTAGCTGAGTGATTCAAGATCTCTCAGGCTTTTGGAGTCAGACTTCTGATCAGGGTTGTGTCAACTGTGCTGTGCTTAGTCAGTCAGTCATGTTTGCCTCTTTACGATCCCTTGGACTGTAGCTCACCAGTCTTCTCTGTCCATGGTATCCTCCAGACAAGAATACTGCAGTGGTTTGCCATGCCCTCATTCAGAGTATCTTCCCAACCCAGGGATCAAACCCATGTCTTCTGCATTGCAGGCAGATTCTTTACCATCTGAGCCACCAGAGAATCAGGGTTGTAGTTATCTCAAGATTTGACCAGGACTGGAGAATCTGCCTCAGAATTCACTAATGTGATTGCTGGCAGGCCTCAGAATATCCAATTCTAGTCTCACTCTTCCAGGGCTTTCCATAGGAATTTCCATAGTTCCAACCTGGAACTTTCAACAGAATAGCTGGCTTCCCTCAGGGCAAGAGATCGAAGAGCAAGAGCAACAGGCAGGGAGAGAGTTTGTATGAACCCAAGGTGAATATGAAAGTATTCTAATAACCTCATCTTGAAGGTATAACTCACGACTTCCTGCCCTATTCTGTTCATTATTGTTGAATCACCAAGTTTAGCCTGTGCTCAAGGGTAAGAATAACAGAATGCAGGAATCATCTGGGGCCATCTTAGTAGCTGCCTCCCACAGTGTAAGAATGTCATTGTCTTTGTTGGAAATATCCTTACCAAAGTCATCTTTGAGTATTTGCTATGTGCCAGGTACTGTTCTAAGTTATATTCTTGGATTATCCAGTGTAATTGTAATTTTGTAAAAAATGTTTTACTGTATATTAAAATGTGATTTACCATTTAATTTGACATAATAAAAAATGACATTTGAAATCATGGCACCTCAGAGGAAAATTATCTGGTCTTTAAACTATCTGACCAGGAAGAATTCAAATTAAAAGAGATTTTCAGGTAACTCTCTGAAGTATAAACCTAACTAGGAGGCTGTTAGGGGAAATCCCAAAGTTGAAGCCATCCTGTCCTTAGAGAGTTTCAAAACCCACTGACAATTTGTGAAAATTTCACAGTCCTGCAAATGACTGTATTTGTTAGTAGCTAGGAATGGAGTAGAATGTATTTGTCCATATGGTATTTTCACTTGCTTCTGAGTGTGTTCCTTTTGACTTTATATAGCCTGCAGCGCTTGTGAAGACTTTATTATTTGATAGTCAGAAGATACATATTTTTAATGGAGTTTAACTGGTTTTAGAAAGATAGGTCTTTGATTTAAAGAAAGAGCATTAGTTGCATGAATAGTAATTTCAACTTGTTCATTCATTCCTATTTTGAAAGTCGTTTTATATATTGTAATACATGAGTATTCTTTTGTGCTATTGATAAAATTAAAAAATAGAGCATATAGGCATATTATGAAAACATCATTAAATGTTATGAACAATTGAAGTTTCAAATTCATACTCTGGCCTCACTCTTCCAAACATACTTTAGTAATTAAAGATACTTGAGTTGAATATTTCTATTTTCCATTTTACTTCCATTGTACTTTCCTAAACAGATTTCTATAAGAGGTGGGATCATCAGGAAGTGGATAGAGAATACTTTGTCCAAATGTTTGAAGCTATACTTCACTTAAAAATCAAGGGGAGTTTCCATTCTTGTAAGTGAGAAGTTGCTGTTGAATATCTAGCTATCAGTGATCATCTTCCTGCACCTACTGGTATCTATGTGAGTACCAGATTGCTGCCATGATCCTCACTGTTAGGCTAGGTTGCTGTGGGCCTCATATCTTAGTGATATCCTCATAGATTGAAGTCCCTTGAGACATATGGTCTTTGTTCTGTGTCCGAACATGTAGAAAATTCCCTGTGTGTTCTATAGGGTACAGTGTAGTTCTTAGGGAGACTTACAGTCTGCATGTTGTGTTTCTCTTATTTACCTTTTGCTACTCAGATTGGCTGGGGTCCATATGGATTAAGCCAGAGGATGCTCTTTTCTGTTGCTACTGCCCAAAGAAGCAGTAACTACTAACCCAGTTAGCTGCTGCTGCTGCTACTGCTAAGTCGCTTCAGTCATGTCTGACTCTGTGCGAGCCAGAGACAGCAACCCACCAGGCTCCCCCATCCCTGGGATTCTCCAGGCAAGAACACTGGAGTGGGCTGCCATTTCCTTCTCCAATGCATGAAAGTGAAAACTAAAAGTGAAGTCGCTCAGTCATGTCTGACCCTCAGCGACCCATGGACTGTAGCCTTCCAGGCTCCTCCGTCCATGGGATTCTCCAGGTGAGAGTACTGGAGTGGGGTGCCGTCACCTTCTCCGAATGATGGTATTTATGAGTACATGTGAGACCCTGTTTTTAGCCTCCAAGAAATTTTCATCTGAGGATCCCACAGTAACAATACTTTGAGCAGAGGCTGAGCTTTTAAAGAAAGACTGCTTTGTTTTTATGGTGGGCCTCCAGCTGATCTCAAAACTGCCTCCTACTAGGTGACAACTCAGTCCTGAGATTATGTTGTGTGTCTTGTCTGTGGCCCTCTCTTCCTCAAGGGTGGCATTTTCAATTTGGGATCAGTGAGAGGTCCATGAACTTTGTGAAAATTTATGTCAATTTTATATATATGCCTTTTTCCAAGACAGAAGTCATAGATAGCTTTTATCAGATCCTTAAAGCATCAGTGACCTGAAAAAGGTTAAGAACCACTGCTTTAGGGCAAATTCCTCCTTCTGAGGTTTTTTTAAGTCTATCTTGGAATTTTACCTCCTCTGGTTCTACCTCATGAATCTTCTGGAAAGTGGCCCTGTTTGTAATGGGATTGTCAATGCTCAATGCTGTTCCTCTAAAGCCCAAATCCCTACCACCCCCTTTAAGTGTAAGAATCCTGATTAGAGATTTAAATGACATTTCATAAATTGCATTCCTAGAATCTGCTAGTAATCGCTTGTTGCTGTTTAGTCTTTACATTGTGTCCAACTCTTTTTGTGACCCCAGGTACTGTAACCCGTCAGGCTCCTCTGTCCATGGGATTTCCCAAGCAAGAATATTGGAGTGGGTTGCCATTTCCTTCTCCAAGGGATCGTCCCGACCCAGGGATTGAACCTGAGTCTTCTGCATTGTCAGGAAGATTCTTTACCACTTAGCCACCTGCAAAACCCATTAGTAATTGCTTAGTAAATAATAAAAGAATGTCTTGTTATCATGTGAGAAATTTAGGCTTTTCAGATTGCTTTATATTCATGATATTTAAAGCAATATGCAACAATTATTTTCATTTTAAATTTGGGGAAACAGAAATCACACAGCAAGACAGTGACACACTTGGGCATAATGCTCAAATTACTTGAATCCTAATTCAGAGCTTTTACTAATCCTCAGTTTCCAAAGCTACATCACCCTGGAACTCTTGATAAAAGGAGGTTTTGACAGTATCTATTCACAAAATAGAATTTCTGACTTTGCCTCCTCAGAATTAAGAATATCCCCAGATGGTGACTCAGCTCAACTTGAGAACTTGTCTCTTTGGGACCCACCTGCCATCCCCCATCCCCCTTCCCATCTCTGGGTTCACAGAAGGTTCTGCTGGCTGCTCATGCTCCCACTTCCTGCTCCACTCTGCAGCTTTCCACTTACTCAGTGGCATGTTTCCCTTGCTTTTTTCTGCATCACAAGTGCCCGGGAGGACAGAGGCAGGCTCCATAGGATTGGATCCCAGGGTAATAAGAGTGATAGTCACCATGGTGAACTTGGCTCCCCCACACTTCTCATCTCTCTCTGGCACATTGTCCTTGGCCCAAAATTAGAGGCTTAAGCGGTCCCTTACCTTTGGATGGTTCTTTCTCAGACTCCTCTGCAACCTGGGGTATAGATAGGGGTAAGCTAAAGGAGATCAGTCCTGGGTGTTCTTTGGAAGGACTGATGCTAAAGCTGAAACTCCAATACTTTGGCCACCTCATGCAAAGAGTTGACTCATTGGAAAAGACTGATTCTGGGAGGGATTGGGGACAGGAGGAGAAGGGGACGACTGAGGATGAGATGGCTGGATGGCATCATCAACTCAATGGACATGAGTTTGGGTGAACTCCGGGAGTTGGTGATGGATATGGAGGCCTGGCGTGCTGCAGTTCATGGGGTTGCAAAGAATCAGACACGACTGAGCGACTGAACTGAACTGAAGCCCACACCCAGATCCTACTATTGGAACTTTCACCACAGGCCCTGTACAGGGGGGCTTTGAAGTTCTCCAGTCAACTGGTTCTCCAGCTGTGTTTTTTAGCTTCCAGATGTAGAAGCCAAATCACTCCTAAATAAGTCACAGATTGGAAAAGCAGGAAAGAATGTTTGTAGAAACCAGGTTGCAAAGAGAAACATATGGATATGTTTTGGTTTGGCCCACACAGTGCCCGGAAAAATTTCAAGGTAGTTGTCTACATGGAAAAAGAAAGATATTTTATGTAAACATCTAGATTTCAGACTGTTTGAAAAGTCATAGGATCTCTTGACCCTGGTCTGTGTTCTTGTGCGGCTTGCGCTTTGAGTGGGGCATGCGGGCTTCGGTTGGCAAAATTTCCATTGGAATTCTTCCTCTCAAATAACTTATTTATCAATGAAAAAGGGCAAGCTTCAGAGAGATCAGATGAGCTGACAACTCTGCCATCTTGTGTGGTAGCCACTGGTGCTGTGTGGAAAAAGCACTAAAAGTGTGTGACTGAGTGAAATTTCATAATTTATGTAAACTTAAAATTTAAAGCTGAAGCATTGTGAAATATTTTTCAGTTAANAAAAGTGAAGTCGCTCAGTCATGTCTGACCCTCAGCGACCCATGGACTGTAGCCTTCCAGGCTCCTCCGTCCATGGGATTCTCCAGGTGAGAGTACTGGAGTGGGGTGCCGTCACCTTCTCCGAATGATGGTATTTATGAGTACATGTGAGACCCTGTTTTTAGCCTCCAAGAAATTTTCATCTGAGGATCCCACAGTAACAATACTTTGAGCAGAGGCTGAGCTTTTAAAGAAAGACTGCTTTGTTTTTATGGTGGGCCTCCAGCTGATCTCAAAACTGCCTCCTACTAGGTGACAACTCAGTCCTGAGATTATGTTGTGTGTCTTGTCTGTGGCCCTCTCTTCCTCAAGGGTGGCATTTTCAATTTGGGATCAGTGAGAGGTCCATGAACTTTGTGAAAATTTATGTCAATTTTATATATATGCCTTTTTCCAAGACAGAAGTCATAGATAGCTTTTATCAGATCCTTAAAGCATCAGTGACCTGAAAAAGGTTAAGAACCACTGCTTTAGGGCAAATTCCTCCTTCTGAGGTTTTTTTAAGTCTATCTTGGAATTTTACCTCCTCTGGTTCTACCTCATGAATCTTCTGGAAAGTGGCCCTGTTTGTAATGGGATTGTCAATGCTCAATGCTGTTCCTCTAAAGCCCAAATCCCTACCACCCCCTTTAAGTGTAAGAATCCTGATTAGAGATTTAAATGACATTTCATAAATTGCATTCCTAGAATCTGCTAGTAATCGCTTGTTGCTGTTTAGTCTTTACATTGTGTCCAACTCTTTTTGTGACCCCAGGTACTGTAACCCGTCAGGCTCCTCTGTCCATGGGATTTCCCAAGCAAGAATATTGGAGTGGGTTGCCATTTCCTTCTCCAAGGGATCGTCCCGACCCAGGGATTGAACCTGAGTCTTCTGCATTGTCAGGAAGATTCTTTACCACTTAGCCACCTGCAAAACCCATTAGTAATTGCTTAGTAAATAATAAAAGAATGTCTTGTTATCATGTGAGAAATTTAGGCTTTTCAGATTGCTTTATATTCATGATATTTAAAGCAATATGCAACAATTATTTTCATTTTAAATTTGGGGAAACAGAAATCACACAGCAAGACAGTGACACACTTGGGCATAATGCTCAAATTACTTGAATCCTAATTCAGAGCTTTTACTAATCCTCAGTTTCCAAAGCTACATCACCCTGGAACTCTTGATAAAAGGAGGTTTTGACAGTATCTATTCACAAAATAGAATTTCTGACTTTGCCTCCTCAGAATTAAGAATATCCCCAGATGGTGACTCAGCTCAACTTGAGAACTTGTCTCTTTGGGACCCACCTGCCATCCCCCATCCCCCTTCCCATCTCTGGGTTCACAGAAGGTTCTGCTGGCTGCTCATGCTCCCACTTCCTGCTCCACTCTGCAGCTTTCCACTTACTCAGTGGCATGTTTCCCTTGCTTTTTTCTGCATCACAAGTGCCCGGGAGGACAGAGGCAGGCTCCATAGGATTGGATCCCAGGGTAATAAGAGTGATAGTCACCATGGTGAACTTGGCTCCCCCACACTTCTCATCTCTCTCTGGCACATTGTCCTTGGCCCAAAATTAGAGGCTTAAGCGGTCCCTTACCTTTGGATGGTTCTTTCTCAGACTCCTCTGCAACCTGGGGTATAGATAGGGGTAAGCTAAAGGAGATCAGTCCTGGGTGTTCTTTGGAAGGACTGATGCTAAAGCTGAAACTCCAATACTTTGGCCACCTCATGCAAAGAGTTGACTCATTGGAAAAGACTGATTCTGGGAGGGATTGGGGACAGGAGGAGAAGGGGACGACTGAGGATGAGATGGCTGGATGGCATCATCAACTCAATGGACATGAGTTTGGGTGAACTCCGGGAGTTGGTGATGGATATGGAGGCCTGGCGTGCTGCAGTTCATGGGGTTGCAAAGAATCAGACACGACTGAGCGACTGAACTGAACTGAAGCCCACACCCAGATCCTACTATTGGAACTTTCACCACAGGCCCTGTACAGGGGGGCTTTGAAGTTCTCCAGTCAACTGGTTCTCCAGCTGTGTTTTTTAGCTTCCAGATGTAGAAGCCAAATCACTCCTAAATAAGTCACAGATTGGAAAAGCAGGAAAGAATGTTTGTAGAAACCAGGTTGCAAAGAGAAACATATGGATATGTTTTGGTTTGGCCCACACAGTGCCCGGAAAAATTTCAAGGTAGTTGTCTACATGGAAAAAGAAAGATATTTTATGTAAACATCTAGATTTCAGACTGTTTGAAAAGTCATAGGATCTCTTGACCCTGGTCTGTGTTCTTGTGCGGCTTGCGCTTTGAGTGGGGCATGCGGGCTTCGGTTGGCAAAATTTCCATTGGAATTCTTCCTCTCAAATAACTTATTTATCAATGAAAAAGGGCAAGCTTCAGAGAGATCAGATGAGCTGACAACTCTGCCATCTTGTGTGGTAGCCACTGGTGCTGTGTGGAAAAAGCACTAAAAGTGTGTGACTGAGTGAAATTTCATAATTTATGTAAACTTAAAATTTAAAGCTGAAGCATTGTGAAATATTTTTCAGTTAAGCACAGCTTTATCATTCTGGTGGTACTGTATTTTGATTAACTCTTGGGTCATGTTAGATATTATTGGATTATTAGTTATTATTAGATATTATTGCAATGCATGTATACTTTGTACTTTTTAAAATGTGGCTTCAGAAATCTAAAAATTGCAAATGTGGTTCACGGTGTATTTCTGTTGGATGATGTTGACCTGACAGAGGTCACACAGCGTGTTGGTGGAAAATCTGGACTATGTCAGCTGATGTCCACGATTCTAAGCATCTTTTTTCTTTATTGTCAATACTTTATAAAGTGTTACCCAAATTTTCTTATAATTCTCAAAACCTTTTCATTGTACCAGTCAATCTCACAAACTCCTCTAGGAGTTTATTTTTCCTCATTCTTGCATGGCATATGATACAGAGGAGACTTTATTCAAATAAAAATACAGCTTTGTGTGCTATAGTGGTCATATAGTAAAGGTTATTTTAAAGATAATACAGTTAATGTTCATGATATATAAAGGCTAAAATTATTTTCTCATTTTAAGTGATACTGACCGTTAGTTGTCTCTGAATTATTTAAGAAAATAATTTTAAACATATTCAAAATAACATTGTATTTGATTTTGTCACAAATGTATATTAGTCTAAAATTAGTTGCATATTGTATCTCGTTGTATAACCAGCACCCTGATCAAAAATGCAACACCACCAGCATCCCAGAAGTTTCCTTGAGCCCCTTGCAGTCATGAACTGCTCCTCACTCCCTAAGGATAATTGCTACGAATTGATTTTGCCTGTTTTTATATTTTACATCAATGAAATCAAACAAATGAACCAAACAGTTCTTTTTCTTAACGTTGTGAGATTCATCCAAGCTATTACATGTAGTTATAGATTGCTTGCTTCTTTTAGTATGCCATCTTATAAGTCTATCACAATTTATCCATTCTATGATTGATAAGCATTTGAGTAATAGGTCTGCTGCTATGAATGCTCTAGTTCCTTTTGAGTTTTTTTTAAGGGCTAGCAACTACTTGATGTCCTCAATGACTATAGCTTAAGGTCTATTTTGAGTGCATTTGCCAAGTTGTTACTTTATTATTTCTCCTCTATTAGTGCTAATTTAGTATCTTTAGGCATCCTGTCTGTATGCACTGGACTATTACCACTACAAATTAAAAAACATGACCAAAAATAAAAGCAACTAAAACTTAACATTCAAAATGCAAGTGTTGGTGTCATTGTTCAGCCAAGGATAAGGATAAGCTGCCTAGGGATCTGTCCAGATGAGAGCTAGCTTATCTTTTCTCTGTTCACCATCATTTCTGCTCTTCTAATACATTGTTTTTCCATTTGTACTGTGTAAAAGGGTCATTTTAAAGTAATTAATTTATTTAAAAATCTTAAAATTACGTCAGGCCCGATTCTTCCTTTTTGCTAATTTCCTGAAACATGTTCACAATCCCTTGATTTGGGAACATTGCCTCTCACTAGAAGTGTCCAGAGGATAGCCAAGCATTTGAGAGGAGTGGGACAGAGTTAACTCAGATATCTGGTGGGTGGTTGAACTAGCCTTGAGAATATTTCTAAACTAGAATAATGTCATTTTTAAATTCTGAGATGCTAGCTTAAGTGAACAATAATGAAAATAAGAATTATTTATAGTGACATGCTCAGCAATTTCACACTAGAGTTTGCTTTATTACGTATAAATGGCTAAAAAGGTAATGATGTTCTTGGAATTGATTCATGAACATTCATTAATGTTACTTTTATAATTTGTCATAATAGAACTTGTGCTATGCTACAGTTTGTCTTTGTACAAATTATGATAGAAAAAAATTAATAAGATATTTATGCTAACCAAAATCTACCCTAGTTTTTTAAAAGAATAGATTTCTAAATAGATTTCTAAATCACTGAGGAGTATATCCTCCTAGCCACAGAATTAACAAATATCTCCTATCTTGTGATTCATGCAGGCCCTAGAAGTATTAGTATTCAAAAGTAATAAGATTGTATGTACTAAACTCTTCTTTAATTTCAGATTTTTAGAGATTTATACTGGCTGCCATCCCCAACACTACTTAGTTTACACCTGTGAAATTTCGAAGGGAAGCTATTCAGTAACTCCTCAAAAAACCATATGGGTGGTTCTGGAATCTTATCAGGTATTTAGGGAGATACTTTCAGTTCACTTAGAGAATTGCTTAGTAGAGACATCTGAGATTAAAAAATTATAACTTGGGTTTCTTAAAATATAGCCCATTCAATATATTATAGTTTATTTCTGAAAATTAGACTACACAGAACAAATGTCTTTCCATGACATTTTCTTTAATTTTTTTTAATTGAAAAGACTTCTGATTCTGTTTGTTTAATATAAATTTATTTTAGTTGGAGGTTAATTACTTTGTAATATTGTATTGGTTTTGCCATACATAAACATGAATCCAGTCAAGGAAAATTACTGTTGTGAATTTAGGATAGGTAATCCAAAGAGGTGTGATTTGATGCAACTAATATTACGTGAGTAGCCATATAAAGATACTGAGCATCAGTATTTTTTTTGTTTTGTAGCAGTTTAAAAGTCTATTACTTAAAGAATAGACATATTCATGCTTACTGCTTGTCTGTGATTTGAACATTGTGGCCTGGACTTTACCTAGCCTGATTTATCTGATCTAAGAGGTAGACAAACTTGGAACTGGCTCACTGTCCTTTTATCACCTCATTGGCCAAGCAAGACGCATGGTCAGTCCCAACACTGATGGATTGAGGGGTGGAAGAGTACTCTGCCCACAGCAGTAAGCACTATTCTGTGGTTGGCAGGGTATGAGTATATAATTAACAGTAATGAAGGTTAAAAAATTTGGAGTGATGACCCCATCTACCAGAGTCAATTTCAAAATTGGTACAGTGTGAGATAAAAGAAGAAAGCTTCTTTCATTTGAAGAAACACTTTATGGTGATTTGACATAGACTTTTTCAAAAATTAACATGGATTAACATAATCAGACAAAACTTAGCAACTAAACAACAACAAAAAACATAGTTTTAATCATATTTGGTTTTCTAGGCAAAAACGTATGAGTTCATAATGAAAAGACATGTAGCAGAAATTATAAACAAAAGGCAATAGGTAAATATGTTCCTTTTTTTCTTCAGTCAGCAAACTTTTCTGAAGCACCTGCTGTCCACAGGCTTTCTCAGAGGATATAGTTTTATAGGTGCTGCCATTAAGAGACAGAATGTAAATAAGTATCCTTTAAAGCTGAAGGCTTATCTGTTCGGTTTTTATGACTGCTCTTTCAGTGGCATAGAATTAGTAGAACTTCTCTGCTGAAGTATTTCAATGTTTAATATGGTGATTTTAGCCCCAAAAGCAAATGTGATAAAATATAGGATTCAATCTTACATACTAGTTTATAAGGGTTTTTTAAAAAAGCTAGAACAATTTAGAACATGGACCCACGGATAAGTTTGGGCATTTAAAATTTTTTGTAGACTTCTTGTAGGTATTCAAATAATGCTTGGCTTTTAAAAAATATCCAGTATATATATATGTGTGTATTATATATCCATGGGAATTCTTTTCTTTAAAAAAAATTGAATGACAAATTATGCCACTAGTATTTATTTATTTGAAGGTTCTAGCACCTACTATGGCAACTATATCTTTTTATACCCAAGGCTTTATGTTTTTGTACCCAAGGCTTTGGGGGAAAACTATGGAAAACTGAGAGAAATAGATAGCCTTTTTGTCAGTCTTTCTGTTTTTCTTTCTATATTTTTAATATATATATCTAATTTTAAGCATTTCTTCAAAATACCCTCATTTTTCAAGTTGCATATTTTTTAATTTTTAAATAATCTTTTATTCAGTTAGTTATTTTTGGCTGTGCTGGGTCTTCCTTGCTGGGCAGGCTTTTCTCCAGTGAGTTGGGGCTGCTCTGGTTACAGCATGTGGACTTCTCGTTGCGGAGACTCCTCTTGTCGCGGTAGTTGCAGCACATGGCGCAGTAGTTGTGGCCTTGGGGCTCTGGAGCTCGGGCTCTGTAGTTGTAGCACATGGGCTTAGTTGCTCCACAGTATGTGGGATCTTCAGACTGGGGATTGAACTAGTGTCCCTTGCTTTGCCAGGAGGACTCTTAACCAATGGACCACCAGGGAAGCCCTGCATATTTACTGATTCCTTCCATTTAATGTGAGATTGTGTATGATTGTGTGTATGTGTGTGTACATGTCTAATCACTTACGAATGATACTGGTCTTTAGTTATAGTAGCAATTTATTTATATTTTAAAGCTTGATTCTTATGTTTCAGCTTGAGAGTATAAAAATATTTTGCTAAAAAAGGGAAGCTGAAGGTTCATCCCTCAGTACACAAATAATGGCCTTAATTTGGAAATAGTTAATTTCCTGTGAGTCGTCCTGACATGCTTTTTGGGCTTACACTAGAAAAAGCAGTAGTAAGAAGAGGCAGGTTTTGTTTTGTTTTTTTTTCGACAAGTTTATTTCTGTACTTTCTGTGAACAATGCCTGCTCAGAAAGTTTTCAGAGTAGGAACATGTAGATTCTTGTTAAATGCCAGTTACTGAAACTAATACTCTATGAAACCAGTGAATAATTGGCCAGTTACCGTGTATTTATTCTTTAACTTAAAGAAATACTTCTTGTTAATTAACTTTGTTCCTTTGGGAATACGTTGGTGTGGAAAGAAAATCTGGCTTTAGTTTTTCTTCATCTCTTTTTATTTATTTATTTTTTAACTCTGCTAATTGATTCTTAAGTACTAAAAACAAGTCTGATTGGCATCAATTGGAACAGACACCAAAAAGAACATTTCTGAGTAATTATTTTGTAAAGAGAAGAGTCTTACCAGGCCCCATAGCATTTTTACTGCAAGAAATTACAGTTTTTTTAACTATCATACCCAGAATTATGTCTTGAACTTTGAATTATGTCTCATTCGATTATATCTAATTTCCCCTCTTTCTAGGTCTGTTCTGGTGTTATCCAGGTCACTCAAAAAACCTATTGGCATGGTGTAGACTACATGGATTATTTTTTATAGTTGTGTTGACCCTACTTTCAAAATACATATCCTGTCTTACTAATCTGTACTATTTCTAACATCCTAGTCTGATTCACTGTCCTCTCTTGATTGGGCTGATTGCAGTAGGCTTCTACCTGGTTTTCTTGCTTCCACCCTTACCTACCACATGCTAGCTCAGTAGTTTATAAAGATTATTCTTTGTAAAATATAAGTTAGGTAATGTTATTTTCCATTTCTCTGTAGAGGAACTTTTCTATTACCACTTAGTTGTACCAACAAGTTTCTGACCTTTTAGCTGTTGCAGTGACCCTCCAAGCTCACAGCCTTCTCAGAGTCTTTAAACCTGCAATTCCATCTTATCTGGTTGCTTCTTCCCTGAGAATCTCTTCATCATTGATTGACTTTTTTTATTCAGGCTTCAGCTTTGATGCCAGCTCCTACAAAGGCAGCTGTGTTAGCTATGTTTGCTCCATAACAAATTATCCCCAAACTTACCACTTTCAAGTAACAAACACATGTAACTGTTAACTATTCCACACATTTTCCTGAGGGTCATGAATTGCTGGACCCAGACAGTTGGCTGGGCTGCAGTTGACTCAGGAGGAAGCTGCTGGCTGGCTTCATCTCCTCACTATTGGTGAGATACCTCTGTTTTTGCAAGGGAATGCCCTTTCATAGATTGCCCGAGTGTCCTCCTGATGTGGCATCCCCCACACAGTGAGGGATCTAACAGAGGAAGAGCCCAACACAGAAGCCAGTCTTTTGTAACCTAATCCACTTGTATTGGATGCTGTTAGTCACACAGACCATCCCTGGTACAGTGTTGGAGCAGAATATACAAGGGTATGATTACCAGGAGGTTGGGGGTGTCATAGGGAGCCGTCTGGAAGGCTGGCTACTATAGCAGCCCATGAGAATTGCATTGGTTACTTTTGAGAAGCCTGTGTATTTTTTTCTTTTTCTTTTTTTTTTTTAAACATCTGAGCAGTGTTTAGAGGTCATAGCTGCGTCTCTTCCTTGATAAGGGAATAGCTGAACGGTGATGAGAGTTCATCCGCCCAAGAACTTTCTCTCTCATTATTTACACTAACGACCTTCTGAAATCCCATATTGTGTCTCCTTGTTAATTGTATCTTGTCTGTTTTCCTTTATGAGTGCATGAGACCTTTGAATTAAAAAAACTGATATTTCATGTCCACTATTTTATAATCATTGGGTTTAGAACAATGCCTGAAATACAGTAGATCATTATTTGATAAATGATAAATTTTATTTGATAAATATGAAAGGGAAAGTGAATTCGCTTAGTCGTGTCCGACTCTTTCGACCCGTGGACTGTAGCCCACCAAGCTCCTCCATCCATGGGATTCTCCAGGCAAGAAAGAATACTGGAGTGGGTTGCCATTCCCTTCTCCAGGGGATCTTCCCAACCCAGGGATCGAACCCAGGTCTCTCACATTGCAGGCAGACGGTTTAACCTCTGCACCGCCAGGGAAGCCCGGTGGTGTTTATATTATTTATCTGATAAGTGATTAATTTTATTTGATAAATATAGTAGATCATTATTTGAAAAAAAAAAAAAAAGGTTTCCCTTTTTGAGCCCTGAAAGTTTTATTTTAACCATTTCATATGGGAAATTGTTTTTACATGTATCACTGTTTCTAAAATTGGGTGTACTGAACATAAATTTCATCAGCTTATTATTTTCTGAGTTACCTTGTGTAGAAGGCACTGTGCTAGATACTCTGAAGTTACCAACCAAATAAGACATGGTCTTTACTTGCACAGGAGTCCTTTTAGTGACAAGGGGCAGATTCTGGTGTGTGCCATATGAGAACAAGTAAAGTAAGAGAGGAGGAGATGGCAGGGTGGGAGGCAGGGTGGGCATTGGAAGAGGCTTCACAATAGAAGGTCTTCTTTATGTCTTAGGGTCAGCATGTTATTTTGTGTGATATAATATTGTGTTTCTTTTAGCATGCTCAGAATGCAGGAAGGAAAGAAACTGTATTTTCTGAACAACACAAAGTCAGGAAGCTTAGAATGTTCTACAGAAGTAGAAATGGTAAATTGTTTAGTTACATATATTTTAAAGTTATATATTATTAAATGTCACCTTGCTGAATTGACTGAAAATACAGGAAATTTAATTTCATAGTATATGGTTGTCATCACATATAGACAGTTGCCCGTACTTCAGCCTTCAATCAGTGTGCCTTTGGAATTAGTTCTCTGAGTAATAATTATGTTTATAGTATTCTTCAGTGTTACCAGTTTGTTAGGGTAGTCCTTCTGTCTCCATCTCCTTAAAGTTGCTTCATCTAATTTTGCTGTGGCTTGAATGCCCAATTACCGCACTAGATAGAATTATGTATGTGAAAGTGAAAGTCGCTCAGTCATGTCCGACTCTGAGACCCCATGGACTGTATACAGTCCATGGAATTCTCCAGTCCAGAATACTGAAGTGGGTAGCTGTTCCCTTCTCCAGGGGATCTTCCCAACCCAGGAATTGAACCAGGGTCTCTGGCTCAGAGGTTAAAGAGTCTGCCTGGAATGCAGGAGACCTGGGTTCGATCCCTGGGTTGGGAAGATCCCCAGGAGAAGGGTATGGCAACTCACTCCAGGACTGTTGCCTGGAGAATCCCATGGAGAGAGGAGCCTGGTAGGCTACAGTCCATGGGATTGCGAAGAGTTAGACACGACTGAGCTACTTCACTTTCACTTTATCCTGCTTTGCGGGTGGATTCTGTACCAGCTGAGCTACCAAGGAAGCCCAAGAGTACTGGAGTGGGTAGCCTGTCTTTTCTCCACTGGATCTTCCCAGTCCAGGAATTGACTGGGATCTCCTGCATTGCAGGTGGATTCTTTACCAACTGAGATACCAGGGAAGCCCTAGAATTATGTATAATAATAAATGAGACTCCAAAAAGAGTTTTTGAGTAGTTACGTTTTAAGGGAGGATTTATTTTTAGTTTAGCTCTCTCTGGCTTATAATTTTCATCTTTCTTATACTCACCTGTGTTTTAACAACTTCTCTTATTTGCTAGGTGTTGTTTTACTTAGATTTGCTGTTGAACTTTGTGTTTCTCACCAATGTATCATCAGTTCAGTTCAGTCGCTCAGTCGTGTCCAACTCTTTGCGACCCCATGAATCGCAGCACGCCAGGCCTCCCTGTCCAACACCAACTCCCGGAGTTCACTCAGACTCACGTCCATCGAGTCAGTGATGCCATCCAGCCATCTCACCCTCTGTTGTCCCCTTCTCCTCCTGCCCCTAATCCCTCCCAGCATCAGAGTCTTTTCCAATGAGTCAACTCTTCGCATGAGGTGGCCAAAGTACTGGAGTTTCAGCTTTAGCATCATTCCTTCCAAAGAAGTTGGCTTTAAAGTCACACTGACTCATGAGTCTGCCAAATTTTAGTTTTATATCCTTAAACAAGTTGTTGAATCTTTATGAGCTTTATTTTAAAATGTATCTGACATATTGATGTAAAGAGTAAATATGTTCAAGGCCTAGAATGTTACCTGGCATGAATTTCCTTCCACCCTCTCTTCCTTCCCCAGTTATCCCCACCAGGTGGACTGGCCTTGACACTCCACCACCTGGTGCCTGGAGACAAATGCTTCAGTGAGCAGCATCCATATGTGTGGCACTTGGACAAGGACTCCTAGTTTATCCCCCGTGTTGGGCTGGACTTGGAAGACCAATCCTGCAGATACCTTTCCTTCCTAAGGTTGTCAGCACAATTTGGGGAGCAATCCAAGATTGAGTTTCATGGCAGACTGGTACCAGTAACTTGGCCCAGTGGAAAATGCACAGTCCAAGACTGACTGTAATATTAAACTTACTTTCTAGGTATCCTTTAGAGATTTGATCCTCTGAAGGAGGTATTAACTGCTACCTGGTATTTCACTCCCTGCCTGGGATTTATAACAGTGGAATTCAGCTGTTTAAATTTAAACAGGGACAGCTCAGCCCTTGAGAAGAAGGAGGCCGTGGGGGTTTCTTGGGGGAGACGTATCAATCCCTGTGCATAGTCAGAGTTAACAAAACATTCAGAGCAAGGAATTTTTTAATTAAAATAAGTTTTACAACATCCATGTAATTACTTACATATTTTCCACTCCCTCACATATTTTCTTGGGTTACCCACCCTTGTGACTCATTCAGTAGCAAAATCAGTGAAATCAGCATTCTCTTCTAGTCGTCAAGCAAAACAGGTCATCTCCGTGCCTGCTGGACCGTCTGGTGCCCCCAGAGGCTCTCATTTCAGTTTGGGTCTCTTCCTGCTGCCGCATTTCCTCGTTTTCCTCCTGGGTGGTTTCCGCTGACTATCGGGAGCTTCTCACCATGCCAGTGTCTTCACTCCTGTTGCTCTTTTGTGACTGTTGCGTTTCTTGTGTTGTTCATCATTCATGCCTTGAGAGTCATGCCAAGATTCTGCCCTTGTTTTAAATTCAACTAAAATTCATTGAGTATCTATTTTGTACCCTACATGGAAATAGGCTGTATTCCTTACATTATGGAATAAAAGAATAAGGTTCAGAAAGGTTTTGTATTCAGAATGACAAAAGTAGTATATAAGATGAAGGAATCTGAGTGAAAATCTGCCCACTTTAAATTCAGTTTTCTTTCCACTTTAGCACAACTCCCATTTCCTCTAGGTTTGCCAGGGTGTTGGGAACCTCTGATGACATGAACTGGAAGGCTTCATTAGGTCATGCTTAAGTCTGTGCCACTGGGCATCATCCTTCTGCTGATTCAAGAGGCTGCTGGAAGCAGTGTGTGGCAGATGTGCCCCGGGTACCAATCTTTGGGTCCACCTGGAGTCTGTACTGCTAGCTTCTGGCCTATACGATGGAGAAAATGCTGTTATTTCACTGTTGATTTTTTTTTTTTTAATTTTAAGGACTGGTTTTAAAAGTAGATTTAATAATTTAGGGAAATAAACCTCCACTCATTATGAGGAATGAACTTATTAAAAGCAAAAAAGTCAGGGGAACTCCCTAACTCAATTTTTTTCAGAATATGATTTTACTCTTTGATCAGAAAGGTGTTACATTGAATAAATAGGCTTTCCCTTTTAAGTTATAAAGCTGTATACCTCTGTCTAGGCAGGCCATAGAAATTGTTTTCCTTTTAAAATTACTTCTTTAGTAACCCTAATGAAAATGAAGGTGGTTTCCATGAGTTGAAAGTTAGGCCATTATTTGATTAATTATACCATTGGATGATGAGAGTTTTAAAAATAATTCATTTGGGGGGATTTCCTGGCAGTCCAACGATTAGGATGCCTCGCTTCCACTGTAGGGGGCACAAGTTCAATCCCTGGTCAGGTAACAAAGATCCTGCATCTTACAAGCCTTGCAGAGTGGCCTCCCAAAAAATTCTTTTTGGGTTTTATAACAGTTTTTAGAGATTCTGTGAGTCTGTATTTGATGAGGTAGATGGTTATGTCAGAGACTTTTAAGATACAGTGTGAACAGCAAACTTAAGAAGATGAGGAAACTGTTCACTTTCCCCAGATTTGAAATGACTATAGCCTGAGATTCAGATCTGAACTCCGTAATTAAACACTTGGATAAGCGTTGACTGGTTACCTAGCCACTCAGCCTGTTTGATTGCCTGTTCAAGTAGAGATTACACTAACTCTGAAGTTAATGAGTCTAATGAAAACATCAGTTCTGTGTCTAATACCATAGTAGACATTTTGGAAAAGGTAGTCAACTCCACCTCCATTTTAATTAGTTGAGCAATTACAACTTCTAGAAAAATAAATTCCCAGGTGGTACAGTGGTACAGAATCCACCAGCAGTGCAGGAGGTGCGAGAGACGCAGGTTCTTCCAGGGCTGGAAGATCCCCTGGAGGAGGGCATGGCAGCCCGCTCTAGTATTCTTGCTTGAAAAATTCCTTGTAGGCTAACAAAGGAGCCTGGCGGCCTATAGTCCATGGGGTCTCAAAGAGTTGGAGATGACTGAGCACATACACAAAATACAAAGAAAAACAAATTAAAATATTTGCCTTATTAATAGTGAGTTAGTAGCTATGGTTTTTCCATTAGTCATGTGTGGATATGAGAATTGGACTATAAAGAAAGCTGAGCACCGAAGAATTGATGCTTTTGAACTGTGGTGTTGGAGGGACTGCAAGGAGATCCAGCCAGTCCATCCTCAAGGAGATCAGTCCTGGGTGTTCGTTGATAGGACTGATGCTGAAGCTGAAGCTCCAGTACTTTGACCACCTGATGCGAAGAGCTCACTCATTGGAAAAGACCCTGATGCTGGGAGGGATTGAGGGCAGGAGGAGAAGGGGACGACAGAGGATGAGATGGCTGGATGGCATCACTGACTCGATGGACATGGGTTTGGGTGGACTCCGGGAGTTGGTGATGGACAAGGAGGCCTTGCGTGCTGCAATTCATGGGGTCGCAAAGAGTCGGACATGACTGAGCGACTGAACTGACGTAACTTCATCTTTCTATACAAAGGCTTCATATTTGAAAACTAGCTACATTACATCAAAGTTTTTATATAACTCCAACATAAAAAATAAAAATAGGATATAAAGCTCTAATGACACCCTTTTAAAATCTCCATTAGGGAGAGTAAGTTTAGCATATTAAAAGACCTGATTTGTTTTTAACAGGCATTTTTTTTTTTCTCTCACGAAGCATATTTTGGAATAAACTTTGAAAGGCTCCTGCTTCAATTGTTAATTCATTTTACTCAGCAATTATAAACATCAAGGCAGTAATACTCAGTTAAGTGAAATAGTCAGGAAATGGCATATTCTGGTACATTCAGTTGTCAGTGTTAAATAGAAAAAGTATCACTTTCTCCACCCATTTGTTTTCTGGTCTGTATATTTAAACCATTCTGTTGAATTTGAGATTATATTGAAAACTGTATGTCAAGTGTTTTTCTGGTAAAAGAAAGAGAAATCAGTTAAATTACTTTTTGTTTTCTGTTATATTATTGAAAGACATTCCAAACTATACTAATTGCTTTACTTAAGTGCTAAGAATGGTCATCATTAGAAACAATAGTCTTCTCTAGTGCTGGAAGTGTAGATCCGATATGAAGAAGATTCGGCTAACTGTATACTGTCCGTTAGACATGCCAATAAACTTGTCAATAGATTTTGATCTCTCCCTTTATTTTAGAAAGTGAAAGTGAAGTCGCTCAGTCGTGTCCGACTCTTTGTGACCCCATGGACTGTAGCCTATCAGGCTCCTCCATCCATGGGGTTTTCCAGGCAAGAGTGCTGGAGTGGATTGCCATTTCCTTCTCCAATAGACCTTCCCGACCCAGGAATCAAACCCTGGTCCCCCGCATTGCAGGCAGACGCTTTACCGTGGGAGCCATCAGGGAAGCCCCTTTATTTTAGAAGAGGAGTACAAAAAAAAAAAAAACACCTCCATTTAGTCAAGGTATGGTAAAATTAGCATCAACATAATTATTATGATATAAATTTAAGAGTAGTTTATGTTTGTGTAGAAATTTGAAAAGTGCAGAAAAATTTCAAGAGACAAAAAGTCACATAATAACAACCAGGGCTAGCTCTAAAATTTTAGTGTTTAGTCTTTTCATAGAATTAACAGCAAGTGGATGTACAGTGTTTTGTTTTGTTTTTTTTTTTTACTAGTTTAAGTTGTTTTTTTTTTACTGTTTAAGATGATGTTTTACTTTATTTGTATTTCCATTTTAAGTTTTAGAGAAATCTTTTTTAAATGGATGAGAAGAATAGAAATGAAACTTCCCTTATGGCTTAAAAAAGTCTGCCATTCACTTAATCAACATTGCAGTATCTTATTGGGGAAACAGAAAAAAAAAAACATTATTTTTAAAAGTTTTTTTATCCTGCAAGAAACTGATACATAAATATATAAAATAGTAAATCATGTACCTGCTTTCAGAATTTAGGGAAAAGTTTCTCTGAAAAATAGAACCATTCAGAAGTCAAATTGTAAGATAGTTTTATTTTCACTTTATTTTCTTACTTGGAATATTGAAAGAAAAATTTTAATCACAACAATTTTTGTTGATTTGCTTTCAAGGTTTTCCACTGCAATAAGGAATGTAAGCCTAATTGATAAATGCATTCATGAATTATCAATATTTACTTTATCTTACTTAGGTTAATTTCTTTTTTTTTTTCTTTTTTTTTAACTGAAAGATAATTGCTTCACAGAATTTTGTTGTTTTCTGTCAAACCTCAGCATGAATCAGCCATAGGTATACATATATCCCCCAGAGAAGGCAATGGCACCCCACTCCAGTATTCTTGCCTGGAAAATCCCATGGATGGAGGAGCCGTGTAGGCTGCAGTCCATGGGGTCGCTAAGAGTCAGATAGGACTGAGCAACTTCACTTTCACTTTTCTCTTTCATGCTTTGGAGAAGGAAATGGTAACCCACCCCAATGTTCTTGCCTGGAGAATCCCAGGGACGGAGGAGCCTGGTGGGCTGCTGTCTCTGGGGTTGCAGAGTGGGACACGACTGAAGCGACTTAGCATACATATATCCCCTTCCTTTCAAACCTTGCTCCCATCTCCCTCCCCATCCCACCCCTCTAGGTTGATAAATTCTTTTAACTCAGAATGATAAATTAAGCTTATAACACCTTTTATTTCCTAGCTATGAAGTTAAGACATTATAAAATTACTTCTGTATATTCCTAGTGAAATACCAGGCTAGAAAATAATATGTTCTTGTTAGATTTCATTTATGTTCTTTTCAAATTCGTGAAATTACGAAAGACAAGGTAATGGAAATACTCCCTTTGTACACCTCAGATAAATATCATGTGTATTTTGTATATTGATAGTGTAGAATTTTTCCTTTCTGCTTTATAGGAATGTTTTAAAATGAGTCCTGGCCTTTTTTTCCTTCTCAAATGCCTGTGATGTTTTCTCTCATGCATTTAGTACAAGGATGATTTACTAAGTTGACAGTATATTGGCAACTATGTTTAGATCAGAGGGTTTTATTTTTTTGTTTTTGGGCTTTTTGGGGGGTTCTTTTTATATCGTGTGTGTGTGTGTGTGTGTGTGTGTGTGTGCGCGTGCATGTGTGTGTGCGTGCGTGCATGTGTGTGTTAACCTCAAGAAAAACTATAATAACTAGTGCTATTTTTTATACTGCTATTTCTTTAGGTAACCATCTAATGTATATTTCTAGGTTTATTGTTTTGAATCAGGGACTGCAGTTCCTAATTCATAAATTTGTTGTGTTGAAGGGATAGGATACTTGTAAGTACTGTAGTTTTAATCATGTAGTAAGTAACAAAGTAGCACAAAATTATCTTCATTAAAAGTAGAACTCAAAAGTGAGTTTCTTAAAATGTTTAAAGATTTACCTAGTGAGTTCCTAAGATTCTAAAGCAAAGATGAAAGAACCAAGCATGAATATTAACTAAAATTTGTCCCAGTTCTCCTATGATAATTCATATTCAACAATAATTAATAAAACCATTTCTTTTATCTACATACTTAGATTCATACAACTTTATGGAATGGTGGAAGGTATGTTGTATCAACAACTTAAAGGTAAATTTAAAGATAATAATTTCCTTTCTCACAGACTCTTGAATGACAATCACAAAGTTACCATAATAAATGAATTTCTTTCTTATGAAGCACCTCTACAGAAATTTAGAATAGTGGAAGAAGACAACACTAATTCACTAAAAAGTGTAAAGCTTCTTAAGTAAATGCCTTTTTCAGTACTATACATGTAAGATGAGCTAATGGCTAAAGAAAGGTTACTGGATCGTCTAATAAATAAATAGGAGTAGTTTCTAATTAGCACCTTGTTCCACCACAGATTACTTGTGAATTGAGAGTAAAAATCTCTTTGTGTATAAATTATAAAGAAGTAGAAAAGCATAGTCTATGAAGATTGCTACCAAAATGGGTTTTAAAGGACACTTTTTCCCCCTGAGTAAGATGAGCACTCATCTGCAAATGTATTTAACCTCTTAGTGCCAGGTTTATCTACAAGGCAATAAAGAATAGAACTGGGATCTTTAGTGGAGTTACTGTTTACTCTTTCAGAGAAATTCTGATTTACACTTTGTCAGTAGGGAAATAGCATCACGTCAGAGGTGAAGTGCCTAGTATGCTAACGAATCTTGTTTTAAGCTATGGTTATAATTAGTTTTATTCTACATTTGAAAATCAAGCTGTAGTATAATAATAAATGTCAACTACTCATGTCCAAATTACTATAAACATTGAATTGTTAGAATCTGGAACTTTTGAGGTTATTCTTTGCCCAAGCTTCCTGTTTTCACCCACCTCCCAATTACTTGCAGCTGTCAAAATAATTTTAATCATTTTCAGATACTTTGCAGAAGAAAAGGGACTTAAGCCCTTCAGCCAAAAAAGATGTTGCCCCTCCTTCTCGTCTTCATTTATAGCCCTGCTGGGCCCCCCTATTCTAATAAGGCCAGCATTCTTTCTGAGCATCACTTTTCTGCTATAAGATCTTAAACATTTATTCAGGTCATTCCATGGTGCTGATTCTGTGTCCTTGCCTGTTAAGTCACATCAGAGAAGCAGAGAATTTTAGAGCTGGAGGAAGCTTGAGAAATCAGTTGCTAAGCCAGGTTTATTTTACCAGTGATGAAATGTATGACATTAGATAAATACTTTTCAGATTAAAAATTAAACCAAAATCTCTGGACTTCTAGCCTTTGACCTGCTCCACTATGGAATGTTGCCTGCAGATATGCTCAAGTAAACATATGCAGACATCTGCCTAACTCTGAGAAACACTTGACATTTGCATTTTCCCACCTCTGTGTCCAGGCATTTCACCAACTATGCTTGGGTATTAGTTCCTGGTGTGCAGAAAAGTCATGAAGAGAGCAAACTGAAACACTTATCAGGCAGGGAAAAAAAGGAGGCAAGCATGCTCCTTAGACCTGTTTACAGTGGAAGTAGTAACTGTAGAAGTAAATGCAGGAAATGGCAACCCACTCCAGTGTTCTTGCCTGGAGAATCCCAGGGACGGGGGAGCCTGGTGGGCTGCTGTCTGTGGGGTCACACAGAGTCGGACACGACTGAAGTGACTTAGTAGTAGTAGTTAGTAGTAACTGTGTAGTAGTAACTGTGTGGAAGTAAATGTACTTTACTGCTTTTATTATTCTTTCAGTATCAAAATTCATTCAGTATTAGAGAAGGATAATGTGCTTGTAGTTTTTTAGAGTCGTACCTATAGAAAAGGAGAGCCCCACTATAGGACACTTTAAGTGTGACACAGGGTCTTAGTTTATACATAATAATTTTCAACTAATTGAAAATCATAAGTGACAGATAAATCCAAAGTAGTGTTATTTTTGTCAAAAACCATTCCCTGAAACATCAGAGCCATTCCCAGCATTCCTAAATTGAATCTTTCCTCTCATATTCACATTCATTTTACTGAGAATATTCAAGTTCAGTTTGAAATGATGAATGTACTATTGATGCCTCCTTTGCTTTAAATATGTGTACTGAGAATTTTAGCATTGGAAGGACCTTGGTGACTCAAATGTCCAGCTATTTCATTTTATTGCTCAGGAAAGAATTCAAAATGTGAAGATTCTTAAATGTGACAACAGAACTAATTTGTGTCTGGTAGCATGGGGCTCAGGAATCTTGGCTCAGGCTAGTGTTATTTTCCCTAAATTACTTGAAAATTTCTCATTAAATTGCCTCTTGGCTCCATCTGTTTCTCTGCCCATTTGTCCCTTTTTCCTTCTTCCTCTTTTTTAATTCTTCCAGGTTAATTCATATCAGTCCTACTTAAGTAATTTTCAGTGGATTTAATATGCCTACTAACTATGAAATGGGTTGAAAAGAGAAACTGGAAGTCTCACTTTAATTAGAATGCTGGTATCATCAAAGTTTTTTTCTTTTTCTTTTTGGACTTCCCTGGTGGCTCAGACGGTAAAGCGTCTGCCTACAATGAGGGAGACCTGGGTTCAGTCCCTGGGTCGGGAAGATCTGGAGAAGGAAATGGCAACCCACTCCAGTATTCTTGCCTGGAAAATCCCATGGATGGAGGAGCCTGGTAGGCTACACTTCATGGGGTCGCAAAGAGTCGGACATGACTGAGCGACTTCACTAGCATCCACATATTCACCTTTCTACTGACAGATCTGGACTGTCAGTTGATTTTACTGTACTTTCAAAAATCCCCATGTACTTTGTTAATTTAAACAATATAGATATTAGTATATTGTCTCTACCTCTCACAGAAAAATTTTAGATGTTGCCAGTGAATTTCTATGTTTATATTGGTATAAGTCAACTGTATCAAATTTAGCTGGACTCGCATGAATCTATCTTGGTATGTAACCAATTACATGTTTTGTAGGTAAACTTTATGAAATAATTGATATGAAGAGTACATTGTAAACATAACCTGCTAGTTCTTTTCATTCAGTCATTTCATAAACCATCAGCAGGTTCTCAGACTCAAGGCTAGGTAACACTGCACAGATTTGATTCTCTCATGAGTAATTCTACAGATTAGTAGGAATGACAAATCCATACATCAAGTATTATAATAAGACCATGGATAGAGATTTGCTTAGACCCCTGTGGGAGAGTAGGCGTGGGGCATCAGATGACCTGCAGAAGCCTCTGGGGACCACGGTGAAGGTGGACACTGATCTCACATGCCAGGTATCATGGAGGTGACTGTGTTTACCTGATGGAGTCCAGTATAATGGAAGTATTTCAAGGCCTACTCACCGGAATTTCACAAAAACCCTCCGTGTCCTCTTCATGTCGTGTCGTGATCCAAAGTCTCTTGCTATCACGCTGAAATCCAGATGTCCTGATATGTACGATACCCTTTCTTAAAGGTTGAAAAGAGGATGTTTTTATTTGACCTTTGCGGGTCTCAACCAGTGAACTTATCCTTCTACTGAAGGGCTTTTATGTGCTGTGCAGTGAGTAGAGATTAAACTCTTACCCTCACCCTACATCAGACAATGCCCAGGGTCTAGCACAATGTATGTGTGTGTATGTTAGTCGCTCAGCCATGTCCGACTCTTTGCAGCCCTGCCAGGCTCCTCTGTCCGTGGGGGTTCTCCAGACAAGAATATTGGAGTGGGTTGCCCTCAGTACAGTAGATGTTCTTATTTAGAGTTGCATATGATCTTCCTAGCAAACTACCAGGAAAATATTCATTGCTCTATAGCAAATATGAGAAAAGAAAAGAAATTATACCTAATTATATTGCTATCTCAGAGGAGAGCTTAAAATGTCAAAAAATGGAAAAAGAATGCAGGTTATCACTAACAATTCCAATCAAACTGGTGAAGCAGGTTTTAGACATCTGGTGTTGATCTTGTCCCCACAGTGTCTTATCTTCTTAAGTTCCCTCAGTGGTAACTAGGATAAGCAGTTTGTTGTGGAACAAAAAATGTCAAGAAAAGTAAGAGGTGACTCTAGAGGGTTGGCTGGGAGTTTCCCTTATAGGGGTCCTTGTGTTGCATCTTCTTAGACTTGTGATAGTGATGTAAATGTTCCCACCACTGACCTGGCTATCAGCCACTTGAGTGTTTCCTTGATTATTCTTAAAACTCTTCTGGTGTCCTTATCAGGCGTTAAACATGTCTGCCATGAGATGCGTGATACCCTGCCCCCCTCCTACAACCNTAGTAGTAACTGTGTAGTAGTAACTGTGTGGAAGTAAATGTACTTTACTGCTTTTATTATTCTTTCAGTATCAAAATTCATTCAGTATTAGAGAAGGATAATGTGCTTGTAGTTTTTTAGAGTCGTACCTATAGAAAAGGAGAGCCCCACTATAGGACACTTTAAGTGTGACACAGGGTCTTAGTTTATACATAATAATTTTCAACTAATTGAAAATCATAAGTGACAGATAAATCCAAAGTAGTGTTATTTTTGTCAAAAACCATTCCCTGAAACATCAGAGCCATTCCCAGCATTCCTAAATTGAATCTTTCCTCTCATATTCACATTCATTTTACTGAGAATATTCAAGTTCAGTTTGAAATGATGAATGTACTATTGATGCCTCCTTTGCTTTAAATATGTGTACTGAGAATTTTAGCATTGGAAGGACCTTGGTGACTCAAATGTCCAGCTATTTCATTTTATTGCTCAGGAAAGAATTCAAAATGTGAAGATTCTTAAATGTGACAACAGAACTAATTTGTGTCTGGTAGCATGGGGCTCAGGAATCTTGGCTCAGGCTAGTGTTATTTTCCCTAAATTACTTGAAAATTTCTCATTAAATTGCCTCTTGGCTCCATCTGTTTCTCTGCCCATTTGTCCCTTTTTCCTTCTTCCTCTTTTTTAATTCTTCCAGGTTAATTCATATCAGTCCTACTTAAGTAATTTTCAGTGGATTTAATATGCCTACTAACTATGAAATGGGTTGAAAAGAGAAACTGGAAGTCTCACTTTAATTAGAATGCTGGTATCATCAAAGTTTTTTTCTTTTTCTTTTTGGACTTCCCTGGTGGCTCAGACGGTAAAGCGTCTGCCTACAATGAGGGAGACCTGGGTTCAGTCCCTGGGTCGGGAAGATCTGGAGAAGGAAATGGCAACCCACTCCAGTATTCTTGCCTGGAAAATCCCATGGATGGAGGAGCCTGGTAGGCTACACTTCATGGGGTCGCAAAGAGTCGGACATGACTGAGCGACTTCACTAGCATCCACATATTCACCTTTCTACTGACAGATCTGGACTGTCAGTTGATTTTACTGTACTTTCAAAAATCCCCATGTACTTTGTTAATTTAAACAATATAGATATTAGTATATTGTCTCTACCTCTCACAGAAAAATTTTAGATGTTGCCAGTGAATTTCTATGTTTATATTGGTATAAGTCAACTGTATCAAATTTAGCTGGACTCGCATGAATCTATCTTGGTATGTAACCAATTACATGTTTTGTAGGTAAACTTTATGAAATAATTGATATGAAGAGTACATTGTAAACATAACCTGCTAGTTCTTTTCATTCAGTCATTTCATAAACCATCAGCAGGTTCTCAGACTCAAGGCTAGGTAACACTGCACAGATTTGATTCTCTCATGAGTAATTCTACAGATTAGTAGGAATGACAAATCCATACATCAAGTATTATAATAAGACCATGGATAGAGATTTGCTTAGACCCCTGTGGGAGAGTAGGCGTGGGGCATCAGATGACCTGCAGAAGCCTCTGGGGACCACGGTGAAGGTGGACACTGATCTCACATGCCAGGTATCATGGAGGTGACTGTGTTTACCTGATGGAGTCCAGTATAATGGAAGTATTTCAAGGCCTACTCACCGGAATTTCACAAAAACCCTCCGTGTCCTCTTCATGTCGTGTCGTGATCCAAAGTCTCTTGCTATCACGCTGAAATCCAGATGTCCTGATATGTACGATACCCTTTCTTAAAGGTTGAAAAGAGGATGTTTTTATTTGACCTTTGCGGGTCTCAACCAGTGAACTTATCCTTCTACTGAAGGGCTTTTATGTGCTGTGCAGTGAGTAGAGATTAAACTCTTACCCTCACCCTACATCAGACAATGCCCAGGGTCTAGCACAATGTATGTGTGTGTATGTTAGTCGCTCAGCCATGTCCGACTCTTTGCAGCCCTGCCAGGCTCCTCTGTCCGTGGGGGTTCTCCAGACAAGAATATTGGAGTGGGTTGCCCTCAGTACAGTAGATGTTCTTATTTAGAGTTGCATATGATCTTCCTAGCAAACTACCAGGAAAATATTCATTGCTCTATAGCAAATATGAGAAAAGAAAAGAAATTATACCTAATTATATTGCTATCTCAGAGGAGAGCTTAAAATGTCAAAAAATGGAAAAAGAATGCAGGTTATCACTAACAATTCCAATCAAACTGGTGAAGCAGGTTTTAGACATCTGGTGTTGATCTTGTCCCCACAGTGTCTTATCTTCTTAAGTTCCCTCAGTGGTAACTAGGATAAGCAGTTTGTTGTGGAACAAAAAATGTCAAGAAAAGTAAGAGGTGACTCTAGAGGGTTGGCTGGGAGTTTCCCTTATAGGGGTCCTTGTGTTGCATCTTCTTAGACTTGTGATAGTGATGTAAATGTTCCCACCACTGACCTGGCTATCAGCCACTTGAGTGTTTCCTTGATTATTCTTAAAACTCTTCTGGTGTCCTTATCAGGCGTTAAACATGTCTGCCATGAGATGCGTGATACCCTGCCCCCCTCCTACAACCCCTGCTGTCTTCCTTGGTCTTGGGACCCTCCTTTTGCACAGGAGCATAAGGCAGCAATCTTTGCATCACCCTTGGATCTGCTTTTATAATGCACTTTGAGTCAGTCACTCAGGCATTTTGCATTTATTTCTTAAATATATTTTGCTTCTGTGCCTTCATCTCCCTGTCAGTGATTACTGGTTATACTTGAATATTATAAAGTAAAATTCCCTTCACCCTGCAAGGTTACTCCTCAGAAAAGAGGGGATCTCGTTGTACTGGTGTGAGTACAAAGCCTCTGCTATTTCTGGGTGCTTTCCCAGTTGCTTTATTTTAGACAGCAGAGCACTGTGTGAGGAAGATGCATTGGCCCAAAATGACCTTGTTTAATGTGGCCAGATATTTATGGAGGGCACCTGACAAAATCTTTTTTTTTTTTTTAAAGGATGTGGCAGCATTAAAGATAGTGTGGGTATTTATTCCCAGGAATGTGATCTCACAGTTATAAATGCAGAATGTCTATATACATAAGCCTTTTTACTACCCCCACCCGGCAAAAACAAAACGGAAAACCTTCACCCCTAAAACGTTCAGGAGCTAGGGCTACTGAAAGCATGAATCTGTACCTACAAGACAAACGGAGATCTCAGCTATCCTAATTTTTACCAAATATCTGTGACTTAGGACTTTTCTAGTGACAGCATCAGATGGAAAATTTCACAAATGCTCTTCCTCTAGTGAAGATGAGTATGCTCTAGAAAACTGTCAGAGGACTGAGATACTGACCTGAGGTGATGCAGACACAGATGCCAGACATGCCTGTGAAGAATTTGAATCAAGCTGCTGGGGTGACACAGATAGAGGGGAAAAGTGATCCATCTGAACGTTTTCTATTTCACTATTAATTCCACTTATAATATATAACTCAAAATAGGACTTCCCTTGTAGCTCGGTGGTAAAGAACCTGCCCGACAATGCAGGAGACATAAGAAGCACGGATTTGATCCCCGAGTCAGGAAGATCCCCTGGCGAAGGAAATAACAACCCACTCCAGTACCCTTGCCTAGAGAATCTCATGGGTAGAGGAGTCTGATGTGCTATAGCCCTAAGGTTGCAAGAGAGTTGGATACAACTGAGCGACTAAACAACAACAACTGAAAATAATAAGTCCATGATCTTAGATAAATATACATTCAGAAAAGTACATGAATTCCAAATATATAGCTCAGTGAATTTTCACAAAGCAGACTGTGGAATCAGACCAGGAATCAGTGTTACCAGCACCCAAAAGTGTGCTCCCCTGCCCTCATCTGGGAACCACCTGCTCGTCTCCCACTGCCACAGGCAAGGTTGAACTGGCCCTGCCTTCTCTCACCATAGACGGCACATGCATGCTCAGCCGCTGTAGTCATGTCTGACTCTTTGCGACCCTGTGGACGGTAGCCCACCAGGTTCCTCTGTCCTTGGAATTCTCCAGGCAAGAATGTTGAAGTGAGCTGCCATTTCCTTTTCCAGGGTATCTTCCTGACCCAGTGATTGAACCTACATCTCCTGCAACTTCTGCGTTGGCAGGCAGGTTCTTTACCTTCTAGGCCACCTGGGGTTATCAAGACTCTTCCCAGGAAATCCTGACTCAGTAGATTCTAGCTGGGCTCCAGGAATCTGTGTGATGAACAAGCACTGCAGGTCTTCTTCCTTGCAGGGAAGTCTGAGGAATTCTACAAACAGATTATTTTTCTGTTTGCCCCAGTGCCTTCACATGTTCTGTCTCTTCTGTCTCTGTCTGCTGCTCTCCTTTAGATAAGAAACATCCTTCCTCCATTGGAATGAAACAACCACACAAATGTTGCCTCGGAATCTAGACTGACCCCTGCAGGCCCAGTAAATCACTCTGAGGTCACTAAAGTCTTATTCCTGGTCTTCCTCATAACCCTAGTCCATGGTGACTTACCTCATCTCAGCTCATTACAGGCACTGGTTTTACCTTCAGTTTAATTGCAGAACTGGCTGAGGCTTTTGCATCGTTCTATTCTGTCATTACACTTGGGCCTGGATGACTGCAGAAACCTGCTACTAACTAGCTTTCCCACTTGGATCTTGCATGCATGTGGTCAGAGTGATCATTATTTTAAAAACTAAGTGAACATCACACGTTACTGCTCGAAATTCTCCACTGGCTCCTCGTTTCTCTCAGAGTGAAAGCCAAGCCTTCACAAGGTTCTATAAGACCCGCTGCCATGTGCCCCCTTCCCCATCTTCACCCTTTAACCTTCTAGGCTCACTCTGCCTCAGCTATTGTGGCCTCCCTCTTAATAGACACGCTTTCGCTGTAGGGCTTTTGCACTTGCAGTTCCTTATATCTGAAACACTTACCCTGAGGAGTCTAGAGGGCCAACTTCAGTTTTTTCAAGTCTTGGCTCCTTCTCTATGAAGCCTATCTTGACCACCCTATTTAAAAGTGAAACTTGATCTGTTCTTCCCCAGCTCCAGTCTCTTTTACCCTTTCTATTTCTTCCCATGGCATTCACTGACTTCTTATATACCATTGACTGTGTCATCATTTTTATCTCTCTGCAAAATATGAGCAGAGAGAATGGTAGAAAATACGGTATTTTCTACCCTTGTGCTCAGGATATATTCCCAGAGTAGTAAATGCTCTGTGAATATTTGTTTGATTTGTTGAATGAAATAGTCAGGATGCAATAGATAAAGAGATTTTACATAGTATCTCTTAATAAGCCAGATTTTCCTGAAGACTTTCCCAAGAAACGTTGTAGACTTTCACATTTGAAGTGAAGACTTGACCCTGGGAGTCTGGATGATTTGGGGAGTGCTTATGTACTGCTGCACTAATTTGAAGAAGCCAGCTGCAGCCCAGCTCACCCTTTCTGAGTTGTGGGTGTGCTGCTAGATACAGGTTTATACAAGGGGGTTGATACTTGAGTTCTGGATTTTCCCTCTTTGTTGGCATTACTTGAAGTGTCCATAGAGGCAGGTTTCCATGAAGAAGCTAGATAACTTAAATAATGTCTTTCATGTTTGGTCCAAGCACATAGATTTTGAGAGTTGATGCATAAATTCTTAGGTTCATTAAGAAACCAGTGTGCTTTTGCATATTTTAGCCCATCCGAAGAGCATTCTTATATGCCCTTAAATCAATTTTGGGATACCAGAAACCTAAACATCTCTGTCATGCATTATTTCCTGAAGTGTTGTGATGCAGTCCATCTGAAATCTGATTTCTAGATACGAATATTACTTCAGAGGGTCTATTTTTATTCATCTGTTTTAGAATAACTTCTGTTACTGTGAGTTCTTAAATTTCTAATATATATGCATGTGGAGTGTTATTCACTCAGTCATATCTGACTGTTTTGCCACCCTATGTAGCCCTCCAGGTTCCTCTGTCCATGGAATTTTCCAGGCAAGAATACTGGACTGGGTTGCCGTTTCCTTCTCCAGGGGATATTCCAGACCCAGGGATAGAATCTGGGTCTCCTGCATTGCTGGTGAATTCTTTACTGTCTGAGCTACCAGAGAAGCCAATATTTGCTCATATGTATTTATTTAGGCCTTTGAGAATGTAACTTTTACATTTTTCATGGGGCAGGAGGATAATTTTTCTTTTAGCGTACATAGAGATTAGGTGTAAAAATCTGCTGGCTCAGCAGGTTATTCTGTCATCCTGGCTCACCTAGCCTTTCGAAAGAACAAAAGTGAAGCCTCTCAGTCGTGTCTGATTCTTTGCGATCCCATAGACTGTAGCCTGCTAGGCTCTTCCATCCATGGAATTTTCCAGGCAACAATACTGGAGTGGATTGTCATTTCCTTCTCCAGGGGATCTTTCCAACCCAGGGACTGAGCCCAAGTATCCCGCATTGCAGGCAGACTCCTTACCTTCAGAGGCACCAGGGACGTCTAGCCTTTGATTATCTCTAATTGTCTTCTTGACTTCCCTGGTGGCTCAGATGGTAAAGCATCTGCCTACAATGTGGGAGACCCAGGTTCAGTCCCTGGGTTGGGATTGTCTTCTTACTGTTTTATCTTTCTTAACCTCCTCTCCCAATCCAAATTTATTGATTAGAGACTTTTTATAAGGGTAAATCTTATACTTTAGAAGTCTCCCAAGGTGCCTGGAATACTGCTGGGCAGAATTATTTCAGGAAAAGTGAGTAGGTTTCCTATAATAATAAGAATAATTATTAGTAGCTCACCACTTGAAAGAATGCCAAGGAGAAGACTTGTGTGAAGACATATATTTTAAATCAGCTAATACATATTTGAAAAAAGGCAAATCTCAGTTAGATAGTATCATGAAGGAAAGCTTGGGTATAGTCTTATCCAAAATAGGAAAGGCAGTAAAGTACCAATTCAAATCATGGTTAAATTTTCCATTTAAACATCTTCACAAACTGTATGCATTAGCAAACTTAAAAATAGACACTTGTGTGAACTATTATAGGAAGTTTATTGTGCAGTTAAAAAAAAAGTATAGCAATTGCCATGCAGTAGAAAAATACCTAATCAGACTGTCCTTTTTTCCTCTTGGCTTTCTGAAAGCATCTGTATTTTAGGGCTGTGATTTAACTAACCCTAATCTTAGGAGCCTAGATGTATATTTAATCTATTCTGTTACCTGTCTGTTCTCTGGGATGTGTGAGTACCAGTGAACCTAAAAATATGGAAATTCACTTAAAAATACTGGGACTTAAAGGGTAGCCGGCAAATGAGGGAGAGAATGACTGTCTTCTAAATGCATTCAATCATTTCCCAAGTATTATTGAGTCCTGCTAGATATTGGGAGTTGGGGGGTTGGAACTGAAGTGGTAGTAAGGGTTGGGGATATAGAAGAGAAGGAAAGGGAAGCAGCCACCCCCAGCCTTCATGGCATATACAGTTCATGCATTTAGTCATTCATTTGTTCATTCGTCACCTATTCAGTGCCTGTAATTCACTGTAACGGGGATAAATCAAACCAGACATTTTTTGTCCTGTCTGAACTTATATTCTGCTGAGATGGCAAGGCGATAAATAAAGCAAAAAATACAGTAGAGAGAGTTAAAGAGTAAGGAGAAAAGTGAAGTGGGGGAGGACCCTAGAAGCGTTGAGGGTGAGAAGCAGGTTGCAAACTTAGGTTGTCCAGGAAAGTTGTTGGTGAGAAGGTGTCTTTTTCGTGAAGATCTGAGGGAGGTGAGGGAGATATGCAGAGAAGGAGCAGTTGGGCATCAGAAAGGGGCAGTGTGAGATGCCGAGGTGAAAGCTCGCTGGTGTGCTCAGGAAATAATGAGGCTGCTGTGGCTGGAGCCGAGGATGGACAATGGGGTGAAGCCTCGTGAGACTTTGGGCTTCATTCAAGGCCTGACAGGAAGCCACTGGAACGTGTTGCCCCCAGGCCTGCAATACAAAGATGTAATTTGGCAAAGGGAACTAACCACAGGACAGGGTTCTTTAATAATTCAATTCACACATGCACTGTCGAGCAGACTGGAAATGCAGAATTGTACTGGAAGAAGTAAAACCGGAATGAGGTGAAAAGCCAAAGCTGGACTTAACTGTTTAGGGGTTAGAGGTCCTAGTGGAGTCATGGGGAGAGGGCAGAGAGCTTGAGGAGACCTCGAGGAAAGATCGGGGCAGAGACACTGAAGAGGAGCCTTACGGGCACTGGAGGGGGGAAATCCTATGTGATCCTCAAAACGGTGATAATTGTCCGCTTTCTTTTGTCTTTGTACTTGTTTTATGTGGGTTGTTTTCTAGGGAGATACTTGATATACTTTCTCAGACTTCATATGAAATTAAATTATGAAAGAGGGAAGGATAGAAGGAAAAATGATGATGTTGACTTTGTGTTAATTACTAACTTGTTCAGAGGAAGGCAGGTTGGGGGGTTCCACCCCACTTCTGACTAATTAGAACCACAATCAAAAGTTTATCTTAAAGATAAATAACAATGATTTTAGGCCTAAAAATCCAAAATAAAATGAAACCTCAGAAGTATTGTGTTCTGAGAACTATGATGATTTCAGTTGGTTTCCCTTTTATGTCATTTGTCTTGCTATCCTAAAGATCTTCAGCCACAATCATCAAAGCACAGTCTTGTTCATTTTAACTTTTATCACCGGTAAAATGATAAAGACACTCACAAATCAGTGTTTTCACAAGTTGAACAGTGTGCCTGTCCTACCAAGACTCAGTTGTTTGTTTGTTTTTTAAATAAAGATAAAATTTTGTGTTATCATCAGGACTGAACAAAATTTCACAGAAATTCCAAAGAAACATTGCCCTCTCTTGGCTTAAGGTGCTAAAACGCTTAGCAGTGTTTTCTGTTTAAAGTGTTGCTTTCTAATTCTGAGTTAAGCAGTTTACCCTAGAGTGTTACAGATGGTACGTTTTACCCTTAGGTGGATATGCACGGGCTTCCCAGGTGGCTCAGGGGTAACGAATCCACCTGCAGTGCAGGAGACACAGGAGATGTGGGTTTGATCCCTGGGTCAGGAAAATCCCCTGGAGAAGGAAATGGCAACCTACTCCAGTATTCTTGCCTGGGAAGTCCCATAGACAGAGGACAGCTAATTTCTCTGTGCCTTTCAAATGGAAGTCAGTTAAACTGGAAGATTGCTGTAGGAAGCTGGCATGTTTTTAAACTCTTGAGTGTGTTGAGAGAGGTATAAAAAACTCTTTCCATTCTTGACTGCATGGAAAATATTAAACTCCTTGTCAGTAAGCAGGGGAGATGATGAGTATTGTGGGTTTTCATCTTTTTCTTGTGAGTTCTTGTGATTCACATCCTGTCCTGGTTACAGTATTGGTCTGCATTAGCGATCTTGAATGCCAAGATTGAACCAGTATTTTTAAAATTATTTTTCCTGGAACCTGTTTGGTGCTTTGAGCATATTCATTATATACGTTTTTTGCTGCAAAAGTTCTAACAGTATGATTTCATCTTGACTGATGCCCTTGACTTCAGAGTATAAATAGAAAAATAGAGATAAGTGACAAGGATTGATTAGCAAGCCTCCTTCTAAGCGAAACAGTAAACCTACCTAGATAAATCACCAGCCGCAAAGCCTGGAGAATGTGTGTTAAAGAATTAAAGGTAGTGTGGGTATATGTATGTGTTTAATTGATACGGACACTTTCTAGAACTGTAAGAATACAAAGATTCCATCTGGTCTGCTTTGCTGCCCTTCAAGTTTTATTAAAAATAGGCTTATAGGTTTTACTAAACTATTAGAAAGTACATTCACAACCCTCTCCCCCTTTTTAAGGGAATTTTTTTTAAGTAACAAGAAACGGAGACCCATATTTTATTGTTTCAAGTCTCTCTCTCAATACATATGTATATGTATATGTCTGTTTAATTGCTTTGTTATTATTAGACTTTAATTGTAGGGTTGAAAGAACTCAGGGAATCACCTGACTCATTTTCTGGCACTTTTGAGCCATCACAGACAGATGAAAAAATATTTTAGTATTTTCTAGCATTTGCTCTGTGCCCTGCAGTGTTTGAAGCAGTTGATGTAAATTAACTCATTTATCCCTGACAGGCACCCAAAGGGATGGGCACTGTTCTTATCCCCATGTGCCATATAAGGAAACTGAAATGCCAAGAAGTTCAGCATCTTGCCCTGTAAGGACTGGATCATGAACTTGAACCCAGACACCAGAGTGTGTGCTTTTGATCGTTACATTACCACCTGCCTCTTCTCTCTTTCTTACTAGAATTTCCAGTAAGGGTTAATTTTTACTCTCACTTTCCTTTACCTAACATGGTTTTCTCAGCCTGTAATGTTCCTTTTCAGCTTGTTTTCCTTTTTCTGAGCACTTCTGCAACCTTCTGTCAGTCACTGCTGTTCCATTCTCTCATCTTCCTCCTAGGTAATATTCTGCAACCCTCAAACCATTTCTGAATTCTTAGATTATATATCAGGACAGGGAGGCATGGCGTGCTGCAATTCATGGGGTCACAAAGAGTCGGACACGACTGACCGACTGAACTGAACTGAACTGAGAAGCTGGTGCTTTAATAATGGGTTGACCAATTCTGAGTAAGTTAATATTAATAGTACAATTACATCATGGTTTCTACACATACCCTCTGTTCCTGTTTACCACATCGTTTTTCTGCTGCAGTTTGCAAAAACACATTTCTCTTGCCTTAGGTTTTGCTATGAATGATGCCATTTTATGTATTCATGATCATGCCTCAGATTTCCTAAGACCTTTGTGGACTGTAATCCACAGATATATTTGCCTCTTTGTGGACATTGTATAGCATCTCTTCAGGTTATTTATGAAATTTCTAACTTTCAGGTATCCTAGAATCTTCCAGCTGTTGAGACAAGCTAGAATTTACACATCAAATGTGTAAATTCCCATTCTGCACATAATTGTCAGACAGCTGTGTGATTAAGTTTGGGCGATGGGTAGTTTGTGCCAGCTGTTTGCATGTTATCCTCCTGACTGAATCGCAGGGAAGAGAGTAAAGCGCAGAACCATGTCTCCCCCATCCCCCAGTTCTCCTCACCCTATCCACCAGCTCCCTGTGGACCCTCCACCCCAATGAAGATGCATTTCTGCAGATGAGATGTGTCTTCTGCTTCCTAAACCAAAGATAAACATTACATGATGGCCAAGTACCACATAATGTTGAGGGATGCTGCTGTATTTTATTGTCGAAAATTTCACAGGATTGTAATTTGTAAATGCAGCGTTTCCCCACATTCTTACCTTCCCATGGTAATAGTTAATATTTAGAGTCTGACGTGTCTGGGGATGGTGATTACAGTTCCCTCACAGATGTTTGTTTGACTGTGGTGCTGCTGCTGGGTTTTTTGTTGTTTTTGTCTTGGGTGTTGCTAGCCTGGATTGTGTCCCCCTAGAGATGCTGACCTCCATTCAGGAGCCCCTGGACTCAGGACCCCTGCTGCCACTTCGCTTCCTTTAGAGCAAGATCTTGACTACGCTGCCTGCTCACCTTTCTTTGAAAGTTTCGCACATGCTTGCTGAAGTGGTCTTGATATGTCCAGCCAGTGCACCCGTTTAGCATAATAAAGGTAGATTTAAGCCCTATTACCTGGCATGTGTGTGCTCCTGTGAGCCACTGCACAGACCGTGAGGACTTTGGCCAGTGGATTGGAGATGAGGGAGTGTTTTTCCTACCAGCTGGTTGCTTATCATGACAACATTGTAATTTATGTTTCCCTGTAGGCTTCCCCCACCTGACTGAAAATTTCAAAGACTGTGAGCACACACTTCTGGGCTTGGCTTGGTGAGGTTCCACAGCACTAACCTTTGTTTTCCATGCCTCATTCCAAATGTCATTCAAGATGGTAGCCTTAGTACCAATCCCAGGAAACTCTTGGTTCTAATAGACTTTTAGAAATTGGCCAACATATAGACTGTACCCCTATATTTTGAAAAACAATGTAATTTCTCAGCAGTGGACTTGGAACCAGCTTTTTGGAAAACAACCACCTTTGGTCCAATCTCATCACCTCTGCACCTTTGTCCCTGTGGTGTCCTCCAGGAACGCCTTTCTCCTGTGGCGCCCCCACCTCCCTAATTGTTCTTCACTCTCAGAGCCAGCCAGGAGTCTTCCCTCCCTCCTCTCCTTCCAGAGCTCCCCTCTCTCTTTCACTGGGCTTAAATATACTTTTATTATGCCAAATGCAGTTAGCTCTGATTATTTAAAATTACTGACTCTATCTCCTGTGTTAGACTAGAGCTTCTGAGGCCAAGGCCCATATCGATTCACGTTGCATTTCTACTCATATCGCCGTGCTGGGTAAAGTGGAGTTGGATGAGATCCCTTTATACTAACAGCATTGGAGGAGAGGGAAGGATCATCTGGTGAAGAAAATAGGGACCCAAGTGGAGAAAGGAAACGGGGCAGGTCGTTATTTGGATGACTGTTGGGAGGCTGAGACAAGAGGGAGGATGAGTTTGGGGCAGGCCAAAGGAGACAGCACCAGGCTAGTCTGGGGGGTGGCAGGCATTTTAGCACTCGTGGACTGAGATGTAGCAGAGGAGTGAGTAGAGGCTGTGGGAGTTGTAGATGGAGCCCTGGCAGTAGCAGTTGTACATGGGAGGCAAGATGAGAGATACAGTGTTGGAAGAAGGAGAAGGACCTTGGAGATGATGGCCATATTGGGAGAAGGACAGCCATAGCTGGTACCTGGCAGGGGGTGGGGGACGGGCAGTGGGGAAAGGTCAGGGAGGGAATTGGTGTGACCATGGCAACTTTGGGTGGCCAGCAGTTTGGGGCAGTTGTACACACTTTGCCAACAAGGGTCCATCTAGTTAAAGCTATGGTTTTTCCAGTAGTCATGTATGGATGTGGGAGTTGGACTATAAAGAAAACTGAGCACCAAAGAATTGATGCTTTTGAACTGTGGTATTGGAGAAGACTCTTGAGAGTCCCTTGGACTACAAGGAGGTCAAACCAGTCAATCCTAAAGGAAATCAGTCCTGAATATTCATTGAACGGACTGATGCTGAAGCTGAAGCTCCAATACTTTGGCCACATGATGAGAAGAACTGACTCACTGGAAAAGACCCTGATGCTGGGAAAGATTGAAGGCGGGAGGAGAAGGGGAGGACAGAGGATGAGATGGTTGGATGGCATCACCGACTCGATGGACATGAGTTTGGGTAAACTCTGGGATTTGGAGATGGACAGGGAAACCTGGCGTGCTGTGGTTCATGGGATCCCAAAGAGTTGGACATGACTGAGTGAGTGAGCTGAACTGACACACTGAAGGGTCAGTCAGTGGTTGACAATTGAGTTGTATCTTAGGTAGCTGTGAAGAGCTGGAGGTGGTCAAAAGAACCCAGTGGCAAGTTCGGCTGAGCTTGCCAGGGAGTGAGGTCATCTGTGACCATAGTGCTGAGCAAACAAGATTAAAGGGCACATCAGAAACTTGCTTTATCCTCTCCTCCTCTCCCCTGTTCCAACCACTACTCTGGAGGCTTGAGTTTTCTGTCCCTGCATGAAATCTAAGACAGACTTCACTGCTTTGTATCAGCTTCTCTCAAATTAAAAAAATACTTTTTTTCTCAATAACTTTTATCCGTAAATACAGTCTTGGTTTAGTAATATCTGGCCTAGTCCAGTATAATAATACTTTTTTTTTTTTTTTCATTAAAGGTAAAACTTCTCTTGCAGCTCCTGTTTCCTGGAGACGTGAAGCCTGTAGTGAGGGAGGAAGTACCCAGGGGCTTCTCTGTTTTCCCCCTAAATCATCAGCACTCCCTCCTCCCCTCACCAGGCAACTCCCACTTATTCAGAATAGACAGGGGAGGTGGGCTTGGTAAAGTGCAGGAAGGTCCTGTGGCACAACATCAGCTCGCCTTGGGTTTCCTGCCATGGCAGATGTCAATCCTGTGGGCTTCCCAGGTGGCTCAACGGTGAAGAATCCGCCTGCCCAGCCAGAGATGCAAGTTCGAGCCCAGGTCAGGAAGATCTTCTGGAGTAGGAAATGGCAACCCACTCCAGTTTTCTTGCCTGAAAAGTTCCATGGACAGAAGAGCCTGGCAGACTGTACAGTCCACGGGCTCGCAAGAGTCAGGCACAGCAGAAAAGCAGGCATGGCACAGGTTATAGGCTCCTCAGTGGGGACAGTCTCCCTCCTTTGTCTCTGTGGCCCTCTCGCCTGTATTTTCTCTGACATGGGGACTACACCTCCTTTTTCAGCAAACCTTCGTATGCTGCTGAGCTTTCCACACCCACCCTCTGCTCAGCTCGTTCCGCTGCTGTGCTGTGCTCAGTCCTGTCCAACTCAGTGACACAGTGGTCTGTGGCCCGCCAGGCTCCTCTGTCCCTGGAATTTTCCAGACAAGAATACTGGAGCAGGTGCCGTTTCCTACTCCAGGGGATCTTCCCAACCCAGGGGTGGAACCTGTGTCAGGCAGGTCTAATTCACTGTCAGCCCATGTTGACTTGGCAGCACTTATGGGATCTCTGGGTGTAAATATTCTCCTAGTGCCTGAAAGTGAGGTGGGAGCTGGACACACAGATGGGGGTAGATGCTGTGCAGATGGTGGCTGAAGTGTGGAGAGTGGCCATGCTCGTCCAGTGGGAGACAGGGAACCCCACAGAGACTCACATTCCAGAAGCAGGAGGACAGGAACTGGCCAAGAAGGTGGAGGCCTCTTCCACAGGGTTGTTTCTACAGAGGGGCAGGCCATATAGGAGTCAGTTGAGTATTACGTCTATTATCGTTTCTGTCTTTTACCCGGATTAAAGGCATGTATTTTCACTTTAGTTGTGAAAGCGAAAGCGAAGTCGCTCAGTCATGTCTGACTCTTTGCAATCCTATGGACTGTAGCCTATCAGGTTCCTCCGTCCATGGGATTTTCCAGGCAAGAGTGCTGGAGTGGATTGCCATTTCCTTCTCCAGGGGATCTTCCCGACCCAGGAATCAAACCCGAGTCTCATGCATTGCTGGGAGACGCTTTACCTCCTGAGCCACCAGGGAAGCTAAACTATCTTCTTCCTGTTTTGAAAATTGATGTTGATTTTACTTTAGAATTTCTGATTTATTGAAGATACGTTTTCAACTTTTTTTTTCCAGTTGTGTATGAACACAGATCAAGATTGGAGAAATCCTTGCAAAAAGAAAGACTTGAGCATAAGAAAGCAAAGGAAGGTAAATAAATAATATCACTCGTGTTTTACGTTTTTTATGCTCTTCTTTGAAGTATCATGTACTTGCTTTACTGTTTTCTTGCTTAGAAATTTTTCAAATCACCTGAAGTCAGTCAAGCAATATGCTATACATCGTGCAGCAAAATAATTCCTGCTCAAGATTGGATTTAGAATTTTTCATTTAGTTTGTGCCTCTTTGAGGTCATTCATATATTAGTTATATGTATTACTTCAGAAATAGCGCACAGTTTTTCATTTGAATATTGTATATGTTATTAACATCTGTTAACAGACATATGGGAAAGTAATACCATGCAGTCCAGAATATGACAAACTTTATGTATACATATATCTATGTATATATGCATTTATAGCATAATCAATTTCGATCTCATTGCATGACATCTTTTAAGTTCCAGACCTGTTTTTCTCTTATGCTAAAGACTTTATTGGCATAGCCGATTGGTTTGTTTTGAAAAATTAACATTTAGCACAGGTGTTAAATAAAAATCAATGCTGTTGATTTTTATCAGAATTTTTTTATAAAGCATGGACTTTGTATAGCTTGTGATTTGGAGTTACCTGCATTCTTCTTTTCATTTATTCAACTTTTTGGTTAAATATTAGATTGAAGTGGTGTTTTGTCTGATTACTTTGGTATGGGGTAGAAGGAGGGAGGACAGAGGAGGACAGTATGAGCTAGAATGTTTTACTGAGAAGTTTTAAGATTCTTAAAATGCTCCGATAGGTTTGGATTTTCCTTGTCTTCAAATGCAGAGTGATTCTGTAGGGCCATCTAGTGGATGATAAAACTTTAAGCGCGTTAAAGATGGTTTCCATGGCTTGCGTCGCTTTTCAGGTCCTGAATGATTTTAGTGTGCCATCTGGTGGCTGGCATAAATCACCTCTGTCCTTAGGTGCACCGAATGGTTTTGTTTCTTTCTCCTTCATTTCAAGGCGAGTTCATCACCAAGTCCACACTTTAAGTGCACTTTTAGTCAGTTGACTATAGTAGTTTTCTTTTTATTGTTGATACAAATTCACAACTTTAAGGTATGGAGGAAAACTTTTCAAGCATTAAAAGGTAAAATAAGTGTATCATCAAGTAGATTGTTTAGGTCTGAGTAAAATGTGCCCTTGTTCTTTTAGATGTTTAAAAATGCCACAGTGAATTAACTTCTAATAGAGTTAATTAATGTAATTATGTTCTCCATTTTGTATTTTCTAGATTTTCTGGTTTATAAATTAGAAGCACAAGAAACACTGAATAAGGGAAGGGTAAGTTGTTTTTTTTTCCTCCCTTAGTTTTTTATTTCACAAAACTTGACAGAGGGGGAAATAAAGTCTCCAAACGTTTTACTCTGTTGATCATTAGGACTGAAATACATCTCCCTCCATCCTTTCCTTCCTTCCTTCCCCCAAAATTCTGAGGAAGACTTTAAAAATTGCTCCTTTAAAACCTACCTTCCTTTGCTTATCACATTATTGGCGATAGTAATAAATTAAAAATATCCTTAATGTTCCACAATAAAGAGATTCATTTATTTATTCATCCGTAGTCTCTTTTTTCTATAGAATGTGATATTTAGTTTGATTTGCCTTTGCACGATGTTACTGTCACTTGCAGAGACATTACTGTTTAATGTCTAACACAATACCTGGTCTAGAGTTCACATGTTCAAATGTTCAAATACATCTGTAAAATGAATGGATAAATAAATGATGTTGACATTTTAAAAAGTTTTTAAGTCCAAATTAACTAGGTAAAAACACTTTTTTCTCTTACTGTAAGAAAAACATGTAAGTATTGGTTGACGAAAGCATTGGTANAATACCTGGTCTAGAGTTCACATGTTCAAATGTTCAAATACATCTGTAAAATGAATGGATAAATAAATGATGTTGACATTTTAAAAAGTTTTTAAGTCCAAATTAACTAGGTAAAAACACTTTTTTCTCTTACTGTAAGAAAAACATGTAAGTATTGGTTGACGAAAGCATTGGTATTGTGGGGTATTAAAACTGAGAAGAGTCAGTTCCTTGAATAACTAGGTTACTGGCTTTTCACTCTCACTTGCATTTTTAAGACCTAGTCAAAATCATGTGTGTTCTGTTGTGCATTTTGTAATGTAATATATTACAAATTAAAATAAAGTGGTAAAGTGATAGAAAGTGTTAAAGCAAAAATGTGGTCCATTTTAGAAGTTGCAAGAACATGAAAGAAATAAATGAAGCTGTGCTTATACTGCTGATGGTATAAAGTAAGAGGTGGGGCACATAAGATGGAAAAACACAGCAGCCTGGGGAGAGAAAACTGGCAGGTGTGGTTTGTACACTGACCCGCTGTGGCTGCCCAGGACTGGACGTGTGTGAGCTCCAGATGTGAAGATGCTCCACTGGTACATAAGAACACACTGCTGCAGCACGGAGTTCAGCTGGACACGAAGGCTCAGGGTTCTGTCCTGGCTCTGCTACTAAAGGAGACGTTTGCCCTAGGTCTGTTCCTTAGCCTTTCTGTTTCTCTCTGTGAGCTGGCGCTGTAGTAAAGAATCTGCTTGCAATATAGGAGATGCAAGAGACGCGGATTCAATCCCTGGGTAGGGAAGATCTCCTGGAGGGGGAAATGGCAACCCACTCCAGTGTTCTTGCCCTAAAAATTCCACGGGCAGAGGAGCCTGGAGGGCTGCAGTCACTGGGATCCCAGAGTCAGACATGACTGAGTACACACACACAGTCAGACATGACTGCATATACATACACACAATGAGACATGACTGTGTATACACGCACACAATGTGTGTAGAATTTCTTACCCATGGAAACTCAGGGAAGAAAAGTGCCTTTCTCTCCCTTTCTGAAACCCATTCTAAGCTTGTGAGGCCTGGTCTCTGCTGGTTTCTCTCCTGTTCTTCTTGGAGCACCAGGCACAAGGTACCAGCCATATGCAGTCCTGTGTCTCAGGACAAGCTCTCCTGTGCCTCTGGCCTCAGTTTTTCTTCTGAATATGAGAGTGGAAGTAAATCACCTCCAAGGGCCCTTTCAAACTGCTGTTTTATAATTCCACGCCCTGCTTTTTCATCATTAAAGTCTAGCAAACTTACAGGAATGTAAAACTTCATTTCTGTTATGAAGTAAAGAGAGGACCTCAGAAGCATCCCGGCTTCAGCTTAGAATTCATTTTTACTTACACCCGTGAACAAGTGAAAACCTTTCATTAAGAGCTTTAAGTTCTGTTTAACAGAAGAGCCAAATGTGTTATCTTTTTGTTAATTATTTACTTTTCAATTTACAGCAAGATTCTAATAGCAGGTACAGCGCATTGAATGTTCAACATCAGATGCTGAAGGTGAGTAATTTAGAGGTATTCTTCATGAATGAATGAAGGGGTTAACTAAGTAACTTATGTGATTGAGGAAAGTTTACAGAAAATTGATTTGTACCATGATAGTGACTCAGCTTAGCTATGGGGTAATAAAGTCATTTTTGGCTAAAGGTGATAAATCATTGTAATGCTCCATTGTGTTTATCACCTGATTACAAAGGACATATTTAACTCATTATTCATTTTCTTATAAATCAGGGTCTCTAGTCACTTAATTTTTGAGTTTGTTCTTTATCCTTTAAGGATTTTCATTTGTTTTTTAGCTAATTTCTCAGAGTGATTTTTCTTGAAAAAAAAATTTTTTTTTTTTTTGTAATCTTAGACACAGTAGAGGCAGTAGAAGTATTAGAATGCTGTCTTCCTGTTACTAAAGTGTCATAAGTGGCCCACCTACCACAGGAGCACAATTTATATTTAAAGATATTCCTTCCTTGGTTCTTGGATAAAACTCATTGTTGTGTGTCAGGAAGACTGAAGAAAGGAGAGAGAGATGCACTGTTTGTGTCAGGCCAGAAAAGATGAGCAGTGGCCGTTATGCCACCCGCACAGCAGGAAGTCTGTGCCGTTGTCTCCAACAGCCAGCGCCCAGCTTTTTGTTCGGTGTTGTCTTTCCTCCTGTATCAGTAGGGTATATGCCTTTTATTGAAACCAGAATCTTTACTATTCTCAGGAAAGCAACACGTGAATTAAAGCAGACCACCCATTCACGTTAAGCATTTGGAGACTATAGAATTTATCTAGGTTGTGATTATAGTATTATAATCTAGAGTAGTATAAGTAAGAATCATTTCTACAAATAACCGATTTTTTTTTACTTCCCCCAAAGGAAAAAAGGTCCTTTTTCCCCTCTTCTATAAACTGGGTTACCAGAAAGGCTGATAATCAAAGAAGGAAAATAAAAAACATGGCTGGGAAAACATCAGATTGAAAGGCAGTCTAGAGGCTCCATAGAGGGGTCGTTTTTCCATTAGCTTTGCCTTGTTTCCACAGTAACTTGAGTCCCTGGGAATTTCCCCAGATCCCTTCCTTTTCCATCACTCTTGTAAACTTCCAACTTCTGGTTGTTCACATTAATGTTAAAAATTAAGGAGAAAATTATTTTTGGCCACGATCCCAAACTATTCATTTGAAATGGAAAGGAAATGGAAGAGAGCTGCACAAATTTAAAGCAGTCAGGAAAGTGAAGCCTGCTTCATCTGTGCTTACTTTCATACAAGAGAAAGGCTGTGCTATCGGCAGACTGATTTAGAGAATGTGTTAGTGCAAATTCTCCGTGCCCAACGCACAGTGAGGCCAAACAAACCAAACCATCAGAGTTTGGAGCAGGGCAGGGTTTATTGCAGAGCCATGAAAGAGATTGGTAGCTCATACCCTAAAAAGCCCCTAGGCTCCCCCAATGGTTTGGCAGAGCATTTTTAAAAGCCAGGTGAGGGAGGGGGGCTGCAGGGTCTGTGATCAGCTTGTGCACAAGTGTCTGATTGGTTGACAGTGAGGCAGCAGGATGGTGTCACAGGAGTTAGCATTATCAGTCCTTAGGCTCCAGGAGGCCTGAGGCTGTATGCTCTTGGGTCATCAAGCAGTTAACATCTTCCATTTGGAAGGCAGGGGGATGGTTTCACATCTGCAAAACAACTCAGGAAATGGGCATCAAATACTGTTATCTAGGTAACTGAGAGAGGAGCTAAAGCAGAGGGTACAGGGTAGGCCTGTCCCAGGAAAGCCCCGTGGGGTCCTGCTCAGTTACAAATATATATCCCTGCTCAAATTTGCATCTTTGCAGAGTCAACACGAGGAGCTAAAGAAGCAACACAGCGACTTGGAAGAGGAACACCGCAGACAAGGAGAAGACTTCAGCAGGACATTTAATGACCACAAGCAGAGATACCTGCAGCTGCAGCAGGAGAAAGAGCAAGAGCTTTCTAAGCTAAAAGGTGTTTGGAAACCTAATGAGCCAGTGTGCATGGAAATGAATACTCATATTAATGTTTGAATGGAACAATAGACTTTTGTTTGCTTGGTGATTTATTTACATTACATGTGGTGTTTTACCAGCTGCTACTTTTATGATATTTCACACTAATCTGTCTGGGTTTGTTTAGGAAAACAGTAAAGAATACTTAGTGTTTCTCAATGGGACATACTGGTCTTGTTGGGCAAGGCAGTTCTTTTTGTGGATTGTGAGACATTTAGTATCTCTGACCCCACCCACAGAATGCCACCAGTGCTCCCCAGTCACAGTGATAGATTTCCAGATCTCCACTGTGACACAAAGACTGTTGATCACTAATAGTCACTTCAAAAAGCTCAGGCTCTGAAGTCTGCCTGCCCTGGTGAATCAATGACTAGTGTTATGACCATTGGCAAGTTGTATAAATCTCCACAGACTTAATTGTCCTCATCTGTAAAAGTGGGATATTCATAAAAAGTATTAACCTTATAGGGTTGGTATGAAGATTAAATTATGCAAAGCACCTTATACAGTTACTGGTACATGGTAAACCTTCAATATATGCTAACCACCATAAATATCAGCATCAGGTATTTTCATAGTAATATGAAATGAAATGCATTACTTCTGAGTACATATGAGTTCTGAAAAAGGGCAACAGCATATTCTACAATCACCTATTCAGGTCCTGAATAAGTTTGGTGTGAGATTTGGTTTAAAAAGGTACATGGTGCTTACATAAACAAAGATGAAATCAGAATAAGGTTTTCTATAATCTAGTTAATTGTACTGTGCCAAACAATTTCCTGGTTTTATGTAAAACATTGTCATAGAAATCTGCTGTGTGATAGGTCCTTTGGATATTCTGCACTTTTCTTTTGCTATGCTTTGTCTCTCAGTATTCCTAAATAATAGGTTAATAATGGTATTCCAAAATAATAGGAATACATTGTAAGTATTCTCTAGGTGCCTGACCTTGACATACTTCACATAATTTAGTTCATTTAATTTTAGTGAGAGGCTTAAAAGGCATGTTATCTTATGTCTACTCTATATTTACGCCTTTCTTTGAAACTCACTCCATGTGTAGTAAAATTTTATCAAGAAATCAGAACCGTGGAAAATAGGAGGACACTTGTATGTGAGTTCTGCATACTTAGACAGTTCAAGCCTGATGGCTGGTCTGAACATCCTGGGATCCAGAACAAAAGGAGAAGTACAGTCAGTTCTGGGGCTCTTGTCATCAGAAGAGAGAATCTGCCAGTATCTTGGAGGGTGAGAGAGAGACAGAGACAGAAATATGGAGAGTGAGAGAGAGCAAGTATTTTTGGTACCAGTTAATATTTAGAAGACATCTCTCATAGAGATTTTAAACAACTTAATATGGCAGTGCCTTTGATGACACTTGATAAGTGATTTTCACATCAGCAGTTTTGTTTGATCATGGTCCCTGACAGTAAATTGTGATAGACAAGGGTCTGTCATGGCAAACCATGATGTGTGTAGTCCAAGTGACCTTTGGTAGATTAATGTGACACGAGGAGGGAGTTTAGAATTTAGAATATGGATAACGATGAGTTGATACCATTTAAGCTTAGATGATTCTTCTCATCATTATGATTATAATAAGAGCTGACACTCAACTAATGTTTGCCATGTGTCAGTGCTGGGTGAAACTCTTCATGCAGGTATCTTATTTAAGCCTTATAACAACCTGGCAGGTAGGCATTATATTTAACCCAGTTCAACAAATGAGAAAATTGAGGCCTGCAAAAGTTAAGTAACTTACGGTCACCCAGCAAAGGCACAGGAGACACTATCCTTAAGGTTATAAACTGAATTCCTTTAAAAGTCAGCCCTGTATTTCAACTGCATGTGTGCATGTGTAGACTGAAGGCCCATCCAGCCTATGACACACCTGGGGTCCTCTTGGATTGCTGCTGGTGTCCCGTTTTCATGTTTGAGAAAATCTGCTGTTAACAGATAGGTGGACAACCACTAGTGACATTCTCACCTTCTTCTTGATCTCTTCCCAAATGTAGTCATAAAGCCAGTGCCCAGGGATCAAGCAGGGACCCTTAACGGAGTGAAAGCGGGCAGAGAATGTGAGGCAGCGTGGTGACTGGCAGTTTTCTGCAGGGCTGAGGGCCACCCTGGAGACAGTAAAGTTTTGCCTGCAGGGAGTGGCTGCCACTCTGGGGACAGTTTGCCCAGCACCATGCAGGTCCTCACCTGCTGCTGTCCCAGCAGCATTCTAAAACAGCACCCCTCTCACTGTCGACCGTATCTCCCATTGGAAAATGAATCATATGATCACCCAGCTGCCATTTAACTTCTGCTGAAAATTGGCCTGATGTTGCCAGAATCTTATGAGACCCAGCTTCTTGATTTTTACTTGGTGACTACCCTTCAAATGTGGAAGACACTGTATGTTGGCTAACACTTGCAGGGGCCAAAAATAAAAGTCTGTGTGTTGGCCCAGGGGCTACCAGTTCATAACAAATAATCTCCAGGTACAGAAAATTTAGGGAAATTACCAAGAGGCTGTTCCCTGAATTGTAGGGCTTGTGGCTAGGGAAGTTTTAAGATTTCATTATGATCACTGCAGTCTCACATTGTAACTGTGGAAATAATTGTCCAGTAGCTATTGGAGGAAGAATTTAGACCAGTCAATTATTCAATTGTGGGAGAAAGAAAATACATTTAGAATTTTTGAGCAGATGGGGTGTCCATCTCTTATTTGTTTCTTGAGTCGCTTTTATAACTGAAATCCCTTTGGAGGACTGTGGAAATTACTCATGGCTGCAGAAAGTGAAGAGGAACTAAAAAGCCTCTTGATGAAAGTGAAAAAGGAGAGTGAAAAAGTTGGCTTAAGGCCCAACATTCAGAAAAGATCATGGCATCTGGTCCCATCACTTCATGGGAAGTAGATGGGGAAACAGTGGAAACAGTGTCAGACTTTATTTTGGGGGNCGCAAAGAGTCAGACACGACTGAGCGACTGAACTGATGAGAGATGCAGTTTGTGCTTTTCGATAGCTTTGTTTTTAATTTATGGTGAGACTAAAGTCTTAGATGACCCCTACCCATTATATTTCACTCCTAAGGGTTTGCTTATTAACAGAAATATTTCATTTTTAGCTCAGGAGTAATTAAAAATCCTTAACTTCTCTGCCAGATAGCTTATTTAAGCATATTTAAACCACTGAGCCAGATTATATTGGGTTGTCCAACTGAATCTGTGCCACATCCCAAAATGGTGCTAAGTTTTGTTGATTTGGAGTATTGTACTGTCAAAGTTCAAAACGATCTTCGAAAAAGTTATGTGAGGCTTTAGATAGGAAAATAATAGAATCAAGAACCTGAAAGGCCCGGGGCTTTATGCATGATTTTCCTTTTTCTAAAATAGAAACTGTGTACAATCTGAGAGAAGAGAACAGACAACTGAGGAGAGCGCATCAGGACATGCACACACAGCTGCAAGATGTCAAGGTAAAAAAAAGGCAACAACCACCACCTAAAAACCCCAGCATTTGATTGTTTTGTGTTTGCCTGCTTTACTTTGTAGTGACTTTAAAAGTCGTTCACTACTTGACCTGCTTTACAATCCACACTGTTATTTTGGGCTTTTGCAGAAAGTGAACCTGCCCATTACTTCTCGTGCGTTGTAAACTAAAGAATGATCTGGAAATCTCAGCATTTGCATTAGCACTGGAATGATTCTTTTGCTACATGGTTGAATCTTAATAAGCTTTTTATTTGCAAAGGTTTATTAATAACCGAAGGTATTTTTCTTCCTGTTTTGACTTCCTTGTAAGTGATTATGATTTTGGGGTAACACATTTTAAATTGTGGATTACCACCTTAACCGTGGTCTTCCCTCTGCAAAGATTTTTGAACTTATCAAATGCTACAACAACAAACAAGTCAGCAAGTGAGCAATGTTTGGGTGGCCATACCACTACCTGCCCAAGAGGAGTTTGTCCCAGAATGTCAAAACTCAACATGTAAAATTCTTTTTTGTGTAGCAACAGCATAAGAATTTACTCTCCGAGCATGAGCAACTTGTAGTGACTTTGGAAGACCACAAGAGTGCACTAGCTGCTGCACAGGTTAGAAGGGTAGCAGCCTCTCTGGGTTCTTTTTAAGTCTGCTTAACATTTCTGAATTCCTCTATGCATGCAGTCTCTTAAAGGCCAGTCTTCACTGAGTTCCTTAGGACAGAGCTTTCCTGATCCTGAAGATCATGCATGCTTTCAAAACTCAATCAAGAGAATATGAAATAAAGCTTTGATTTTTTTCTTTTTTTTCCCCCCTGCACTGGCAGTGCGGTTCATTTTTCCTACCCTCCACCAACTGCTACCTGCAGTAGTCTAATACTTGTCTGAGCCAGAGAATTCATCCCACATGTCTGGTTTTTTGCTACTATATAGACCTATGTAGATTCTTGCTCTACTATCTACAGGATTTTCTTTGCTAACTACCTAAATAAATTATTGTAAAACTCTATATTTTACTCCTCCTTCCCTTGCTCCCAGCTTTAGGCCTGCATACACTCCTTTTGGGCCTAGGCTTATGTGTTGTTAGGTCAAATTACAGGAAATAAGAAATCTCAGGTAAATAGAGAAGGAAAATCAGAGTTGTAAGTTTCGTTTGTTCAAAGCCTACAACAGTCCTCGCATAAAGGCAGGCCCTCAGTAGATAATATATTAAATGAACAAATACAGGTGTTAGAGAGCTTAGTGAAGTAATGTCACACTGACTGTTTCACAGCTGTATCACTGAAGCAAATAGGAATGGCTAGTTTAGTCACTGTGTATTCTTAATCACTGGTCTTCACTTTTCTTCTCTTGGAAGAATTAAAAGAAAAGAGCAAAGGAAAACCAACTATTTGTTCTTACCAGGAGACTGTGCATTATTTTTTGTCTTTATAAAATTTTTAAAAGAATCATATATGAGGCCCTGATCTGTTTCAGAGACTGTAGCATCTGGGTCTGTGGGATCCCTTTTCAAGGCAGTCACTGATTATCCCCCTACAAAACTGTAGCTGTGTGGTAATTTTTTACATGTTTATCAATTAAATTGGCTTTAGAGGTTATTATTATATTGAAAATCTTCTTTATAAAATTTCTGCCAAGCATTGTTACTTGAGGCTACTTTTCATACTGAAAAATATAGCAGACCAATTTGAATGCTCTAGGTACTATAATAACAATAAGTATTAAATTAAGCAACAACTTGAAAATTCAGAAAAATGTGAGTAAAGTAGTTCATTTAATGACCAAAACCAAATTCTCTTGTAAGCTCACTGGGGAATATTACTCGCAAGATTTTGTAATAGAAAACAAGTTTTTAAATTTAACATACATATATTTTTCTATTTCTTTGAATATCTTTTTGGTTCTTTTGGATGAGGTCGTCAGGTTTCTCCTGTTCTGTTACTCCCCAGTTGAAACTTTCCCCAGGTCTGCTTAGCAAACAACTGCTATTTCAGGCATATAAGTTTCTCATGTAAATCATCTTATGAGATTCTGTCTTGACAATATAATTTTTAAATGTAATTAAGGGGGGAGAAAGCAGAAACTGAGTGGAATTTGAGAGCTTAGAATTTGTCAGGGATTATCCCAATAACTTTATATGCAGAATTTTATTTAATATTCACAACCTACTGAGTTATATGATAACTGTATATGTTTTTTATAATTAAAATAAGGTCAAAAGGAGTAGAGAAGCTGGCCCAATATTAGTGTCCAGAACCACCTTGAAGCTGGGATTTGTGGAGATGCCCTGTATTACAGTTATGTGGTCCTTGCCCCACACCTACTGAATACTGATTTCTAGGGTGGGCATCCAGGAGCCTGCATTTTTAACATGATCATTCCATAATTTAACATGATTCTTCATGCATGCTTATATTTGAGGACCATAGTATTTCTCTCTTCAAAGGTTATATACGTAGGAGGAGGAGAAAGAAGAAAGGGTAGAATATTTATCTTATTAAAAGCATCGCTATGTGGATGTCATTTTTTTTTTCCCCTTTTGACTTCCAAAGTTGGTTTGCAAATGTTTTGATAGGTTTCTGGCTAAGGGCCACTGTTAGCCATATGGCACACGTTTGTACAAATGATAAAGAAGCACACCCCTGAGACAGATTTAGCAGGCAGATGTCTCTCTGTGAATTAGAAAAAGGCAGGAAGTGGGTGGGCAAGTGCCATTCAGGTGCACAGCAGTGGCCAAGGGAGCAAAACTCACCAGCCTCTTCTTTGCTCTGCTGGACACAGTGAGGGGGCACCCTGCCTGGGAAGCTTGCTCAGAAGAGAGCTCTGGGTTCTTTGTATGTGCTTATGGAAATGTGTCTTTACACAGATAGCACTTCTGTTTTAGGATAACAGTGCTGGTGCATATGATAAGCTAAGTATAAGCAGTTTATTGGTTTTCTTAACATATTTATTTTTTCCGTCTTTATAGCTTCTTGTATTTAAAGTATCACAGACACACACACCCACACCTACACACCCTACCACATATACACACAGATAACACACACATAAGTATATTCTCATCCTATACTTGCATTAGTGCCTTTGTTATTTTAGAAGAAAAAGATTCAGAATTGGAGAATAAGAATAAAAATCCAGCCTCCTTTCATGCCTATGCTACTGTTTTCCAAAACTGCAGAGCACAATATAGGGAGCTTTTTGGAGAGGAAGGGACCTTATGTGACCACAGATTGACTGGGAAAGAGGGTGGCCTGAGTGATTTTACATATGTAATCAGTTACTTATTTGAAGCGTATGATTCTTTCTGCTGAAAAGTGTTACTCAGACCATACTGGTAAAAGATATCTGCACTTAGATTTATATAAATATGGAATTTTAAAATAGATTTTAATGTAATAAAACTGATTGCATAGCTGTCTTTTAATAATTATATCTATACTAGAGAGTTATTTATAAAAATTCTGACTTAGTTTAATGTAGCATGAAAAACTAACATCTGTCTTAGATATTTTTTCTCTGTTCCCTTTACCTCTAATGCTAATTTGCATGTGATTACAAATGGTTGAGCATGTCCAAGTAAGTATAGGTAATGCATGGAAACAGTCTGCGTATTTTTCATCTCTTGCATTTAGGTGTAATATTTTTATCTAGTCCTCCACTGAACCATCAATGAATGATATCCTTTTCCCTCCTCAAATTGTGCAATTTGCATCCAATTGTGCAATTTGTGATGCAGACTCAAGTTGCAGAATATAAACAACTGAAAGATACACTGAATAGGATTCCAAGCTTTCGAAGACCAGAACAAACAGAACAGCAAAATATTACCCAGGTGGCACACTCTCCGCACGGTGATGGTATAGCAAGAGACAAGTCTCCTGGAGAGCCTCAGGAGGTAAGAGCTGGGGACTGGCCTCTGGCCGAGTCCTTTTCTCCGTCGAGCTGTTCTCAGGGGAACTGCTCTAAAGATGGCCAGCTCTTCCTGCAGAACACTGATTCTCAAATTTTAGCAAATATCAAGAGTTCCCCCTTAGGGCTCTTAAAACAGGAATAGCTGTTTTCAGCCACAGGTTGGGCTTCCCAGGTGGCTCATTGGTAAAGAATCCACCTGCCAAAGCAGGAGACTCAGGTTCAGTCCCTGGGTCGAGAAGATCTCCTGCAAGAGGAAATGGAAACCCACTCCAGTGTTCTTGCCTGGGAAATCCCATGGATAGAGGAGCCTGGTGGGCTACAGTCCGTGGGGTCACAAAGAGTCAGACATGACTAAGCAACTGAACAACAAGCCTACAGGTTACAGTTCAGCTAATTTGGGATGAAACCTGAGGATCCGCATTTCTGTTTTAGCTGGCCTGGTGATGTACACTTTGAGAACTGCTGTCCTGTTCTCTGACAAACACTAAATTAGTTTTATCTTTCTTCGTATGGGTCTTTTTGGTTGAAAGGAGCTATCGTGTCTGAGTATTTTAAGGTTTTCTTCAAGGGGGGGATTGGGGTAGAGTAAGAAGGTTAAACATTTGTGAGGATATTATATAATAATCATCCCACTCAAGTACTAAAGCTGATAATATATTTGAACTTGATACTGTACTAGGCTATACAGCATATGTCAAAGTTTGTATTTTAAGATCTTCATGAAACTGCAAGAGAGTCAGTTCTAGTCACAGAATCCACTCTTTTGTATTCCCGTTCTTTATAAAATTAAGTCTTGTTGATAAAGAATATCTCCCAAGTGGAGCATCCCAAATGGTGTCACCCATATGATTAATTCTTACCAACTTGTTTTTGTAATCAGATCTTTCCCCTGACAAAGACACTTTAGATAATGAATGTTTGAGAAGACTCCCCAACTCCTCTTCTTATCGTCTTCTGGGAATAATTAAGTTGGTATAAGTGGACTTCACTTGAATCTTCAGTCTGAGCAAAGCATTCCTTCATGGACAGGTTCTGTGTCCTGGATACTTGTTCTTTGTCTGGGTCTTATGTTGCTCTGAACTTCAGGAAACACAGTCAGCACCCTGATGTGGGAACTGGTTCTATTCTCCATCCAGGTTCAACTGGATTGATCTTTTAATGACTCTAACTTTTTTTAGTTTTTCTATCTATCAAATGGAGGTAATAGTTACTTGCCCTAACCTTTCTCACAGGGGTGTTGTGGAGATAAATGACAAGTGTTTGAAAGCACTTAGAGTCCTTCAGAGAAATATTTCCTATAAAGCCAGCCAGCGTGCTTGCTAAGTTGCCTCAGTCATGTCTGACCCTTTGCAACCCCATGGACTGTACCCTGCCAGGCTCTTCTGTCCATGGGATTCTCTGGGCAAGAATACTAGAGTGGGTCCATTTCCTTCTCCAGGGGATCTTCCCAACCCAGGGATTGAACCTGTATCTCTTAATTCTCCTGCATTGGCAGGCAAGTTCTTTACAACTATAAAGCCAGTTCAGTTCAGTTGTTCAGTCATGTCTGATTCTTTGAGNATGGGATTCTCTGGGCAAGAATACTAGAGTGGGTCCATTTCCTTCTCCAGGGGATCTTCCCAACCCAGGGATTGAACCTGTATCTCTTAATTCTCCTGCATTGGCAGGCAAGTTCTTTACAACTATAAAGCCAGTTCAGTTCAGTTGTTCAGTCATGTCTGATTCTTTGAGACCCCATGAACTGCAGCATGCCAGGCTTCCCTGTCCATCACCAACTCCCAGAGCTTACTCAAACTCATGTTCATTGAGTTGGTGATGCCCTCTAACCATCTCATCCTCTGTTGTCCCCTTCTTCTCCCGCCTTCAGTCTTTCCCAACATCAGGGTCTTTTCCAGCGAGTCTTCTTCACATCAGTGGGCCAAAGTATTGGAGTTTCAGCTTCAGCATCAGTCCTTCCAATGAATATTCAGGACTGATGTCCTTTAGGATGGACTGGTTGTGTCTCCTTGCAGTCCAAGGGATTCCCAAAAGTCTTCTCCAACACCACAGTTCAAAAGCATCAATTGTTCGGCGCTCAGCTTTCTTTATAGTCCAACTGTCACATCCGTACATGACTACTGGAAGAATCATAGCTTTGACTAGATGGACCTTTATTGGCAAAGTAATATCTGCTTTTTAATATGCTGTCTAGTTTGGTCATAACTTTTCTTCCAAGGAGCAAGTGTCTTTTAATTTCATGGCTGCAATCACCATCTGCAGTGATTTTGAAGCCCCTCAAAATAAAGTCTGTCACTGTTTCCATTGTTTCCCCATCTATTTGCCATGAACTGATGGGACCAGATGCCATGATCTTAGTCTGCTGAGTGTTGAGTTTTAAGCCAACTTTTTCGCTCTCCTCTTTCACTTTCATCAAGAGCCTCTTTAGTTCTTTGCTTTCTGCCATAGTGTGATGTCATCTGCACATCTGAGGTTATTGATATTTCTCCCAGCAATCTTGATTCCAGCTTCTGCTTCATCCAGTCCAGCATTTCTCATGATGTACTCTGCATATAAGTTAAATAAGCAGGGTGACAATATACAGCCTTGATGTACTCTTTTCCCAATTTGGAACCAGTCTGTTGTTCCATGTCCAGTTCTAACTGTTGCTTCTTGACCTTCTTATAGGAGGCAGGTCAGGTGGTCTGNTCATGATGTACTCTGCATATAAGTTAAATAAGCAGGGTGACAATATACAGCCTTGATGTACTCTTTTCCCAATTTGGAACCAGTCTGTTGTTCCATGTCCAGTTCTAACTGTTGCTTCTTGACCTTCTTATAGGAGGCAGGTCAGGTGGTCTGTTATACCCACCTCTTTAAGAATTTTCCATACTTTGTTGTGATCCACATAGTCAAAGGTTTTGGCATATCAATAAAGCAGAAATAGATGTTTTTCTAGAACTCTCACTTTTTCAGTGATCCAACAGATGTTGGCAATTTGATCTCTGATTCTTCTGCCTTTTCTAAAACCAGTTTCAACATCTGGAAGTTCACAGTTCCCATAGTGATGAAGCCTGGCTTGGAGAATTTTGAGTATTAGTTTGCTAGCCTGACTATAAACCAGGGCAGTATCAATTCACACTTGCCAGGTATGCAAGGACTTGATAAAATGTATACCTCCAAAAGCTGTCCTCAAGTGTCTGAGAAAAGACTTTTTCCCTTGGTTTATTTATTTATACATTCCAGTTTCTCAGTTATGTTTCTGCTAATTTAAGAAGAGAGCTTTACATTTATTTCAATTATGGGACAGTCTGACCAAACAAAATATTTTTTCTGATAAAAATCAGGAGGATTTGGCAGGAGGAAGAGCAGTGACACATTTTCCTATTGCTGTTGTATTTACTTTCTTTTGCCCCTTTTTTCTAAGTAATGAAGACCTATAGAAATCTCTGACATTTTCAGAGAAAACTGATTTAAGTTCACCAATTTTAGGAGAGGAGTTCTCTGTAGAAAAGACATATCTTTTTTTTTTCTTTAGAGTTTTCTGTATTAATAATATAAAATATTCACAGACTTTCTCTGGTATACAAAGAAATATTACTTTTAATACATTAAAAATGTTTTGTTGTACCTGATTTAATGGACACTATTTTAGCTAACATGAATGTCCATCAGTAATGGCATTCTTTTTATATTAGGTAACAAAAAACAAACCTAACTCATCCTCAATTTGATCTTATCCTTTTCAAATAATTATTGAAGACAAAATTTACATCAAAGAAAATTGCATAAGTATTCAGTCACTTGAAGTAGGAGGATTTTCCCTTTTTATTCTGAGAGAACAGGAATTAGACTGCTTTTGAGGGCAGAGTCTACTGAGATGTGGTCATTTACAGGCTTTACTTTTAGGTTACTTACAGTACGCTTCCTGTGATGAAATTTTGCTTATGTTATCTCTATTTTATAGGTGAGATTACACAGTGAGAAGAGTTAAGTGACTCCATTGCAGCCATACTTTTCAGTCAGGACTCTATATTCTAGACTCCAGGATTTTGCTTATGTTGTAACCCTGTAGACATGGTAATAAAGAAATTCTGTCACTGCTTTCGAACTAGAGGAGTGTCATTTCCAGTGATGTGCTTGACCTAGGTGTCTCGAAATAGTGAAGTGTGGCAGAACCATGAAGCAGCCCCTGGAAGATCAGAGGAAACAAAGCCTTACCCTTCCACCCAGAAGGAGGCAGAATTTCAGGCTCCCGCGGAACTGACCCGGCAAGAAGCGGGACCCCGGGAGCCGGAGGAGCGACAGGTGGAGGAGGAGCACAGGCGGGCCCTGGAGGAGGAGGCCATGGAGCAGGTCGGGCGGCCTGAGCACCTTGAGGAGGAGCACGACCCATCACCCGAGGAGCAGGATCGGGAGTGGATGGAACAGCGTGAACGAAAGGAAGCCAGACTTGCAGCAGGGGAGGTTCATGCTGAGGTATGAGGTTACCCAACCAGCTGGCTGGGGTAGGGGTTGTACCTTTGCCTCTACATAGTGTTGACCCATGAACAAGGAGAGTTTGAACCTTGCAGGACCACTTCTATAAGGATTTTTCTAGTAAGCACTAGAAAATCTGTGTTTGGTTGAATCTGAACGTGGGAAACTGAGACGGAAGGGGCCCCCACGGGGAGGCTGTGGAGGATCCCTACATACAGAGGGCTAACTAAAAGTTATATGAAGATTCTCACTGTGCTGAGAGTCCATGCCCCTAACACCTACATTGTTCAAGGGTCAACTGTATCAACGAAAAAGCCCAACGAAAATAAAATGAGGGTGATTTCACTAAATCTTCCATGTACTTATTGTTCTGTTGTGATATTAGTAGCATAGCTACCTTACCCCGGAAAGGTGATTGGGGAAAAAAAAGGTGTTGTAGGTGTTTATTTGTCAAGAATGCACAGTAGGGGGCTGCGAGCCGCCGGCTCACTAAGCGCAGGCGGCTGCGAGCCGCCGGCTCACTAAGCGCAGGCGGCTGCGAGCCGCCGGCTCACTAAGCGCNATTTTAATCAGTATTTACTGATTAATTTTTTTTTTTTTAACTTCTGTATTCTATCAGTTAATGTGGGATCCAAGAGGGATCAAAGATAAAGAAAGTGAGGTGAGAGGGAGGGAGGGTGGTGACAGGCAGAGGCCCCCAGTGCCCAGCCCAGAACTCCCAGCTCTGCACCTCTCTCCCCACTCTCTGACCCTGACAGACTCAGGTCATCACACCTTTTCCTTTAGGGTGGCTACCACGTGAGCTCTCAGCAGAAGCCCAGCCTGCCTCTCTTCTGGTACCTTTCGCTGCTACCAGAAGATCTAAAAGTGTGCCTCTCCCTGGGTACCTTTCCCCTCTGCCATCTAAGCGTCCCTTGTTCAGGCTGTATTTTATTTTTTGGGCAGTTCCTGAGGTGCTTAGTTATTGGATTTTCCCACCTCTTTCCACTGTTCTCAGTTCTTCTCTTGAGGAGGGAGAATTTCCACATACCAGTCAAGGCCTAGTAATAGAGGTGAAGTTCTCAGCGGAGTGGAGCAAAATGGGAAAAACAAAGAGGGATGCTGTATGCGAGAATACGGAGCCTGTTGTCCATGAGTGTAGTGTATGTGGCACTCAAAACTTAAAATGCAGGGCAGTGTGCATCGTTCTTCTCTTCCTTAAGCCTCAGGGGCTTCCAGCTGACCCCTGAGACGTAAGGCCCGTTGCCACCCTTGGCTCCCCTCCCTCCCAGTCCACCGTCAACCTGCCTTCTTGTCACGTTTGCCTCTAGGGAGGAATTGCATCTTGCCAGGGTTGTACCTGTTCAGAGGCACAGCCCATCAGACTTGTGGCTTGAACTCTGAGAGTACAGAACCCCAAACAAGTGTGATGTCAGGAAATCTGCCCTCTCCCTGCTTTCTCTTATCATAGTGCAGCAGTGTTTTCCTTCTAAGATCTAAAAACTGTTAACAAGCGTTGATTGTTTTTGCTTTGGGATCCTCAGAAAGACAGTCCTATGAAGAGCCATCTGCGTGCTGCATACTTTACAGATTTTTAAAATCTCCTTATGAGCAAATGAGACAAACTGTGACATTGCCAAAAAGTGCTGTATATACTTTAAAATGATTTAAATGTTTAAAAATATAGAGAGCTTAAATGACTACTGTGAAAAACCCAAGTGCTCTGATTCCCCAATCTGAGTAAAACCAGATTGATCTGAACACTCATATAAGAACAGGTACAGGGTTTCCTGACTGCCTTTAGTGGCATGTCGGCCTGGGAATCCCCACACAAGAAACTGCCCAGATGGCAGAATCTCTATTACCAGCAAGCAGGGATGTCCATCACAGATTGAAGGTCTTTCCGTGATCATGTCCCATCCATCTCTTTGGATTTTAGGCTTCTTGGTTACTTAAGGGCATCCTTCCAGTTCCTAGCTCACTCCCTATGGCCTTTGATGCATCAGAGAAAGACATGAATACATACGGGGACTGGGTAGCCAGCCAAGTCCATTCAGATTCAGGAGATCTGTTTTATTTTGTTTTAGCTATTTATTAAACTTTGCCACATCACATAAGGACTTTTTCTAAAATGCCTGAATCATTAGATTTTAATAATGAGTAATTTGAGTTATTTTGTCAACAAAAGTCTGTCTAGTCAAGGCTATAGTTTTTCCAGTGGTCATATATGGATGTGAGAGTTGGACTATAAAGACAGCTGAGCACCAAAGAATTGATGCTTTTGAACTGTGGTGTTGGAGAAGACTCTTGAGAGTCCCTGGGACTGCAAGGAGATTCAACCAGTCCATCCTAAAGGAGATCAGTCCTGGGTGTTCGTTGGAAGGACTGATGTTGAAGTTGGAACTCCAATACTTTGGCCTCCTGATGTGAAGAGCTGACTCATTTGAAAAGACCCTGATGCTGGGAAAGATTGAGGGCAGGAGGAGAAGGGGATGACAGAGGATGAGATGGCTGGATGGCATCACCGACTCGATGGACATGGGTTTGGGTGGACTCCGGGAGTTGGTGATGGACAGGGAGACCTGACGTGCTGCAGTTCATGGGGTCACAAAGAGTCGGACACGACTGAGTGACTGAACTAAACTGAACTGAGTGAGTAATAAGGAATGGTTCAGGGAGATATTTAACAAAATGTTTCCATCGGGTTTAGCAGGATAATAAAGAGGGTCAAGTGTGGAAAACATAACTGGCATGTCCACATTGTAAAAACCTAACATTTGGCGGTTATTAATCTAAACATATTTTAAAATGACAAACTCCATATCATTTTGTCCCATTTCAGTAATGCCTTTAAGATGAGTTTGAATTACTCTTGCCCCCAAATGTAAAGAATATATTACTAGAATATTAGAAAAGGTATATTCATAAATTTGAAAAATTATAAAATTTTCATTTGTGCAATGCCTAAATTAAAGAGTAATTTAAATCAGTGGTTTCCACCTCAGTTTATATTGTCACTTTATCCACAACCTAAATTTTCTACAATAGGTTCCAAGAGGAAAGAACTCATGAAACAGTATTTATCTCTCTAGCCAGAGACATTCATTGTCACTTAAGCGGATCTCAGGCTTTGCTGTGGATAAGAATCTCCTGGGAAAGTGTGTAAAACATACAGATCCCTGTATCAGACCTTACTCTTGGAGCTTCTGTTCCTATCTGTGTGGGCCCTAGGAATCAGAGTTTTTCCACAAGCTCGAAGCTAATGCTGATGTTTCAGGAACACACTGTTAGAGAAGTCTGAACCTCTTGAGACTTCTATGCAAAATGATGTTGTCTAGGTGCCTACTTACTAAAGTCTTTCTCATCAAAGTCTTAAAGCAGTCCTTGACCCCCACTGTACCACACACACACACAGAAAATTAAAAATCACTGATTTTTATCTAACCCCTTTCTTTGACAGATAAGAAATTTGAACTTCAAAGAGGTTACATAAGTTTTCAAAGGTTACACAGCTTGTTATTGTTAGAACCATGATTAGACCCTACCCAGGTCTGCTTTTAAAAGCTATTATAATTAAGTATACCAAGCATAGTAACTGGGCTTCCCAGGTAGCTCAGTGGTAAAGAATCTACCCACCAGTGTAGGAGACGCAGAGACATGCATTCGATTCCTGGGTTGGAAAGATCTGTAGAAGGAAATGGCAACCCACTCCAGTATTACTGCCTGGAAAATTCCGTGGACAGTGTAGCCTGACGGGCTCCAGTCTGTGGGGTCGCAAAGAGTAGGACATGACTGAGCATGCACACACACGCACATCAAAGCATAGTAACTAAATAGTTGATACAGGCAAGCCTTTCTTTTCAGAAATGAGTGAATGCAGAAGGAATGATGGAATTAGAAAGTCACCATTTTTGTAACCCCCAATTAAAGCAGTTGATTTAGGAGCAGTCATCAATGGATGACATCACCCGATTAATGGAGGTCAGGGGATTTTACCATGGAGGGATCAGGCTGTAGCTGTCTGAACTCACTGACCAACTTTAGCTTCACTAAAAGTAGAGCAGACAGTATATGCCTCCTGATATGATGGAAATATGAAGTCTACCTCATCATCTCTGAAAAATCTTTACTTTGCAAATTGAATTCATTCAAGCCTTTAAGCTAACTTCCTTTTGTAAGAGATGTGAAGGCTAAAGAAATAACTGACACCTCAAAGAAGCAAATGAATCCAGAGTCTGGGTCATTTTACTGGATAATAATATAGCATTAAGGAAAAAAGGAAGTGGAATTGGTGTTGGATATGATTTTTGTTTATATTAGGACAAACCAGATGTAAATAGACATATTTAAGACAATTGAGAAAATGTAAGTAAGGACTAGACATTAGATGATGCCATGGAATTATTATTAGATGTGATAATGGCATTATGGTTATATAAGAAAAGTACAATGTGTTTAGAGATGGGTAGGGCTGAAATTACATGATATCTAGAATTTTTAAGAATAATTCATCAGAAAATAAAGTGATAGGTGATGCAGGCATGGCAACATTGAGATAACCTTTGAGCCTTGGTGATGGCTAGTAGGGAGTTTATTGAATCACTGTCTTTGTGCTTGAAATTTTTCATAGGAAAAACAAATGACGTTATTGTTTCTATAGCTTGGAGAGTTGCAAAGCCAAGGATTTAATCTAGCTCTGTCTGACTCCATGGTCTGTGTTAGGAGATTGGCAGGCTATAGGCCTGGGTCTGTTTTATAAGTGAAGCCTTACTGGAACAAAAGCTACGCCTTTTTGTGTGCATGTTGTCTAAGGCCACTGCTGTACTCGAGTTGGGTAATTCCTACGGAGACTTGATGGCCAAGAAAGCCTGGATACTTACTGTCTGGCCCTTTATAGCAAACATTTGCTAACCCTGATTTATTCTTTTCACTGTACCACAGTCTCAAGGCAGTTCCCTCCCAACCCCAACTACAGTATTTACTGTTCACTAGTATATTTTCATTATAAAGGCCATAGAAGACATGTCTTTTCACTGAAATCAACTGGGACACTTCAGCAATTTTCAATTAGTGAGACCTTAGTACAGTCTGAAATAAGTGCTTCACTGCCTTCACTGTAATGTCCTGGGGAGTGTTGTTATTCTGCGACTAAGGGCCGAAGAGGTGTCATTGGCCACTGCTACCGCCTACGGGAGGGGCGGAAGTGTCTGCTTTATAGCTTGCTCCACCAGGACACTCAAATACAAAATATACTCTGTATCTGTCCCCACAATGGGTTTATTTGGTGCCAGTGTGGTATAGGGGCTGTGAGTCCAGCCAACAATGGATTGGTTAGACAAGACTCATGAAGGCCAGCATCTTAGGCTGGCATCTTTTAAGGTTCATCTTTGTAGACTCTTAACAGGTCAGGGTCCCTCCAGAGTCGGTCTGGTGGGTTGCAGTTCATTCTGCTGAACCTGGGCTATGGACACCTTGACGCAGCCCTTAATTTGTTGTTCCTTAATTATAACACCAGTATACTTTCTTTTTCTTGCCCATTTCTGGTATATTTAACACATATACACTGCCCCCCCCCCTCAAATTAGGTAATTTTGTGTTACTCAAGACTTACTCTTATGCCATTGTCATAGTTAAGTTATAAAATATATTACCCTCTATTTTCATAGATGTGATTTAATGATCAAAAATATTTGGATTCTTTCTCTGATTTGCATTTTGACATAATCAGAATCAATGACACATAATAGCAATAGCATACATGAAAGAGAACTACTTAAAACAGGAATATGTTAGAATACAAAGAGATGCAGGGATTTGAGGTCGCTTAATAACTGCTCTGTGAAGAAACTGAAATGATTATGTTCTGTGTTCTAGATATTTTAGCCAAAAAAGTTTATTCTTAATTATAGAAATGTATATATACCCAGGTTTTTCTCTCTTCTCTATTACACTAACGTGTAGGTGGTGGTGCCTGATTTCTGTGACTTGTAAATATCTGTAAGAGCAGATGTTTTTTGCATTGATGCATGCATTGATTCATTTATTCAGCAATATTTATTAAGCAGTTGCAGCGTGCCAAGCATGCATCTAGGTGCTGAAGGCAGTTAGTTGAGTAAGACTGATGGTTCCTATTCTTCAAAGAACTTACATTCTGGCAGAACTTTCAGACTTTCACAGCTCTCTCTTTTGGAAAAGAAAGAGTTCTTTAACTTTATAAGGTGAATTCCTTCAGGTGTTATACTTGAAGTGTTAACCCTTATTCAAACAAATCAGAAACTCAACACACAAAAGTCCTAGATTCTGAATAACACTAATTTTTTTAATAAGTATGTTACACATTTACTCATGGCTAATAGACAAGTCAAATCTTTGTCTTTCCAGATTTATTTTTAGTTTAATTTTGTCTTTACTGATTTGAATGAACTTTTTTGGAAATCAGAATATGTTGCTTCAAGTGTTGAAATGATCCAAGTGTCCACTTGATGTCTCTGGTTTGTTTCAGGTTCAGGAAGATTTGACTGAGGAGAAAAAAAGGGAATTGGAGCATAATGCTGAAGAGACCTATGGTGAAAATGATGAAAATGTATGTATAGGGTACACATATTTCTATTGCACATGTGTGCCTTTGTGCACGTGAGTAGGAGACACTTGTGTACAGTTGGAAAGATGCCAGTGGGTACAGCTAAGGTGCCACTGGGAATTAGGAAATTGTGTGACAGTGTGAAGATTAGAAAAGACAGTAGCACTCTTGCCTATTGGAATATTCCCTTCACTTGTTTTCTTTCTGTTTTGTTTTGTTTTGTTTTTAAGAGGGAATTATTTATACCACGAACTCAGTGTCCTGTTTCTCAGTTTTCCTTTTTTTCTTTTAACTTTAAGGCCGATGAGAAAAACAATGAAGGAGAAGAGCAAGAAGTTCGAGATGACAACCACCCCAAAGGCCGAGAGGAGCACTACGAGGAGGAGGACGATGAGGAGGAGGACGGGGCTGCTGCTGCTGAGAAGTCACGGCGAAGAGCTGAAATGTAGCCATGCCGATTTCACAGGCAGAGCTCAGCCGTCGGATGCTTTTCAAGCTGCTCAAAAATCTGCCTACTGAACTCTAGGATATTTAATTACAAAAATTAAAAATTTAGACCTTTTTTAACATTTGTATTAGAAATGCTCATACATTTATATGAATATATTTTGATAACCTAGGTTAGAGCTTCTTTTTATATTCAAGCAAGACCTGAACGAGAAGAAAAATGATATAGCAGACGTTAGACTCTGAATCTCATTTTTCGCACATTATGTGATGTTGGAAACGACCTTGATTTTGTATATGTTTCAACTTGTTCCTTCTCTGTCTGCCAGTTTCCAAGTGTTCTGCTGTCTGCCTTTGATGAAATGCAGAATTTCAAGATAGGGAATACTGAAAAATGCTGTACACATTTTAAGGAGAATGGCCAATTTACTAATTGGTGCCTTTCCAAGATTCTTATGTATAGTTCTGATAGAATTTTCACCTGTCTGTTTATCTCTGGGATAAGATTCATAGTGACATACAGTTAGAAAGACGTTTTTGTTATAAAGATACTGTTTTTCAGGCTTCTCGGATCAGTTAGAGAAATGTTTGATTTTACTTAAAATCACAGGTCTTCCTCTTGAATTAAATTTAAAAGTGAGATAGTACTAAAACTTACGTGGCACTATTCTGGACTTAGCTATTTCAGGATTCAAACAAGGTATGACACATCAACATATTAACCTTTTTAAGGACTGACACGTTGTTTAATAACGAATTTGGTGTGAATGGGTGGCATTTTCCACATGAGCACCCATTCTTTTTTTCGGTAGTCACCCAGTGATAGCCTTGTTTTAGTATCTAATTCTTGACAGTAATACATATTTCCCTGTAAACTGTGTGCCTCAACACTTAATCATTGATGACAAGCATGAATATGAAGAAGTACCAAACTGTACAACTGAACAGTATGTTGTTCAAAAGCTATATGGTGAAGTACATAAGGTGGTATGATTGACCCTCATGACTTTTCATTTTGCTGGGATTAGATCTGCATTATATCCACGGGTACATGTTTAATGATGATGAATTATACAAATCCCTTAAAATTAAAAATTTCCCATGGAATAGAGACATATTTCAGTCTCAAGTATAAAAATTTTTAACTAAATAAAATTAGGTTATTCATTCATATGTGTGTGGTTTTATAATAGTACTTTCAAATTAAAACTGATTTCAATTTGTACTATTATTGTATGAATGTAATTTTATTTTTAAATAACCACACTCATGTATGGTTTTGGATTAGCCCCTATGAGTGATTATGTGTGTATACATAGGAATGCTTTGTTCAAATGTATTTTGAATTTTCAATAATCATGAATCAAATCTTACCTTTATGTATAAAAACCCTTTATGTAATGTAAAATGTATAATATTGTACATAATATTCAGAATACAATTATTTTGGTAAATTAGTTTGTATTTTTAATGTCCCAGTTGCAGTATTTAATTATTTGAAACACATTGAAACTTGGTAATAGTCAATAAAATAAAAAGGAGCAAGTGGTAAATCTTCTAAAAGTATGTGATTTTTTATTAGTTTCCAATCTTACAACATTTTTCAGTTCTTTTTCATAAAAGGAAAAATTTTAAGAGTTACCAATGTATAGTAATGAATTATAAAGTGCTTTTCCCAATCTATTCCTATTTTGCTATCTCTTTCTTTGCTTGGATTGGCACATGAGTTTTTCTCCCCCTTTTTCTAAAGAAAGAGCTAAAAATGTTTATTTTATTTGAGCTAGTTCTGGAAGAAGAAAAAAAGAATGTAAGACAGTGACACACAAAATAAAAAAGTATTGTATCTTCCCTGGAAAGCAAACAAAGCAATTGCAAACCATTCCACTCTGTATAGCACCAAGTTATAGAGCTGTTTTAGCCAATGTTTGGAGGAGAACTAATCAGCCAGAGCTGATCTACATTAATGAGATGAGCAGAAATAAAATGTCACTTGTATTTACCTTGCCAATTAATCCGTGACTAGGTACCAGTGACATAATAAGGCGGGGCGGGGGGAGGCTCGTTTTTAAAGGACAAGTACAATGGAGTACAAAAGCTATATTAGTACTAGTACAAATGGAATAACTGGATATTTAAGAGTGGTTGAGTTAGATCTAGGAATCTGAACCACGTGGAGCTCACAGTGACTCACTGTGATAAAGGAAAATGATGGACTCACTGTCTTCTTACTGTGAGAAATGGGAGAACAGGGTCTACTTTATCCCCACAGTGCTCTTTTAAGGCTCATGGAATTCCCTTACAACTGAAGAATTTTGGTTTCCTGAAGCATGTGAGGTTGTTTAAACTGCTTTGAGTTCTTTATTTTGCTTTTAGTTCTCATTACATCATTTTGGTACATTGTCCTGTGGCAGGTTGCATAGCATTAAAAAAAAAGTCAATTTCTGCTCTTGAATTTTCTTCTGGCTTCCCTTGTACTGTCCATTCCTAGTTTTCTTCTAACCATCCTGGCTACTCTTTCCCAACCTTTTTTTTTCCCCTCAGATTTCTCTTCTGTCGGCCCCTAGCATATCAGTGCTCTTCAGCTTTTGTCCTGGACTCAACTCTGTCCAGTCCACTTCTCTCTCATGTCTTGGACATGTCTCCCAATTTATCTCCTCAGCCTAGCTCTCTGTGACCATCCTACCTTAAACTTATGATTTTCAAGGCTGAGTTTGTCTTGTTGCCTTCCTGAAACCTACTTCTCTTTCTAGGTTCTGTATCTCAGTTCATAAAGTTTCCCAAAACAGAAGCAAAGTTTGTCCCTGATTCTGTCTTCTCTCCCTATTGATGTTACCAATTATCATTTGCCCTTTCTTTTCATCACTACTGTCCTGGTTCAGGCCTTTGTTATCTTTTACGTGGACTATTGTAATAGTCCCGTAACTTTTCTCCTTGTTTACCTTCTCCTGTCCCTACAGTCTGTCAGTATGATCTTTCCAAAGATAACACACTAACCCATTATAAAATTATTTAATAAACTGCTGTTGCACATAGAAAAAGTTCCAAACTCCTTAACATGACTGACATGGTTCTTCATAACCCATCTTAACCGCTTCAGCCTTGTAATTTATACTCTAATTCTGTATCATAATAAGTATGACTCATTAATGTCAAGCATTAATGTCTTAGTAACTGACCTTGACTCCTGCCCTTGAGTGAGAATTTGATTTGACAAGAGCTGGTAATACCACCCCACATCTTGGAACAAAATGCTTGATCCAAAATGGGCACATGATTCATGACACACCAATTCAATTCCTTCCCTGGGACTTTTTTGTTGGAGGGCAATTCTCCATGGTGTTTCTATACATCTTGTGAGCTTTTATCCTGAACAATCTTTTCAAGGGTATTTGCCTATCAAACAGCCAGCTGCTAGAGACAGTATCTCCCGCTAAGTCAGAGGGCTTTTTTTGTTCCTGGCTGGAATGAAAAAGATAATGTCTCCCTGCAGGGTGAAATTTGGGCAGATTTACTAGCAGTCCTTTTATAAGATGGAGAATTTCTTAAGATCAGAGATCCTTAGGAGTGATACAAGCACTGTGGGTACATCCTCTGACCTGGGAGGTTCCACATCAACCTCATGACACTAGGGGAGCAAGGAGGAACTGATGTGAACACGAAGCTCACGTTGCCTGCTGTGCCATGGGAAATACTTGTTTTTAAGCGAGCGGTCTAGAGTCTTTCTGCCAGCATCCATGGATCTGTGGCAGGCCAACTCGTTAGCTCGTAAGGTGACTCTCAGACTCTGCACAATTACTAACATTTTTGCAGGCTGAAGCAAATGGGAAATAGCATCTCTCTTTCCTTCCAATAGCAAAGCTACCATTTGTAAATTGACATCAGCTGATGTCTGTTTTCTCACTCGTGTGGAGAAAATAGTCTACAGAGGTAGAGACGGAGAAGGCAATGGCACCCCACTCCAGTACTCTTGCCTGGAAAATCCCATGGACGGAGGAGCCTGGAAGGCTGCAGTCCATGTAGTCGCTGAGGGTCAGGCACGACTGAGCGACTTCGCTTTCACTTTTCCTGCATTGGAGAAGGAAATGGCAACCCATTCCAGTGTTCTTGCCTAGAGAATCCAAGGGATGGGGGAGCCTGGTGGACTGCCCTCTATGTGGTCGCACAGGGTCGGACATGACTGAAGTGACTTAGCAGCGGTAGAGGTTGAGAACAAACCTAACCTGCAAAGACAAGCAAAAGGCAGAGGGAGGGGAGAAAAGAGCTGTGATAATTTTTCAGTCCCTTTATCCTGCCATCCCTGATATTGGGCAGGTCCACCCACAGATTGATTAATGAGCCAATAAATTCTACTTTTTCAGTTGAGCTAGTTGGAAATTGATTTCTGTCACTTGCCACCTGAAGATTCCTGACTAATACTTGACTAATGTTCAGTTCCTTTAAATCATTGTGCTCTCTTGTAGCATGATAAATTTGCTCTCCTCCCACCAAACACTGTTCAATCAGTTTGCTTTCCTCTCCTTTACCTGGCTCATTGCTGGAGTCTCACCTTAATACCAATTCTGAGAAGTGTCTACCTCTCATCCCATCCCTGTCTAGGTTGAACATATTTTCCTTGTCCCCCTATAGTATCCTGTGTTTCATGTCATGGCACCTCCTACAGAACATGGAAATAGACTATCATCAAGTCGGTGTATTCCGTGACGTAAATGTTCTGTGAAGGTGGAGACCTTATTTCGCTTGTTCACTGTTGCCACCCAAGCACTAAGATCTTAAATATATATTTACTAAATGAAATCTCAAAATCCTTACCTGTAAAATGAGAATATTGATTGTTTTAAGATCATACAAGTAAATGGCAGAGCTAGGAATACAGCCAGGGTTGTATGGATCTTTATCCAGTGTCTCATTCTGAGTTTCATATATTAAGAAGGTTTTTTTTAAATTTTGCAAAAATAAATGTAACAGTAGTAAAAAGAAAGAAGTCACAGCCATAGGGTCTTGAGGAAGAACCAAAAAATTTCAATTACTTGACCTGAGAAAGATATGGTCAACGGAAGATGTAACACTGTACATCTGTCTTCTGCTGCTGCTGCTGCTGCTAAGTCACTTCAGTCATATCCGACTCTATGCCACCCCATAGACGGCAGCCCACCAGGCTTCCCCGTCCCTGGGATTCTCCAGGCAAGAACACTGGAGTGGGTTGCCATTTCCTTCTCCAATGCATGAAAGTAAAAAGTGAAAGTGAAGTCATTCAGTCGTGTCCGACTCTCAGCGACCTCAAGGACTGCAGCCTACCAGGCTCCTCAGTCCATGGGATTTTCCAGGCAATAGTACTGGAGTGGATTGCCATTGCCGTCTCCACGTCTGTCTTCTATGAAGTGTCAATTGTAACATAAAGAATAAAGAATGTCTTCAGAAATGAGTGAATGAGGCTGTGAAACCTAGAGTTGTTTTCAAATCAGAATATACTAAATAATTTCAATTTATAACAGCCATGCCTAAGCCAAAAAAACAGATGTAATATCCTCTTCGAATTTCCTTGGGTCTTGTCACTAGCTATTGTAGGAGGCCCAGCTGGTATGATGGAGTCGGCTGAGTATCCATCCACTGGCTGCCCTTTTGTCTCCACACCATTTCTTTTGTTCTTCATCTGCGGAAAGGCTTAACCCTGTAACTGCTAAAGTAGGCTCAAAACCAATCATTGGACTTCATCTTCTGTCTCTATACTGATTCTCTACTTCTGATTTCTATACTGAGGCTAGATAGGAGGAATGTTCTCTTGGCTGCTCTAGTGATGACAGAAATCATCCATGTGGAGTTCCAGAAGTCACGCTCCTTTATGACATGGAGAAAACTCAGTTGAAGCAGAAGAAAGGAAGTCAAAACAGAGAGGGATAGGATTGGGGCAGGAGTGGAGGAGCAGTGGGAGGGTGAAAACGGGAGAGAGACAGAGTCACAAAGAGAACGGTGCTCAGATTCCCAGGTTCTGATTTTAATTTTATTTTCCAAGGTTTCTCTCCCTTTTGTCCCATTGAACTAGTTTAAGATTCTTTTTTTATCAATTATATACTGAAGAATATTGACTGACTTCAGAGAAGGCAATGGCACCCCACTCCAGTACTCTTGCCTGGAAAATCCCATGCATGGAGGAGCCTGGTGGGCTACAGTCCATGGGGTCGCTAAGAGTCAGACACGACTGAACGGCTTCACTTTCACTTTTTACTTTCATGCATTGGAGAAGGAAATGGCAATCCATTCCAGTGTTCTTGCCTGGAGAATCCCTGGGACGGGGGAGCCTGGTGGGCTGCCGTCTATGGGAGTCACACAGAGTCAGGCATGACTGCAGTGACTTAGCAGCAGCAGCAGCAGCATTGACTGACTTTCACATTATATTTTAATTATGTAACGAGAGGAAATACTCTCATTAACTTCTAGTCGTATTGTCCTAAATGTAGCAAGTTTTAATAAATAATGGCCCTGCTTTTTGCCAATCTCTTGATCATCATGTTTTTCTCTTGGATCTGTCTTTAAGCCCAGAGAATTCATCACAGAAGCTTTGGTATTATTGTAATGAAGTTAAGAATACTTATATATTCTCAACTTTAGTCTATATCAAAGACTGGCAAACTTTATCTGTAAAGGGCCAAATAGTAAATCTTTTGACCCTGTGGGCCATAGAACCTCTCTTGAAACTATTTAACTGTCACTGTACTGTGAAAACAGCCAGGGGCAATGTGTAAAGGAATGAGCATGGCTGTGTTCCAATAAAAGTTTATTTTCATAAACAGACAGCAAGCCAGATTCAGCCCACAGATGATAGCTATCTAGTTTAAATGATCCAAATGTTTGCTATAAAAAAATTATTTCAACAGAAAATAGAGCATTTTAAGATCTTTAGGTATCAAGTCTTTCCAGTTCTTTCCTACAATCCTTTCTTCTATTTTGAGTTGGCAAGCACCCAACATTATCCTAGCTGCTGCATTTGTACACTGTTTTAAGTAACTGGAAATGAAATACTTTTGTCCTTTACCATCTCGGCTGACCTTGTTCTCACCATTCCCTGTATGTTACTAATGGAGCTTGAAATTAAACGTCATTTCTGTTTATCTGTTAACACATGCAGAGCATTCCCCATAAAGTACATGTCTTTTAAAGACATTGGAAAAGAGGGGTTTGAATATGATGAGATGACTTCTTTGGTCTGGTATATTCTTTCTCCTTCTAAAGACTGAAGGTAGGGAAACCAGCTGGCATGGCTCCCATTAAAGTATTAAAAATCATGTAATTTGTGATCTCAACTCAGAGTTTTTTGAGTGCTGTAGGTGTCTGATTGCTGTTAAGCTAATGAATCCTAATAGAAATAGACATTTTCTTCCATAAAGTAATGCAAGCACCTTTTATGTTTCCTTAAACCTATACAGTATGTTGAAAAGCAGAGACAACAAAGGTCAGTATAGTCAAGGGTATGGTCTTCCTAGGGGTCATGTATGGTTGTGAGAGCTGGACCATAAAGAATGCAGAACACCAAAGAATTGATGCCTTCAAACTGTGGTGCTGGAGAAAGCAAGGAGATCACACCAGTCATTCTTAAGAGAAATCAACCCTGACACTTGTTGGAACAACTGATGCTGAAGCTGAAGTTCCAGCATTTTGGTCATCTGATGTGAACAGCTGACTGAGTCCCTGATGCTGGGAATGACTGAGGGCACAAGGAGAAAAGGGCATCAGAGGGTGAGATGGCTGGATGGTATCACCAATGGACATGAACTTGGGCAAACTTCAGGAGATGGTGAGGGACAGGGAGGCCTGGTATGCTGCAGTCTATGGGGTTGCAAAGAATAGAACATGACTGGGCAACTGAACAACAACGGCCCTATCCAATTATCTTCTGAGGTGGTTTTAAGGTTTGGCCACAAAAAATTATCTTTAATAATATTCCTTCAAGAGGTGGAGTCTAATTTCCCTTCCTTGAGTATGAGCTGGACTTAGTTACTGGCTTCTAACAAAATTAAAAGGGTTGATGATGTGACTCAGAAATTAGGTCAAAAAGACAACATAGCTTCCTCTTGTGCCTCTTGGAAGCCAGCTACCATGTCATGATGATATTCAAACAGCCTTATGTTGAGACCTACATCCACGTGGCAAGAAATTGAGGCCTCTGGGCAACAGCCAGTGAGGAACTGAGGCCTCCCACAAAGAGACACATGAGTGATTTTAGAGTGGACCATTTGGCCCCGTTAAGCCTTCAGACTATAACTCGACTGTAACTTCACTAGAAACCCTGACCCAGAACGGCCTATATAAGTCATTCCTAGATGCCTAGCCCACAGGAACTATGAGATAATAAATGTTTATTGTTTAGGTTTTAGAGTAACTGGTTACACAACTGAAGCTAACTAATACATCTTCTAAGAATGCTTATGGCTTTAAGTGGCGAGGCCAGTGGTGATGCGTAGCAGCACGGTGTAACTGAGCATCCAGCCAGTTGCCAGGGCCAGATGTGCAGGTGAGGGAAAATGAAGTTCAGCTTAATTAGCTGAAAAATTTAAGCCAATTTATTTGTCCAAAATTATTAGATTATTTGTGCCAGATATCAGTAGCCTCTTTACAGTGATTCTCAGCCTTGGCTACACAACTGAGGAATTTCAAAAGTAGTAATAACCTGGGTCCCACTCCCAAAGACTCTGAATTACTTGTGCTAGGCTATAGTCTGGGCATCAGGATTTAAAATTTTTCCCAGGTATTTCTAATATACAGCTAAGACTGAGAACTACTGCTTTATAAGTTAGAAGCTTGAAAGAGTTATGTTTCCCCCCGATATTGCTCTGTGCATGCCTGCTAAGTTGCTTTAGTCATGTCCGACCCTTTGTGACACTATGGACTGTAGCTCATCAAGCTCCTCTGTCCATGGAATTCTCCAGACAAGAATACTGAAGTGGGTTGCCATTCCCTTCTCCAGGAAATCCTCCTGACCCAGGGATCAAACCCATGTCTCTTATGTCTTCCGCATTGGCAGGCAGCTTCTTTACCACTAGAGCCATCTGGGAAGCCCAAAATATATTTTCCCAACCCAGGGATGGAACCTGGGTATCCTACATTGCAGGTGGATTCTTTATTGTCTGAGCCACCAGGGAAATGCAAGACTACTGGAGTGGATAGCCATTCCCTTCTCCAGGAGATCTTCCCAATCCATGGATCCAACTGGGGCTTCCAGCAATATAAATGGATTCTTTACCATCTGAGCTATCCTTTGAGTGAGTGAAGTTGCTCAGTCGTGTCCGACTCTTTGCGACCCATGGTCTGTAGCCTACAATGCTCCTCTGTCCGTGGATTTTCCAGGCAAGAGTACTGGAGTGGGTTGCCATTTCCTTCTCCAGAGGATCTTCCCAACCCAGGGATCGAATGTGGGTCTCCTGCTCTATTAGATGGTAAATTACAATGAAAGCAAGTCTCAAACTAAATTTGCAAAGCAAACATTTACAGGTAAGCAGAAACAGACTATAAACTTTTAGGAAGTCTCAGATATCTATCCTTTTAGACACTCTAGACAGGCATTAGGCTTAAAGGATTTGCTCATGATCCTGTAATATTCTACAGACAGAATTCGGCTAAATGTCTGGTCAGATTCTGCCTGACAATCTTCCCTTATGCAGCCCATAGCCTTCTGCAGTAGATGCTGGGCTCCCCCAGTGCCCAGACTATTTTGTGGGCAGGGAAGGTGCCTGTGCAAGACTGCTTCCAGCTCATACTCATGTTTTGAACAGCATTCATTTCTTCAATGAAAAAGAAAAGCCTTTAATATCTATGGTCCTATCTAACTAAATACATTGAGCTGAAGTGAGTAGAAGATCTTTTAACAGCAGCCTCTGGACTTGGGCCCAGGGGTGAGCACCAGCTTTTCAGCCTGGAAGCACATTTGAGCCACCAAAGAAACTTAAAAAAATAATTTCCAATACCAACCTGTCTAATTTAATCGGAAACTCCGAGGGCAGAGCCTAGGCATTGGTACTTTTAAAAAATCTCTCACCAAATCAAGATTGACAGGGAGGTGTGACTCATAAAGGGTGTAATACATACAAGGGAATGTTTTAGGTGGTGAAAATCTGTGTTCTGATTGTGAGAGCTTTATATGAATCTGTACATGTATAACACATAAAACTGTACAACAGCAACAAAGGAAAAGGTCAACCTTATTGTATGATAATTGTAAAAACAAAATATTGTATCTATTAAATTCTTTATAAAAGTCTCAGAGTCTAACATATAGGCAGGGTCGGAAGTCATTGATTAGATTCTTTCAAGGGCAGATCTACCAATTCTGAGATGTACATTCATAGTTAGGGTACTGCCAGCACATATCCACATACATAAGCTCATCACATAGTCTATGCAGAAGTATTTTAAAGTGAATTATAAATATTGTAATAGTAAAGCTTAGCTATCTTTTTCAGATTCACAAGGAATTTTAGAATATTACAGTGGGGCAGTGCACAAGTGAATAGCTCTATTAATCTCTTGCTCGTGGAGAAAAACACTTGCAATGCAATTGCTTTGCCTCAAAACAATGTTTCTCAAACCCATAAACTGAGATTTTTATAGAATAACAAAAAATCCCAAAAGAAGAGGAGTTTGGCAGTTTAATTAGTTTCATTTCTGAGTAGGATCACAGGAAGAAATAAACACAATTTTTATCACAAAACAATGTGCATGAATATGTGTGTTTATATTAGATAAATGAAACAAAAGTTTCAAGAAACAGCTCATGTCTCTCCTAATGCTAAGTCGCTTCAGTCATGTCTGACTCTTTCTGACTCAGTGGACCATAGCCTGCCAGGCTTCTCTGTCCAGGGATTTTCCAGGCAAGAATACTGGAGTGGGTTGCCATAGCCTCCTCCAGGGGATCTTCCCGACCCAGGGATCAAACCCATGTCTCTGGCATCTCTGGCATTGGTAGGCAGGGTCTTTACCACTAGCACCACCTGGGAAGCCCACGTCTCTTCTACTTCATTTTATCAATATTTCATGACAGTGTTGGTCATGACTCAGTATCTTGCTATAATGGTGAGAGAATCATAGTTAAAACACTTGGGGAAAATATAACCAGATACTTAATGCTTGTAAATGCCATGTAGCAAGAAGACAGATAGGAATTTGACCACAGCATGCACTACTCTCAAGCTTTCTGGAGTTGGACAAGTTTCTTGATGTCTGTATTTCCACTTCCCACTCATAAAATGGGAATGATCACAGAAAATTTCATGCTGTGGTTAGGATCACTGAGTCCTCATCTGAGAAACCCAATGCTTAAGTTTCTCTCCCTCTATCTGTAAGACTCACTAAGACGGAGACAGGACATGGAACCCCTAAACTATTTCTGAGTTTAGAGGCCAGAAGACTATACCTGAATTTATGATCTTTTTTCTTGAATAATGTAATGTGTTAGCTAAGTCTTAACAGAGCTTTCGGTATATGAACCACCCAAGGATCTAAAACACAGTATGAATCCTTTAATCTTCAGTAATTTGAGATACTCTGTCTGGAGGAAGAAGAATAAATTAAGCAATTGTTCTGGCCAAAGACAGTTGAGTGGTGATCCAGGTTGATCTGTCCCATCCACATCCTTACTTTAAAATAACCAATAAACCATTTTAATGAATTTGCCTTATGGAAAACCGACAGTATATGAGGAAAAATGAGACGATTATCCTAGGGAAAAGAAAAGGTGTGCAAGCAGTCTCAATGGAAGGGCATGGCCACACAAACAGTTTGAGTTGAATTCCTCAACATTCAGTCACTTCCAAGGTGTCCCAGAGCATCTGGGGACATGGCTGACTAAGCAGAGTTTATTCACATGCTCACTAGGGCACTTCCTAAAGCTTCAGAGACATGGAAAAATATGCTATATACATAGAAATATAAAACACAAAAAATGTAAGTGAATACTAAGAAATAAATCATAAGGCAATACATCTACTCGTTCAGCTTCTCACTTCTGTTATTTTGCACACAGGCTGCCAGGGTGGAGGGAGTAGACGATGGTTGTCTCAGCTGATCAGTCCTGCTTTTAATCCACACCTTGGGCAACGGAACCTAATGCACTAACATGTACTGTTCAACCTAATGTGTGTTCAAGTCAAGACCAGAAATTTCTCCAAGACAAGGAGGAAAACATCGCCACTCTGATAAAAACTTTCACAGCTAAATTAGGGTATAGGTTCTTTACATGCAAAATATTGAAATCTCCAGGTCAGTGTTTAGATTGTGAAAGTTATCAAGCATATTGCTAATCTTGAGAGAAAAGCAGGTGTTGGGTCACAATTCTGGGAATCCCCCTCCGACCCGCAAGGTAAAATCTGAAACTAGCTCCTGTACACAGAAGGTCAGGGAGCGACGGGAGAAAGATGCCAGCCACTCCAGATTGACAGGTGGCAGCTTTGATGACCAAGGAAACTTACACAGGAGGCTTGTCTTCCATGACTGCACAGCAACTAGATCTCCGCACCCGTCTGCCAGAAACTTAACGGTTTATACAGAGGCCTTAACTGGGTTCAGTCACGTTTTCAGTCCACATGGTCTCAACACCACATTGCTTTCTCAAAGCCGCCTCTTGGAAACCAGCTCCTCCTGTGGGAACGATGTGTAGAAGGTACACTCCGAGGACCCTGAGAGGGTGAGGAGCCACCCATTTCTGGTCCAGCTTCCAGGCCAAACATGACCACATCCTCCCCATGACTTCTTCCAGCAGCTGGAGCAATAGGTTATTTGAAGTGCCACAAAATTTCTAAGGTGGCTAAAGAGCACAGTTCAGTTCAGTCACTCAGTTGTGTCCAAACTGCAGCACACCAGGCCTCCCTGTCCATCACCAACTCCTGGAGTTTACCCAAACTCGTGTCCATTGAGTAGATGATGCCATCTAGCCATCTCATCCTCTGTCATCCCCTTCTCCTGCTGCCTTCAATCTTTCCCAACATCGGAATCTTTTCAAATGAGTCAGCCCTTCACATCAGGTGGCCAAAATATTGGAGTTTCAGCTTCCACATCAGTCCTTCCAATGAACACCCAAGACTGATCTCCTTTAGGATGGACTGATTGGATCTCCTTGCAGTCCAAGAGACTCTCAAGAGTCTTCTCCAACACCACAGTTCAAAAGCATTAGTTCTTCGGCTCTCAGCTTTCTTCACAGTCCAACTCTCACATCCATACATGACTACTGGAAAAACCACAAACAATGCTTAATGAGAATGAAACTGAATTGGGAGGAAAATTAGCATTTTATAGCCTACATTTTAGAAAGGGAAGAAACTTCAGTGTTGACTCTGAAGATGATAAATTGTATCTGCCAGGGAACAGGCAGGAAAGGACTGCAAAATGATATCTTGGCTTCTCATTTTGAAAAGACACTTGAGGGGCTTCCCTGGTGGCCCAGTGGTTGGGGGCAGTCTGCCTGCCAGTGCAGGGGACACCTGTTCAATCCCTGTTCAGGGAGGATCCCACATGTCTCCAGGTAACTAGGCTCTTGTGCCACAGCTACTGAGCCCACACACTGCAACTACTGAAGCCTTTGTGCCTAGAACTGGTGCTTTGCAACAAGAGAAGCCACTTCAATGAGAAGCCCCGTGCACCAGAAGAAAGAGTAACCCCTGATCTCCATAACTAGTGAAAAGCCTGTGGGTAGCAGCAAAGACCCAGCACAGCCAAAAATAAATAGAAAGAAAATGCACTTGAATGTAACATGAATGTACACACCTGACTTTTGTATTCTCTCAGTCGGTTACACCACAGGACAGCCCATTACAGAGGCATCTGTGTCCAAAAGCTCACCTGAATGAACTATACCAGGTACTGTTCATTTGTTCTTTTTTCCTTCTTATTTTCTTCTTCTTCTCTTTTTTGCTAATTAAATTACTAATTTTTGAAATGTCCTTAACTGAACAGGAGGACTTGAAGGCTTCGTGTCCTCAATGAGGCATGAGTGGTTTAGTACAGGGTTCTGTCTGGATGAAGTAGACTATCCACCCCCTAAATTTCAGGTAACCATATGTGTGTCACTGAGTATTGGTGATCTGGAGTTGAGATGCTGCTGGGTGAAGAGCCAGAGAATGCTGGTGCCTCAAGATGAAAGAAGGAGAAAGAGAGGGCTGACCAGTTTGCCTAAAGCTTACTCTCCTTTTTTGCCTTTAGCTATGAGTAGAATTAAAAAAAAAAAACAAAAAAAACTGACATTAAAGTTCAAAGATTCTGACCCTTTGCAAAGTCTAGGAGTAGCACTTTTATCCCGATAGATTGCTGAACCTGATTTCTTAAATGGGTTAATAATTTTGTCTGACATCCCTGCTTTGGAGTGGGTTTTAACAACCCTTGGGAGCCTCTTCTATTCTGCTTTATCATAGTGTCTTGGCTGCAATGTCAAAGCTAGTGGAATGGGGACCACGATTCCAATTCCTTTCTTCTGTTTTTTACTCCTTCTGCTCCACATCTTTAAATATTCTTGGTTTTGAGGACAGACATCTGAACTAATAAATACCTGTGCATATGCACGTACCACAGTGGGGACATATATGGGTTTTAATCCTTTTGAGATTTTCCCATTCTCTGCTCTTGAATTGTTCTCATCTCCTGAATTAACCCATGCTTCCTCTTCATAGGCAAGCTTGGCTGTGGGCTCCTTCCTCTCCACCTTACCACCTATTCTTCTTACCTGATAGCCTGGTAGAGCTAAGATTCTGTGAGCCAGCTTTAGTGTGAAGGATCACCTGGCCACTGACTACTGGTCTGCTTTCTTGACCTTTTATTATTTTTTTTAATGTGATATCATAAGAGTAACAAATAAGACAAAATTTAAATTAATCCAAGAACTGACTTCTGAAAGGATTGTTAATGTCATACTTTCTTGCTTTTAGGTAGTTTAGGAAAACAAACAACCTATGGTCAGAGATCAGTACTAATTTTTCTACATGTTTTTATATAATGTCTATGTTCTAGATAGTTTCCTTATTTAATATAGAATTCTCAATGGCCATTTAAGAAGGCCATAGACATTAGTAAATACATACGATAAAACTTCACAATGTAGCATTAATTTTATGTATATCCGAGAGTCTGTTTTGACCATATAGTCTTTTTTGCGTGTGTGTTAAGTTGCTTCAGTCATGTCCAACTCTTTGTGACCATGTGGGCTATAAACTGCCAGGCTCCTCTGTTCATGGAATTCTTCTGAAGAGGTTTTTTAGCAGTCCCATTCATATATAGAATTGATGAATTAAGAGGAACTGCATTTACTTTTGTATATTCCCCAGTTCACAGGTGTTTTTGAACATGTATCACTATTTTGCCTTTTAAAAAATCTTATTGTTGTGAATTACAAATATGTAAATGGTAATTGTTTGGTTCTACTTATTTTGAGGTTTATTAGCATGGTTGCACACTCTAGTTTTTTGAGATGCTTTTCAGTTGAATATTATACACCTAACATTCATCCATATTGATTTAGATAATTGTTCCTCATTTAGTTTCATTGTTGTATTGCCTGCTTTTAAAATTTATTCATTCATGCCTTTGTCCAGATATTTGGAAATAAAAGTGTAAAGAGGGAAGAAATTAAGATTTTGAGACAAAATTTTTAGAAAGCAAAACTTTTGCACATAGGGATGTCAGTTTAGTTCAGTCTCTCAGTCGTGTCCAACTCTTTGCCACCCCTTGGATTGCAGCACACCAGTCTTTCCTGTCCTTCACCAACTCCCAGAGCTTGCTCAAACTAATGTCCACTGAGTCAGTGATGCCATCCAACCATCTCATCCTCTGTCATCCCCTTCTCGTCCTGCCTTCAATCTTTCCCAGTATAAGGGTCTTTTCCAATGAGTCAGTTCTTTGCATCAGGTGGCCAAAATATTGGAATTTCAGCTTCACCATCAGTCCTTCCAATGAATATTCAGGACTGATTCCCTTTAGGACTGTCACCTGCTCACAATCTGAGGGCAAATCATTCAGTTACTATACTACCACTTTAATACTTCCTTGACATGCTTCCCTGACAACTCAGTTGCTAAGGAATCCACCTGCAATGCAGGAGACCTGAGTTCGATCCCTGTGCTAGGAAGATTCCCTGGAGAAGGGAAAGGCTACCCACTCCAGTACTCTGGCCTGGAGAATTCCATGAACAGTCCATGGGGTTGCAAAGAGTCGGACATGACTGAGAGACTTTCACTTTCACTTTACATATAAAAAATTAATGAACAGTCGGAGAAGGCAATGGCAACCCACTCCAGTACTCTTGCCTGGAAAATCCCATGGATAGAGGAGCCTGGTGAGCTGCAGTCCATGATGTCGCTAGGATTCGGACCCGACTGACCCGACTTCCCTTTCACTTTCATGCATTGGAGAAGGCAATGGCAACCCACTCCAGTGTTCTTGCCTGGTGAATCCCAGGGACAGGGGAGCCTGGTGGGCTGCTGTCTCTGGGGTTGCACAGAGTTGGACACGACTGAAGCAACTTAACAGCAGCAGCAGCAGCAGTTTATATTTAGAATAAAGAACTAGTCATACTTTCATCTCAGACTCTTCTCCCATGAATTTGTCTGTGTTATTTCTCCAGGAATACAGTACCTGTATGTCTTTAAATCTATAGGTGATACCAGCAGCAAGTAAGTTTTGTAGTGATCCAAGCACACAAAACCCCAAAATTTGAAAAATTTGAAAAAAATTCCACTGTAGATATTACTTTTCTACCAGTTGAAAAAGCATGTATTTCTCCCTGTTGCTTGGAAATGCAGTTAGTCTCTTAAGTGATATTTCTTAGAAAGTCAAGAAATTGCTAAAATAAGAAAAAAGTCAGTATTTCTAGGTTACAATTATCATTGTCATTATTTTTAAGAATATTTAACATATTTTCAGAATTTAATGCAATTGCTAAGTGGTATCAACCTAAATATCAATACTTTTTCTTTTCATTATTTTAAGCTGAAAATACTTGTGAGACTTGTATGAGTAAATAAAGCAAATAGTTTTGTATAATTACGAAAGGCTTCATATAGTTAGAACTGACTTGAGCAATTTTTTTTGTCAATTCAGTAAAATAATCAGCAAATTTATTATTTAATAATTTAACATTTAATGAATAAGTGGATTAAATGTAGCTTTTGAAATTATTTCAAAAGCTCTTGTATTACCTTTATAAAAAATCAGGAAGGAAAGGTCATCATTTTGAAAATCTGATAGGTCTGACTGGCTTTTTACTGTAGGTTCTATTGAATGAATTGTAGGGTATGAGAAGCCCAAAACTTTTTCTGTTAGGCAGGAATGAAACAATCTATTGTTAGTATTAATAGTGAAAATATAGTACTCAATCAAATCACTGCATAGCAACAAATAATTAACTGGCGGAAATTAAGCTTATTCAAAAACTTAAATAAGATATTTAAATACTGCTTTAAAAAGTGATCATTTTGGATAAATAAAGACCATGTATGTTCACAACAGAAATAAAAACAGTGACATTTATGAAATAGTTTTTCTTGCTCATGTCTCAACAATTGAGGCAACAGCGAATTTCTATCTAAGCATGAACAAATACTAAAATGCAATGTAGTATCTATATTACTTACTTCTGGCTGTCGGAACCAATTACCACAGACTGAGTGGCTTGAAACAACAGAAATTTATTCTCTCACAGTTTTGGAGGCTACAAGTTGGAAATCAAGGTGTCTGCAAGGCTGGTTCTTTTTTCAGGGTCTGAAGGAGAATCTGTTCTGTTCTTCCCTCCTGGCTTCTCCCTCTGGCAATCCTTGGCCTTCCTTAGCTTAAGATGGATCAATACACAGTCTGCCTCTGTCATTACATGGTATTTCCCCTGTATTGTCTCTGCCTCCCTCCTATAAGGATAAATCTAGTCTATTAACATAGTATGACTTCCTTACCTATTTGTATCTGCAAAGACTATTTGCAAATGACCAAATAAGATCATATTCTGAGAGTTTAGGTAAATATGAATTGGGGGGAGGGGACATGATTCAATTATTCAGCCCAGTACAGTGTTTAAGCTACTGTAAAGAAAACATTGGAAGCTTTAAAAAAGTGATTCAGAATATATATTTGGTACTCAGGTATTAAATACTTGAAGTGGCAGTTAAATAATTTGACTTGGGAAAGAAGTTGTTTAGTTTTTATTGAATTTTATCAAACTAAAGAATTAAGAAGTAATTTAATAATGCTTACTATTTTTAGGAAATATTGGCATAGTCTTTATTAGAAAGAGTCAACAAATATTTACCTTGCTCAAAGCACGTCTTTGTGGAATATTGTTTTTTTTTCAATTATCTGAAACATAATTACTATTGATTAACATATTTATTGTATCTCTTCTTGATTGCTTGCAGTACATAAAGAAGGACATGCTGCTGCTAAGTCACTTCAGTCATGTCTGATTCTGTGTGACCCCATAGATTGCAGCCCACCAGGCTCCTCTGTCCCTGGGATTCTCCAGGCAAGAATAGTGGAGTGGGTTGCCATTTCCTTCTCCAACGCATGCATGCATGCAGGCTAAGTCGCTTCAGCTGTAGCCGACTCTGTGCAACCTCATGGACAGCAGCCCACCAGACTCCTCTGTCCACGAGATTCTCCAGGCAAGAATACTGGAGTGGGTCACCATGTCCTTCTCACAAAGAAGAACATGAGATATTGGCAAAAAGAAGGCAAAACAGATATACTACTTTTCTTCAAAAGCTTTTAAATAAAGATATGCTGTATTATTGGAAAAAGAAATGGCAACCCACTCTAGTATTCTTGCCTGGGAAATCCCATGGACAGAGGAGCCTGGCGGGCTACAGTCTATTGGGTCACAAAAGAGTCAGACACAATTGAGAGACTAATCATATACTGTATTATAAAGAGAGCAGGGCGGTGTGGTGAAGACATCACAGGCTGCTACTGACTAGCCATGTGAGTAAATTTCTCTGCATCTCAGTTTCCTCATTTTAAAGGCAGTAATGTGTTATATGCCACCCAAGATTATTAGGACGATTAAATGAGTGGATGCGTGAAGAGTGTTTAGAACCATGAATGGACCCAGGAGGTCTTATATGAATTAGCTATTGTTACAAGCAATGCTAGTATGTATAAATATATTTTTAAATTTTTTATTTATTGTTTCATATTTGTGCTGGATCTTCAGTGCTGCACAAGGGCTTTCTCTAGCTGTGGTGAACAGGCTTCTCATTGCAGTGGCTTCGCTTGTTGCAGAGCATGAGCCCTAGGGCATGAGGGGTTCAGTATTTTCAGCACACAGGCTCAGTAGTTGTAGCTCACAGGCTCTAAAGAGCAGGTTAAGTTGTTGTGGCCAAGGGCTTAGTTGCCCTGCCGCATGTGAAATCTTCCCAGACTAGGGATCGAACTTATGTTCCCTGCATTGGCAGGCAGATTCTTTACCACTTAGCCACCAGGGAAATCCTAGAATATACAAATATTTAAGGATAATATGAGGCCTTTTTTGGTCTTTTCAGGCCCAGATAGTCTCCAAAAAAAATGATTTCCAGAGAACCCTGAATAATTTGGTAGTAATAAATTATTTGTGACAATAGTTTATTTTCTTATTGGTAATAATTGTTTGTCTATTTCGATGTATGTGTGGTTTTTCCTTGAATAGTATAATAATTCATTCTGGACTTGAGTTGCTGTTAAAAGTAAATCAGAAGAGTCAGTAAATGAAAAAACTGAAAATATTTGATGAATTTTTTTTTTTTTTAGAATTATGTGAATTTATTGCACTCTGTGAGGTCTTCTGACAATGGTCATGATAAGAGTCTAGACTTTCTTTTTTTCACCCCATTTTTTAAAAAAACACACACTGGTTCAAGTGAAATAGGTGGGTTACTTTGAGCATACTCTGGTCATGTGTTCTTGTCTCTAGAGAGGAATCTTCTGCTGCTGTCGATTTCTCAGAACAACTATACATCCTGGGACATCTACTGAAACAGACAAACATGTACTAGACAAGAAAAGTTGAATTATCCCGATTTAATGTTTTCTTCCCCCAACTTGGCCAAGGCTAAGTAGGTGACCTGAAATGAAATCTGAGTGACCCCAAATCTTCTACGAGTGTGGCTCCACCGCTGGCTATTGAGCAGTGCATGTTTTGCTGGTGGTGCATTGACCAACAATATTTTAGGGGAGAATAAGTTGTAAGCAGTGGGAAGAAGGGAGTGGAGGTGGTTAAGGCAAAACCTGATGCTATAGCTGTCATCCGCTCAGTGTGTTTATTAAGGTTTAGGGAAACCTGTGATAAGCCTGGTTCCGCCACTCACTGGATCATGAAGGACCACATATTCCGTAGTGACAATTTAACAGTGTCTTCACACTGAAAAAGATGGGATTCATGCTGCATCCCGCTTTAATGTGTCATTTCTTTCTATTACACCTACGTCCTACAAGTGCCTTTTAGAGTTGCTATGAAGAAAAGGACAGGACTAAATTGTCCAGTATTGTCCCAGGCAAACATGGATGTATGGTCACCCAACTATGTCATCTTAGATCCTGTTTAGGGTCTAAGTATAAGAAATACTTGTTTAGGAAGGAGATAATATATAGCATTTCCAAAAATTATGTTGGAACACATTAAGGGTCTAAGTGGACCACTGTCTGAAATGTTATATGAAACAAAACATGTTTATGAAATGGTTTTAAATGTGTACTTAGAAATAATGAATTTTCCATTCCCATCCTCATTCAAATTTAAAAAGAAACTACATGAAAGTCAAAGGAGGGAAGTATAACTTCTATATCAATTTAAATGCCTATGGATAATGTTAAATTCTTTAATGAGGACATTAACTGGGTAATACAAATCTTTGGGATTAAAGGTTTCTAAGGATGGCTGATAACCCATTAACTTTTTAATAATGTTATAATAGCTCAGGTGGAAATTAAGTCTGTCCCTAAAGATCATTAAGACAGTCTGCCTATTTTGTCTACATTTTCATCATGGTGACTTTTGATTCTAAGAGTCTTTTATGGTTGTTTCAGAAAAATGGTTTATTGTTAAGTCCCATTCATTTATGGGCATGAGATCATTTAAGTGCAGATTTCCCTGTTGCTGGAAGTATTCCTCTTATAATTCTAGCAAATGTTCCCAATTTTATAAAATGATAATGAGAGTTTAATGACTCTCTTCCCCTAGAGGAAAAATGGTTTCAAACACATTAGAGATACAAGGACTTTGCTTTCTCCAGAAAGACAAAAACCAAAATTGACCCCATTCTCAAACTTGAATTCTCCAGCGGTTAGTTGGATATTATTCTTTGCATGTTTCAGTCTGTTCCAAGCTCACTGAATAAAAAAAAAAAAAAAAAGAAAAGAGAATCATGATTTAAAGCATGAAGAAATAGGACACAGCAGTTCAAAAGAAAATTACTATCTTTCAAACAGTAGAATCATATGACTATACATACTTGTGCTGTTTGCCATACATAGAGTATAGGTTTGAAACAGGATAGACAAGAGAAAGTCATGAGGTGGTGAGAGGCAGAGCTTGGGGAAAGGTACAGATTGCTTGAGCAGAGTACAAGTTCCCAGAGAAGCTCAGCTGCCTTAGAATAACAGCTGGAATGCAATAGACACCCAACAAATAGGTCAATATTCAGTGAGTATTTGTTGAATGAATTGATGACTCACAGTAGTAATCAGATCTTCTCAGCATTTTGCAAGTGCTAACACACTGATTAAGAAATGCTGTTTGGTTATAGACATATAAATGATCATTTAAAACAATTTTTCTTTTTTTTAAATCATAAAACAGAAAAGAAGAAAAAATGTGCACATTCTTCCTTTTCTTTTGAGTAAGTCATCAAGATTCATATTCTAATATTAGAAATGATAATATTTGCTCTTCCTTCCTCACCTGTCTGTTTGAGGCTCCAATGAGAGAGGTGATGAGGATGTATTTTACAAACATATTGGATTATTATTCTGAGAGAATATCAGTGATTTCCTTTAGAAGATTTTCTCTCATCCCTAAGTGATCAGATCTCTACGTATGGAGAAGAAGGTGCGGTGCAGAGATGCATGGCAGCCATGTGTGTGTGTTGTTAGTAGAGGGGCACGGGTCAGTGGGCCTGAACTTCTCAGTGTGCATCAGATTCACCTGGACAACTTTGGGGCTTCCCTGATAGCTCAGTCAGACTGCTTTTACAACATGCCTGTGTCTATATCTTGCTTCCAGAAATTCTGATTCAATTAGTCTGAATAGGTCCCAGGCATTGGAATGTTTTTAAAGCTCCCTAGATGATTCTCTATGTAGGTAGAGTTGAGAATTACTATTCTAGACCAGAGTTAGGAGGAGTGGAGAGACAAGGGGCAGGGATGCAGAGCCTACAATTGTTCCCTATATTAATTCAGCAAATATTTCCCAAATATTTACTATGTGCCAGACCCTGTTTTAGGCACTTGGCACATATTGATGATTAACATAGACCAAATCTCTTCCTTCCTTTTGTGTCTATTCTAGTTTGGAAAAGCAGACAATACATCTCACTTATTTGAAGACACATATATTTTCCCTAATTTAATGTTTCTAAAATTATCAAGCAGTTTACAGCATATGTATAGTTTTGCAATGTATAGTTATTAGACACGATTTCCCTCAGTGGTAAATGGAATAATAATATATTTTATAATCTTTTAGCTCTCAAAGTCAATAGAATATAATACTATAATATGATTTCAGGTAAAGTCAAGGAAAAAAATCCTCTTCATAATCAACAAAACATTATCACATAATTCAAAAGTTTAAAATCTCAACTAACAAAGTAATTACAGTTGAATTACTCATCTGGATAAATACTGTGACTTCTTCATTGATATTTTACCTCCTTGGACCAGCAATGTAATCCCTCAGGAGACTGTACACATTTTACTGAGCAAATTATACACTTTTTCAATATATATTATCAGTTTGGGGACACAATTCTCCATTAGTCTCTCGTGTTTCTCGACATCTTGATAAGTGAAGCACAAATTGTCCTTTGTTTCAATTATCTTTTCAAGGATTGTTGCATAGTAAACACCTTTGAAAGATAAAGGTAGTGTTTCCCTCCAGAACAAAGGGCAGGCATGCTTACTTCCTGGTCTAATAGAGTTAACATCTTCCTCCAAAATGAAGGACAGGCATCTTATTGCCCATTATAAAAGATCCGGATTCCCCAAACTCAGAGCTCCTCTCCTGTAACACATTCAGCTGCATATTCAGATATTATCTCACCCCCTTTGCATGGCCCTTTGGGCTTAGGGAGCCAGCACAAAAGATGTTGATACTCTGACCACTATTACTATTGCTGTGAGGGATAAACTGTTCTATGTCTCTGACCCAGAAGTCTTGAGCCTTCTAGTCTTTCATGAACTTGGGATGGCCAACTTGTTAGCGTGCGAGTAAGGTAAAATCTCAGACATTTCATAGTTCTCATAAATCAATATCCTTTTCAAATAGCCTTTTGGAGTTTTCTATTTAGGAATAAAGAGAGCTATGGAGATGATTAATGGAATATAGTATCTTAAGGGGCAAGGTAGGTTGCAACCAACACAGATATTTCAAAATGTATGCAAAGAAATCAAAGATACTTGATCAGCAGATGGAAGGGAGTTTCACCAATAAAAAATCATGGTCCTTTGCCTAGTTTTCAGAATTGAGTCAGTTTTCAAACTTAGAGACCACTTAATGATGAAACAAAGGTCAAGTTCCTCGGAGAAAGGTTAACTAAAAGACACATGATAAGGATTCCTTAGTCGTTTCATAGAAGAATCTATAAAGAAGTAATGTAGAATTCCCCTGTTGTAGTGAGTGTGGTTGAGGTCAGATAATAAATGGAATCTTGGCCCGGGTCCTACTCATAGTGGTCCACAGAACCACCATTGGCCAATTTCTCATTCCTAAATAGCTGTCATAGACATACTCAGCACTTGGAAGATCCTCCATACAGATTCCTCAGTCTGTGGACTAAGAATTATCATAAAAGAAAAGGGCGGGTCAAAGCCTTTAAAACTGCTCCCGCTCGCCTACCAAAACAGTTACAACAATTTTAAGCTCCAAAGGAAATGGTAGAGTATCTTGCGTCCTTTAAACTAAAGGATACAGAATTAGTGATCCCCATCATATTCTAATGAAACCAGATGAATTCTGAAGGATGAGCATAAACTGTGCCAGGTATTTTCCTTGCCAGAGCAGAATATCTGACCCAAGGTATACAGAATGCAGTCACTGATCTGGTGGATTCATCCTTTTCCAATTTTATCAGGAAGAGAGTTAGAAATAGTTTTCACTCGTGATAAACTAGAATATTCATTTAGGGTCTTGTTCCAGAGTTATGCTAACTTTTCTCTTCTGTCATAATAGAACAAAAAACCTGGACTATTGAAATGAAGTGCAGAACATCATGTTGGTCCATCACAGCAAATGATATGTTAATTGGACTAGAGAAACAAGAGTTGGCAAATAAAGGCCAGAAAGAAAGGAAATAAACACTCCCTTTGATGAAGGTTCAGGATCTTGTCCTCATCAGTGTAGATTATAGGACTCTAGGGGTCTGGGGCAAGAATGTACTCTCAGAAATAAAGAACAGATTGTCGCATGTTGCACCTCCCATGACCTAGAAGAGAGGGTGATGCTTGGTAGGCAGTTTCAGCTTCTGCAGTATATTTCAGCAGTATATTCCAGGGTTGGAAGATGAATCTAACTAATTTACCAAGTGACAGAAAGGCTTCGAGCGCTGAGTGAAACGTGACATAGGAAAGATTTCTGCAGCAGACTCAGGCAAGGGGGCTGCTGCCGGAGCTGCTCACCCAGAGCCTCTTTAGTACAAAAGAACTGTCTGCGGGAAAAGACAGTGGGTTTCAAGGACTCTTTTCTAAGGAAACTCTACTTTAAAAACAAAAATGAATAGGAAAAATAAAGAAAATGACTAGGAGGGGGAAGAGCAATACAAGAGAGAGGATCCCATACTTAGGATCTCTCTCTAATATATATATGCATATATAGTATGTATATATGTGTATATATGTGGGGCATTTCAGAATACCCTCTCAGAAATAAAGAACAAATTGTCGCATGTTGCATCTCCCACCACTTAAGAGAAATGACAATGCTTGGTAGGCAGCTTTAGCTGCCTGTGTGTGTGTGTGTGTGTGTGTGTTCACGCGCAAGCATGTGGCTCCTCATCATGGCTTTGCCAGAGCTATCCTTTTACAAAGTAAAATTTGCAGTAACACTCTAATATGAACACATGACAAAATTTCCAGAGATGTGAGCTGCTTCTTGGCCCTCATAAATTGTGGTTATTGTTGTTCAGTCACTAAGCCATGTCCAACTCTTTGCAACCCCATGGACTGCAGTATGCCAGACTTCCCTGTTCTTCACTGTCTCGAAGTTTGTTCAAATTCATGTCCATTGAGTCAGTGATGTTATGTAACCATATCATCATCTGCTGCCCCCTTCTTAGTATGTCAATTCAAATATAGTTGAGAGAAGGAAAGAAAGAGTTATAGTAGTTTTACTATGTAAGTTTTCATAGGATGTCTCACAAAAGTAAATTAACCTATTGTGTTTTTCACAATAGTAGTTTCATTATAAAAAATCAAAAATAGTTCCTATGCCAAGGATGGGAGAATGGTTAAGCAAATTGCTGCACCTTCAGACTTTGGTATACTATTTAATAATTAAAAATAGTGTTTAGAAACAATGCTTATGTCATAATAAATATATATATTTCCATATACATATTTATATATGTGTCTATATATACATATATCATACTATATATAGTAGGTACATAATAAATTATTAATATCATCAACATATACATGATAGCAACAAAAATAAAAATATCAATCATTTATTCATTCTACAGAGAGTTTATTGAGAACATAATGTCTAGGGACTAATTGGCAATATAAATATCCACAATAGTTGAATTTTTCTTCTTTATTTCCATCTTCTCAAAACAAAGAATAGTGCCTGGCTCATTTTGAGCAACTCAGTAATATTTATTAAACAATTCCATTCAATCTTTCTGACAGTATAAGAGTTTTAATTGTCCATAATTTTCTTTAAAATACTTGATCCTATACAGTGGACTGCAAGTACGCATTTTAATTTTTATTTCTAATCCAAAGTCATTTGGTCAACAATTAAATATTCAGGTAGAAAAAACATTCCAGAGATGATTGGTAGTATTTGAAAGACATTGATCTATCCTGCAGGGAATCTATACCAGGTTTCATGTATCACTGTTACTTTTTTATTAGAGTTCATTAATTAGCATAAGGAATGCTAGTGGTTATTTCTCATGGGTGAAATGAGTGGTGTTCCAACTATGTTGATCAGTTAGAAATACTTTATATTCACCTGCAAATTTGCCTGAATAGTGTGTTAAACCTGGGAAGCCTGCATCTCTGGAATGGTATTTTAGATATTATCTGTTCCCATGAGAAGGACTGTTGATCCTCATCTTGGAATAGTGTTAACATCTTTGACTTGGAGTGTAACTTGCAAGAAAACTGCTGGGAGGTTACCTAAATAGATGGGGAACTGGTGTTACCTGGTTGTCATGAAATGTTCAAATTTGACAAAAATCAGTCTGAGCTTTGCTTTCATTGGTACAGATCCCCCAACAGCCAGAATGTTGGAGAGGAATTCTAATTATGGTAGATCACCAGTATTTACCAAAAAGAGCCTGACAGTTGTGAGGATGTGCATTCAGTGAGGTCAGATCACAACAGACAAACGTCAGTATTATCCTCATTTTATAGATGATGGGCTTCTCCGGTAGCTCAGCTGGTAAAGAAGCCACCTGCAATGCAGGAGACCTCGGTCTGATCACTGGGTCAGGAAGATTCCCCTGGAGAAGGGACAGGCTACACACTTCAGTATTCTTGGACTTCACTGGTGACTCGGTAAAGAATCTGCCTGCAATGCAGGAGCCCTGGGTTTGATCCTTGTGTTGGGAAGATCCCCTGCAGAAGGGAAAGGGTACCCACTCCAGTGTTCTGGCCTGGAGAACTGCATGGACTTGACCATATAGTCCATAGAGTCGCAAAGAGTGGGACGTGACTAAGTGACATTCACTTTCACTTATATATGAGAACCAAAGAGAGAGAAACACGTGATTTGTCAAGGTAACAAAAGAAAGTGAGAGGCAGAACTCATTGAGATGGAGGTTTAAACAGCATTCTAATGTCCCTCTCCTTGTACTTAAAGCTATGGGGGGAAAATAACACCAAACCAAAATTACGCATTAAAAAAAAGGAATTATACCAAAAATATTACTAGTAATGATCTTACAGGCAATTATTTTTCTTTCTGTATTATACAAAATTTCAAAAAAAAAACTTAAAAAAACCTCTAAACTTCATTTGATTTCTTAAAAAATTTTTTTTCTGGCTAAAGCAAATTGTCCTATCAATGTTTCTCAAAATAGGACTTATACAGAAAAAAACAAATTTATAGGCCAAATAAAATTTTTATTGTTTCATAGCCCTAAAATATACTTATGATGTTAAGAGAATTTTTGAAACTTACAGAACATCCCAAGCAATGTATTATTTTTTCTATTGTTAAGAGTATTTTTTAATTTCCTAAAATTCATTTCTTAAAAACAGAATATTGACCTTACTGACTAAAATATAGTGTTACTCATTATTTCAAACAACATCAGAAGACAATGTTGAAAAAGAATAGAAATAAATCAAACCTCCACATTCTACTTTAAATTTCCTTGGGCATAGTTTATGTGAATATAATAATAAAATGCATTGCAAATCTTTCTAAGGACACCCTGGATGAAAGAGAGGGTTATATTTATGTTTTCTGTTGTTGTTAATAATGTGAGAGCTCTAGTATGTTTCACTTAAATGCTGTTTGAGTTTTCTAAGCTGATGAATTGGGACATTATAAATATGTATGTGACTGACAAGGCAGGTGAATAATGCCAGTATAGTGACAATCATTTTCCAAAATTGTTTTCAGTGGAGCAGTTGCTCACTGAGTTTTGAATTAAGTAACTTTCCAGTGTGTGAGATATTTTTAAATGTAGGCTTTTGGTTATGCAAAGAAAAATTTGCAGCAGCACATGCATGGGACCTTTTGAAGAGGGCACCATTATCTTCATTACCTCCACCATAGTTTGGCCTCAGGTCAAATAATAGGGAGAGAACACAGCCCCACCCATCAACAGAAAATTGGATTAAAGACTTACTGAGCATATTCCTTGAAAGAAAAGTCATGACAAACCTAGACAGCAAATTAAACAGAAGAGACATTACTTTGCAAACAAAGGTTCATCTAGTCAAGGCTATGGTTTTTCCAGTAGTCACGTATGGATGTGAGAGTTGGACTCTAAAGAAAGCTGAGCGCCGAAGAATTGATGCTTTTGAACTGTGGTGTTGGAGACTCTTGAACATCCCTTGGACGGCAGGAAGATCTAACCAGTCTATTCTAAAGGAGATCAGTCCTGAATATTCAATGGAAGGATTGATGTTGGAGCTGAAACGCCAATACTTGGCCACCTGATGCAAAGAGCTGACTCATTTGAAAAGACTCTGATGCTGGGAAAGATAGAGGACATGAGGAGAAGGGGATGACAGAGGATGAGATGGTTGGATGGCATCACCGACTCAATGGACATGGGTTTGGGTGGACTCCGGGTGTTGGTGATGGACAGGGAAGCCTGGTGTGCTGTGGTTCATGGGGTTGCAAAGAGTCAGAAATGACTGAGTGACTGAACGGAAAAGAACTGAACTGAGCATGGCCCCGCCCATCAGAACAAGACACAATTTCCCCCTCAGTCAGTCTCTCCCATCAGGAAGCTTCCAGAAGCCTTATCCATCTGAAGGCAGACAGAATGAAAACCACAATCACAGAAAATTAACCAATCTGATCACACAGAACACAGCCTTGTCTAATTCAATGAAACTATGAGCCATGCCATGTAGGGCACCAAAGATGGATGGGTGCAGAGTTCTGGGAAAATGAAGTCCACTGGATAAGGAAGTGGCAAACCACTTCAGTATTCCTGCCTCGAGAACCCCATGAACAGTATGAAAAGGCACAAAGATAGGGCACTGAGGGGTAAACTCCCCAGGTTAGTTGGTGCCCAATATGCTACTGCAAATAGGTGGGAAAATAACCCCAGAAAGAATGAAGACACAGAGCCAAAGCAAAAATAACACCCACTTGTGAATGTGACTGGTGATGGAAGTAAAGTCTGATGCTGTGAAGAGCAATATAGCATAGGAACCTGGAATGTTAGGTCCATGAATCAAAGCAAATTGGAAGTGGTCAAACAGGAGATGGCAAGAGTGAACATGAATATTTTAGGAATCAGTGAACTAAAATGGACTAGAATGGATGAAT
>SJYA01000228.1:2686675-2709098 GCA_006410615.1 Neotragus moschatus
AAGGTTAATAGTTTTGCCAAGAGTACACAATGGACATAGCAAACACCTTCTTCCAACAACACAAGAGAAGATTCTACACAAGGACATCACCAGATGGTCAATACCAAAATCAGATTGATTATATTCTTTGCAGCCAAAGATGGAGAAGCTCTATACAGTTAGCAAAAAAATAAGACAAGGGGCTGACTGTGGCGCCGATCATGTACTCCTTATTGCCAACTTCAAACTTAAATTGAAGAAAGTAGGGAAAACCACTAGATCATTCAGGTATGACCTACATCAAATCCCTTACAATTATACAGTAGAAGTGACAGATAGATTCAAGGGATTAGATCTGATAGACAGAGTGCCCAATGAACTACGGACAGATTCATGATATTGTACAGGAGACAGGGATCAAGACCATCTCCAAGAAAAAGAAATGCAAAAAAGGCAAAATGGTTGTCTGAGGAGGCCTTACAAAAGGCTGGGAAAAGAAGCAAAGCGAAAGGCAAAGGAGAAAAGGAAAGATATACCTATTTGAATGCAGAGTTCCAAATAATAATAAGGAAAGATAAGAAAGCCTTCTTCAGTGATCAATGCAAAGAAATAGAGGAAAACAATAGAATGGGAAAGATGAGAGAGCTCTTCAAGAAAATTAGAGATACCAAGGGAATATGTCATGCAAAGATGGGGACAATAAAGGACAGCTATGGTATAGACCTAACAGAAGCAGAAGATATTAAGAAGAGGTGGCAAGAATACACAGAAGAACCAATACAAAAAAAGATCTTCGTTACCCAGATAACCACTATGGTGTGATCACTTGCCTAGAGCCAGACATCCTGGAATGAGAAGTCAAGTGGGCCTTAGGAAGCATCACTATGAACAAAGCTAGTGGAAGTGATGGAATTCCAGTTGAGTTATTTCAAATCCTAAAAGATGATGCTGTGAAAGTGCTGCACTCAATATGTCAACAAGTTTGGAAAACTCAGCAGTGACCACAGGACTGTAAAAGTTCAGTTTTCATTCCAATCCCAAAGAAAGGCAATGCCAAAGAATGCTCAAACTACCACACAATTGCACTTATCTCATACACAGGCAAAGTAATGCTCCAAATCTTCAAGCCCGGCTTCAACAATATGTGTACTGTGAACTTCCTGATGTTCAAGCTTGTTTTAGAAAAGGCAGAGGAACCAGAGATCAAATTGCCAACATCCTTTGGATCACTGAAGAGTTCCAGAAAACCATCTATTTCTGCTTTATTGACTATGCCAAAGCCTTTGACTGTGTGGATCAAAACAAACTGTGGAAAATTCTGAAAGAGATGGGAATACCAGACCACCTGACCTGCCTCCTGAGAAATCCTTATACAGATTAGGAGCAAGAGTTAGAACTATACATCGAACAACAGACTGGTTCCAAATCAGGAAAGGAGTATGTCAAGACTGTATACTGTCACCCTGATTATTGAACTTATATGCAGAGTACATCATGAGAAATCCTGGACTGGATGAAGCATAAGCTGAAATCAAGATTGCCAGGAGAAATATTAGTAACCTTAGATATGACGATGAGACCACCTTTATGGCAAAAGCAAGAAGAACCACAGAGCCTCTTGATGAAAGTAAAAGAGGAGAGTGAAAAATTTGGGTTAAAACTCAACATTCAAAAAACTAAGATCATGGCATCTGTTCCTGTCACTTCAAGGCAAATAGATGGGGAAACAATGGAAACAGTGACAGACTTTATTTTTTGGGGCTCCAAAATCACTGCAGATGGTGACTGCATCCATGAAATTAAAAGACACTTGCTCCTTGGAAGAAAAGTTATGACCAATATAGATAGCATATTAAAAAGCAGAGACATTACTTTGCAAACAAAGGTCCATCTAGTCAAAGCTATGTTTTTTCCATTAGTCAGGTATAGTTGTGAGAGTTGTAGTATAAAGAAAGCTGAGCACAGAAGAATTGATGCTTTTGAACTGTGGTGTTGGAGAAGACTCTTGAGAGTCCCTTGGACTGCAAGGAGATCCAACCAGTCCATTCTACAGGAGATCAGTCCTGAATTTTCATTGAAAGGACTGATGCTGAAGCTGAAACTCCAATGTTTTGGCCACCTGTTGTGAAGAATCGACTCATTTTTAAAAACCCTGATGCTTGGAATGATTGAAGGCAGGAGGAGAAGGGGACAACAGGATGAGCTGGTTGGATAGAATCACCAACTCAATGGCCATGAGTTTGAACGAGCTCAGGGAGATGGTTCAGGACAGGGAAGCCTGGCTTGCTGCAGTCTATGCAGTTGCAAAGAGTGATGGTACCGAACTGAACTGAACTGAAGAAAAAAATGCAAGCCAATACAATAGTAGAATTTTGTTCATAAAGTAAAGGATGGCTGGAATAACCACCTCTCTTTTCCTGATACTTCTTTCTCTGCTTATATTGTTGGCTGGTACGGGCTCTGTCATACCTGATTCTTTGTGACCCTGTGTACACTAGCCCACCAGGATCCTCTGTCCATGAAACTTTCCAGGGAAGAATTCTGGTGCAGGTTGCCATTTCCTACGGCGGGAGATATTCCCAACCTAGAGATGGAACACACGTCTACTGTTTCTGCTGCACTGGCCAGTGGATTCTTTACCACTGCACCACGTGGGCAGTCCTCCTCTACTTATATATGTGTATAATTATTTATGTTTACACATGTGTGCTTGAACCACACTTTTCTATTACTTTGATTTATTTCAGTAAGCATGCTGTCTAATGTTTGAGACATTCCAGTCTTGGTAACAAACAACAATAAAAATGTTACAGTAACAATTGCTGGAAGTGCACTATGTTGTCTCGACAATGTCATTTAGATTATTTCTATTTCTTCAATACAGAAGAAAAAATATCAATACATTGATTATGTTATTACCTAATATATTAATAGGTGCATGAAGACCTTTTTTTTTTTTGTGGTGGTGGTGGTGGTTATAAAATATGGAAGAACTCATTTGAAACAAAGAAGTGAATAAAACTGCCTTTGGAGAAGGGAAAAGCTACCCACTCCAGTATTCTGGCCTGGAGAATTCCAAGGACTGTATAGTCCATGGGGTCACAAAACGTCAGACACGACTGAGCAACTTTCATTCACTTTACACTATCAGGGAAGGAGACTGTACTGCCTTGGTGGGGTGCTGGCTGATGGGAGCGTACGCCTGGACAAGATGGATCACTGAACTCTCTACCATTACTTAGATTCCTAAGATTTTAAAGCTGTCTTTTCTAGAATATAAGAATATAAGCCTGGGGAAATAATAAACTATTCTTTGGCCTGTTCGAGTAAAGAATAAGTACAGGACTGTCTGGGATGCTAATAGGTTCTCACCGTTTCATTGCACTGTTCCCTTGAAGCCCTTCCATATAAAGCAAACATTTTACTCTGAATATAGTCATAGACCACTTAGGGTTTATTCAAATTCTGCATAATTTCTAGCCGACCTAAAAAATAAAAAGAAATTTTTTACTATAAATGAAAATTTCACTAATTTTTTGCTTAAATGCTGTAGACTAAAGGCACTTCATATTTTAGATATAAACTTATCTGATTAGTTTTTAAACTAACAATACCAAAATTGTTTTCTGTCTTATTAAAGTTGGAAGACGTTTCAAATTATAACTAATTTTTACCTTGGGTCCTCTTTTAGTAGAACTAGTAACTACTTTTCAATGTTTTATAAAGTTATTTAGCTTGTTTCTAAGATAGATTTTTGTGTGCATATTGCATTGTTTTGAAAGATTAATCTCCAGTTCCCCAAACATGTCTTAGACTACACTGTGTCATAATTAGTTTTTACATATTTCTTTCCAAGTATATTGTTAAATTGTTTGACGGGAGAGATGACTTCTGAATTTTTAAATCTTTTATAATACCAATAATAGAGTCCTGTACCTAGCTGGACTTCAACAAATACTTTCTAAATTTAAGTGAATTTTTAGTTTTAAAAAGAAAGAAAAGAAGGAGAGAGAGAGGGAGAGAGATTTTGAAAGGGAGGAGAGGAAAGAAGTTGGAAGGAAGGGAGGAAGGGAGAGAGCTGGAGAGAGAGGATTTGAGAATGATGGGGAGAGAGAAAGGTTAGAGAGAGGCACAGAAAGGCAACCAAGATATTAATTGGGGGAAAATGTCCTTTTAGAAAAGGTCAAAGGAACTTGGATTATTTCCTTGTTAAAGAAATAACCTTGTTGTAGGTTTCACATATAAAAAATTAAGATGGGTAGAAGGCAAAATTGATCTGAACTGATGAATTTTTTGACCAGAAAAATTGTTAGAATGATAGCACAAAATAATTGAAATGGCAGCAATCTCTGTGCTTTTGACTTTTATTAGCCTGTAGAGAAAAATTCAACCAGATGCAAGAAATATTGCTTCCAGTATGGAGAGAGAACAGGGAGGATTCACAGAGGAGACAATTAAAATGATCTTGAAGACTTTTATCGACTTGGGCTCTCAAAGTAGAAAGGAAAGGAGAAAGCCTGAAGCAGAAAGTTCAGCATGAGCTAAGACCCAGGACTGTGGTGATATGAGGGTACATGTTGAGTCATGATTAGAACCCGTGTCCATATGTTAATTCTCTTCTGTAATTTACACCTTGCTCTTGCACTCATTCTTGCTCAGCACTCATTTTTCCTGAGTCTAGTAGTGTCAGAGTATGAAGTTAATGGAAACTTTTGTACAGATTTTCTAAACTGAGAGAAGGGGTGGATTGGGAAAGTCAAGTGACAGAACCTCTCAGGGTTGTCAGTATTTGTAGAGAACATCTGGTTCTCCTCTCTCCTTTCAAGATTGTGCCTGCTAAAGCTCAGAGAGGTTAGGCAACTTGGACAAAGCAAACAGCTGATTAGTGCCAAACCCCCACTAGTCTGCCCTGGGCTCCAGGGGGAAGAGTCCAGATTGTAGAGGCAGACAGCCGAGTTCAGACTGTCTCCATTACTCATTACTGTGCAAACTAGGGAATTTCACGGAAAGATGGAGATAAAAATATTTGCCTCATGGGTTTGTTTGTGATGAAACACTGCGGTGGTTATCATAGTGGCTAAGAATGTGATTAGTTTCTGTGCCTTGGTGCCTGCTCTAGACTGAATGTTTATGCCCCAGGCCCCCTACCATGTAAGGACACAAGGAAAACATCCCCACCTGTGAGCCAAGAAGCCGGCTCTTACTAGACACCAAATCTGCCTCCACCTTGATCTTGGACTTCCAGCCTCTCGAACTCTGAGAAACAAATGTTTGCAGTTTAAGCTACCCAGTCTCTGCTGTTATTATAGAAGCTGGAACTGACTAAGACAATGCCCTCATATCTAATGAGAGGATAACAGTGCCTACCCACAGAACTGGTATAAGGATTGAATTGGTTAACTCCTTAAAAAACCATTAATTCATGGAAAAATTTTAGGACAGTACCTGATATATAGTCATTGCTCAATAGATGTTAGTCGTCACAATCATCTTTACTGGAGCCGGATCTAAGGGTTCGAATCTCCTCCCATCACTTCTTACCTGTGTGACCTTGGAGAACATCTCTGTGGCTGAGATTACTCATCTGAGAAAAGTTAATAAAAGTACTTGCTTAATAGGGTTACAGTGATGATTAAACAAACAAGTACAGCAAAGAACCGTCTGAAGTATGCTTGCTGCATGCTAACCACGCTATAAAACAGAGCTGGTATTAATTGTCTGAGAACCTCCAAAAGATTGCCTTGTGGTTGTTATTTAATATCTAAGTGATATAATTTCTTTGAATCTACAGAAACTGTAGAATGAAAGGTTTAGAATGGGTTTTGATATAAATATTGAGATGAACTAAGGAGAAGCACTTAACACACAAAGATCTGAGTAAAGAGTGATGCAAATCCCAACTGTTGACCACATGTAAAGAGATGGCATTTTTTTGAAACATTAAACTGAAGCAAGTAAGTGCTTATTCTGAGGAATTAATAATTGCTTCTCTTTGCCCTGAGGCTCTTCTCTCATTAAAACTGAAGCAATAGTAGCTTCAGGGGAAGGTAGCTATTCCAAAATAATTGCTCAGCCTGAAGCAATTATATATATATATGTGTGTATATATATATAGTTATTACACACACTTGTTTAGGAAAGAGGTTTATTTTTAAAATTAAACAAATGTTTTTGAAGATTAAAAAATGTATTTATAGATTTTACAGTCACATGGTTCAAAAGTCAACAAGTATAAAAGACTATCTGGTGAAAATTTACCCATCTAATGAAAATTATTCTACTTCCTTTCTGCACTGTCAATCAATACTAATGGTTTTGGTGTAACCTTCTAAATATATCTTGGAGATTTTACAAATTAGTATATGAAAAGTCACTCTGTTATTTTTCATACTTTCATTATATTCTGTTGCATGATTTACCATAATTTTTACTTAGCTAGTCTCACATTGATAGTCATTTACTGTCTTTCATGATTACAGTCACATAGTGAGTAACTTCATTAAAAAGTCATTTTCTGATAGCACGATTGTATCTATAGTATAAATTCCTAATTGTCATTTAAGGCCATGTGTTTTAAAAATTTGTAGAATATTGCCAAGTTATTTTCTATAGAGGTGGTGCTAACTGATATGCCAACTGAAATGTACGGAAAATCTTCAAACTAGATTTTCTGAAGTATACATAAAAATCTGTTTTTGGCTTCACCAGCTTGGTTTGAAATTCAGGAAAAGGGACAATGAGATTATCATTCAGACAGATGTTCAGTCTTGTGCTCACTGTCTGGCCATTGCTGGGGGAGGTGACGAACTTCAGAGAGTTCCTAGTTCCCATGGCTCTGGATTGCACATGGCATACAGGCAGTAAACAGACAGAGTTTCCAGGGACCTGAGTCGGAGAGCAGCTTTGAAGGGTCTCTGTCTTACCAATAAGGCATGGGAAAAGCTCCTGAGAGCTTCTGGGACCTACACCATGCTCAAAAGCAGAGGATGAGAAGAGGAGTGGATCTGGGCCCAGAGAGCCATAGAAAGCTGAGACTCTGTAATCAGCAGTGAGGGCCAGTCTGCTGTTAACAGTTGCAAAAGATGAAGGGCACCTGACAGAGGGCCTTGTAGACTGTCTTCTCCTGGACAAAGCAGGGGAACAGAGGACACGGAAGACATCTCTCTAATGACAGAATAGTATATAAACTTGAAGCTCACCTGGGAATAGGACCAGCACGCTGAGCTTTCCTGCTTCATCTCCTCTTCTCAGATACTGCGTTAGCAATTGCAAATACCTTTACCTTGGATCTGCTATTTCACTGAATCCTTAGGTAATGTATTCCTAGTTGCAGACTAGGATGGGCTTCCCCAGTGGCTCAGTGATAAAAAATCTGCCTGTCAATGCAGAAGACTCAGATTTGATCCCTGGTTTAGGAAGATTCCCTGGAGGAGGAAATGGCAACCCACTCCATTATTCTTGCTGGAGAATTCCATGGACAGAGGAGCCTGGCTACAGTCCATGGGGTCACACAGAGTCAGACACAACTGAGCAACTGAGCTCACATGCAGGCTAGAATCTATTCCAACTAATTTAAACATAAGGAGACTCGTAAAACGCTCTTGGGAAACACAGGAATTCCAGGATTCCTGGGAACTAGTGAAAGTGCTCGTCACTCAGTTGTGTCTGACTCTGGAATTCTGGTCCATTCTCCAGGGTATCTTCTTGACCCAGGGACCAAACTTGGGTCTCCTGAACTACAGGCAGAGTCTTTGCCGTCTGAGTCACCAGAGAAGTCATGGGAAGTAGGCTGAGATGTAAACCCAGCAATAATAAAGGCAGCAGAAAAGTCCAGTAAAAACCAGTGACCATTCTCAGACCAGAGGAAGCTAGGGAAGGGTTGCCAGACAGCTGACGACAGCTACTCTAGGAGACCAGGGACCGCTCCGGTATGCCTGTCTATAGGAAAATGACTTCTTCTTGTCACTGGCAGCTGCGTCTCATTGCTGTTGGAACCAGGCTGCATATGGGGCACTAGCCAGAGAGTGCCTGGTCTGCAGAACAAGACAAGTGAGACTGATATGAGGATGGGTGTTGCACAAACAAGAAGATCTGCCTCACCGTGACCTTCATGTTGAGGAGCTCCAGATCTGTGTGTTTCTGTGCATCAGATCTGCATTTCCAGCGTCCTGCCGGACAGAGAAAAGGACAGCTCACCTGTGGAGGCAACAGCTCTTCTGAAGCGACACTATCTTTCAGTGATTGTTCTCTCTGAAAGCTAGCCTTGTCTTCTTATTTTTAGCATTTTTGGATGAGGTCTCTGAAGACATGCTCTCATCACCCCGTTTCTGAGTTTTCATTTTGAACAGGTTCCCCTGAGGTGTGATCTTTCCCCTGAATGCCAATATCTTGGTTACTGTGCTTTAGCTGGAAATAAATGAAAGGGTGAACATTTAAAAAAAAAATCTGAATTCTGAACCAATGCATGAAACACAGGATGATTAACCATTTCATATTCTCCTCCGCCATGAAACTCACACGTATTTATTTCTTGTGGATTTTCTGTGACGTTGGATTTACAGACTGGAGTTTCCTTGAGAGTATATATAACAGTGGTTCCCACTGGGTCTGACCACTTTTCTAGAATATTCTGTTCATAGTCTCTGGGCTTTTCAGGTGGCACTAGTGATAAAGAACCCATCTGCCAGCGAAGGAGCCATAAAGATGTGGGTTCAATCTCTGGGTCAGGAAGAGCCCCTGGAGAAGGGCATGGCGGCCCATTCCAGTGTTCTTGCCTGAAGAATCCCATGGACAGAGGAGCCTGGTCGGCTACAGTCCATAGGGTTGCAAAGAGTGGGACACAACTGAAGCGACTTAGCATGCGCGCACGTAGTCTCTTTCTATTAGTAATTTCCTTATTTAATGTGTAACAGCTCCTTCTTCAGTTTTCTTTTCACTATTTTCTCTTCATTCACATATGTTCAAACATTTCTTATGTCCATTGTTTACTGTTATGCTGTCATATCAGATAAGAGTGTCTGCCTAAATGTGAAAGTGAAAGTTGCTCATTCATGTCCTACTCTTTGACACCCCGTGGACTATACAGTACATGGAATTCTCCAAGCCAGAACTTTGGAATGGGTAGCCTTTCCCTTCTCCAGGGGATCTTCCCAAGCCAGGGATCAAACCCAGGTCTCTTGCATTACAGGCATATTCCTTATCAACTGAGCTATCAGGGAAGCCCCCCCTCTGCCTACACACACACACACAAACACACACACACACACACACAGAAACAGACTTCTGAGATGTTGTGGGTCTGGTTCCAGGCACTAAAATAAAGCAGATATCTCAATAAAGCAAGTCACACAAATATTTTGATTTCCCAATGCACGTAAAAATTGTCTTTATATCATACTGTATTCTATTAAGCGTGCAGTAGTATTATGTCTAAAAAACAATGTACATGCCTTAATTAAAAAATACTGCTGAAAAATATTAGCCATTATATGAGGCTTCATTGAATTATGGTAGTAACATCAGTGATCATTAATCACATACCAGTATAACATATAATAAAATGTTCAAGAACTAGCAAAATATGACACAGACTCTAACTATGCAAATGACACTGGAGAAAGCCCAGTGCAGGGCTGCCACAACCTTCACTTCATAAAAACCACAATAAAGTGAAGCTGAATAAAGTGAGGTATGTTTGATATACATGTAACAACCACAGCAGAGTCTGTTCTCATTCATGTTACATATGCCATGTCAGTCGGTAGAGACCTCTGTCTCGATTTCATCATTCAGCAACCCAGGCTACGGCATTGGTTGTGGAAAGGAGACAACTGGAGGGCCATTCCTGGGCTCTTATGCCTCAGCCTGTACTCGACACAGCAGCTGTTCACAGCTCAGTAGTCAAATCTAGGCCATGGCTTCACTGTTAGTGCAAGAGGGCTGGGACATGGGACTGATGCTTGTGGAGCAGCAGTGTTTATGTCTCAGCTCCTGTCAGCGAGAGAGGAGGAAATCAGTACCCTAGGCATGCCTTTCAGCTCCATCCTCCTGTCGCACACCCGCACAAGCATAGACTCAGAGACCATAGGGTATCCGATCTGGACAGCACCACCCTCAACTTACAGATGGGGGAAGTGAAGTGGAGAGAGGGTTGAGGATTGGATCCGCTCTGCTGATGGCCCCCTGCTAGGCTGCCTCTGCCAGCTGCTTTCCAGTGTAGCAGATTCCCCTTGGTCTCTCCTGGTTTGTTCACTGGCTCCCTCTCCCTTGTAATTTTTATTTCATTATGCTCCTCCCCTCATTCTGCCTCACTGCACATTTTAACTGTGGCCTTTATGAAGAGTACCATGAACATGTATCTGAGCCTCATATGTGCATTTTCAGCTTCCTGTTTCTGAACTTCTTTTGGCTCAGATGCTCCAGAGTAACTTTTTTAAGTACATTTTTACACATAGAAGGCAAGACACGAATACATGGTGTAGTAAAAGGAATCCTGTGAGAGGCGTGTGTAAAGGGGACCTTTGTCCTCAGGGCTGGACTATAGGTTTCCAGAGTCAATGCAACAAAAAGAGGTTTCATTTAAACCTATATATGCAAGTGCCTTTAGACGCAAGAAATGCAGTAGCTTGTACTAGCTGATGCTATGAATCTCATTATCTCCTTTTTCAATTTTAAAAGAGACTGTAGATTTCCAAAGTACCTAATATGGTAGAATCAAAGGCTTAGGGGACACAACCTAAAGGCTGCTGGTTGTTGGAAAATACTGACTTCTTCCTCTTTGCATTTCACCTTATTTCATTTAAAGAAAATACTGTGTATCTTTTCTTTGGTTGCCTGTCTAGCTTTTGAAAAGCTTATTCTGACTCCACTGACATTTTGCCTGCCTGAGGTCTTCTAAATAATAATAAAGTTAAATAATACTTTATGGAAGTGCAGTCTTTCTCTCTCTCTCTCTTTTATTTTTCTTTGCTAACATGCATGCACTCCAGTCTTGACTGTTCAGCAAACCTTGTAGAGAATTATTTAAGTTTGGGGATATTAGGAATGGTGCATTCATTATTTCATTTTCAAGAAACAAGCCTTTTAAAAGAATGGAACATGATTAATTTCCACTTCTCATTATTTTTTAAAGCTTCTCTCTAAAATGCCCTTTTCTTCATAGGCATAGAAGTTTGTTGTTCCAAGCTACAAGGGTGAGTGATTTTATTTTCACTATGGGACTGTTCCTGCAAAAGCCAGATATTGATTCTTTTGTTGAATGTACAGTAAAATCATTTAAAGAAACTTGTTCCTTCTTTTTTACAAAGATGAGCATTTTAAATGTGTGTTCCCGCTCTTTCTGATAAATCTATGCCTAACTTAGATTCTCTACATCATTTTGAACTTTTTTGTGTGTATGTGGTAATAAGGAGATAGAAAAGGCATATGGAGAAGTGAATACAAAAAAGATTTCTCTCGTGTCGAATCTTATAAATGCTTTTCCTAAGGGTTTGAGTGAAGCCATTTTGTACAAAGTCCTACCAGTGAGAATAAAGAAGTTGCAAAAGAGATTTTTAGTCAGAGAAAGCTTTTTACTTAATGAAAGAGTAGCATCTTGTATCTACCCTGTAATTATCAAGAAATAATAGAAAACAGTATTTCTCTCCAACACAGAAGAGCACCTTTATATGATTACGTGATAGGATGACTCTATATTTTAATTATAAACGTTTACTTCAGACGCTACTGAAGGGAGCACAGATTGGAACATGTATGGAAGATGATTTGGCTTCTCCATCAAAATCTAAAATGTACATGCCTATAGTTGCAATGTGTTGGGTTAAATAAAAATCATGGTAAACCCGTAGAGAGGATGACTTGGTGGCATAAAAAGAGTGGAAACCCTGTACACACTCCCCAGTATGATTCTAATGTGTTTTGTTGAATGAAAAATCAATGGGCAGAACAGCATGTAAGAAATGTTACTATTTGTGTTACAAAAGGAGAAATAAGGAAGTTTAAAAATATATCACATGTAATGTATTGTTGATATGTCCAAAATATGTTTGGGAAGATATCCCAATAACTCCAAATAATATTAGTTGTAAGTGGGGAGCAAAATTGAAGAGATAGATTGCTATGATTGGAAATCTTTTGGTTATTGGGAAGGAGAGATAAAGAGGAAAAGGGTAACCAAGATTTTGAGCCTGAGCTGGATGTAAAGGAAGGAGGAAGGAAAGGAGTAAAAGAGGAAAGGTGCTGAGTGCTTTTAGGGCCCAGGACGGTTGTGGGGCTGGGGCGTATCTAGGCAATTTGGAATGTGTGGCTGCGACTCAGAAGAGCGGATAAAGGAGGCGATGGACATCTGAGAGCCATCCATGTAGATAATACCCTGAGGTAATAAGTACGTCAGAGGAATTCTCCCAGAGAATGCATTTTGGAAAAAGAGTGAAAATTTCCAGATTCCTGGGATCTTTAATATGCAAGTATAACTTGGAGTTTCTCGGCCTTATTTCTAAAATGAATGACTAATAAAGTCTGAATATTTATTCTCCAGCTTTCCAATTTAAGCAGAAAGAGAAGTAATTATTTTAGAGTGCTTGTAGCTTGCAACATGATTAGAAATTTCATAGCACATTTATGAGACGTGGATGTTTTGTTTTGAGAAATGCAGGAAGCAAGTCAGACAGAATAAATATTGCTATAAATAAATGCGTACAATAGGCAACCCCAAAGCATTCTGATTTGGGGAATCAAACCATCAAGCATCTAATGCTTTTGGCAGGAAGAGAGGAGAGAAGGCCAAATGAGAATTGGAAAGAACAGATGGCTGTCCTCAGGTGATAAATATTTAACACGAGCTATAGCAGGCATTTCTCAGTAGGTTGACAAGACCTTAATGACCTAAAATTTATTTTAGCGTTCTCTGCTTCAATGAGAGTGAACACCCACCTCTTCAGGCAACGTATTGTGATGGATAAGCCTTTGAGTATAAAATATCGACCTGAGCCTTATGGACAAGACGGAAAAGGGCTGCAGGGCAGAAGCTACTAAACTTTATCTGTTCATGGAGCCCTTAGTGTCTCAGCATTATTTTCCCCACAGCATCCTTAGGCCAAAATAAGAACCTGATAGTTCGGCGCTTTAAGTACCTAGATCCAAACAACTTCATAAGTGTTTATGCCTTAGCAATTTAGCAGCCATTTAAAAAAGTATTACACATACATTAAAAGAAAAGTTATTTAAAATCATTCTTGAATAACCACAGTTACCTCCTAAAATGATCTGTGCCTCTGTTGGGCACTACACAATTTCTTGAACCTTGGAATCAGACTGCCTCCCTCACTATCCCCACTTCCTGCTCCTGATTAATTTTTGTGCACTGCTCACTACAGAAAACCCAGATTCTAAAAGAGGTTATCAAAAGGAATGTCACGTGGTCTGAAAATTACCTCTAGCTTGTCATTCATGGGCTCTCTGACAGATGCTCAGTATCAATGTGTTTCCATTAAAAATATAGAAATTCCACAACTCCCCTATAAATTCTCTGCCATCTGGAGATGGCGTACAGTTAAGGAACTGCAGTTTTAGCGAATTAGGAGGTAGTCAAAAATCAGTGTGGAATCAGGGAACAGAACACTTAGCTCATCTCTTTGGATAATCAAGTGGTTTCCTCACTGTGAGAAACTAAGATTCATTGAGTTCATAAGAGGCTTCATAATTTGTTCCCAGTTATGCATCAACATGAGTTTGCATAACCCCCTTTCAAGAGAATACAATGAGTTTTCAAGATAAAGCAATAACCTCTTATCCTAAGATCCCATGAGAAAATAAGATCAGATTATGGTCAGTGCTTCTGTGGGCAGAATTCAGGGCTCGTGTAGGTTCGACAATTTGTGATTTGTTCCTCAGAGTATTTTGAGCTGTGCCTCTGGGGCTTTATTAAAGGACACAGTGTCTGATGTATTACCTACTAGAGGGGCCAGGAAATGACTCTGCTCTAATCACTCCTGAACCTGGAGATATTTTATTAGGTGAGTGAAATATTAGGCTCCTACATCACCTTAATTGTATTCCAAATTGGATCCCCAAATTAAATCCTTGTTTCCTGTCTATTATTGCTTAACTTGCTTTTTAAAAATTGCTATGACAACAAATTCATTGTAAGCTATAATTTATCAACTATCTAACATGATCATTAGGTAGAACAACAGGATCACCTCCTGTTCTTCTAGGACAATTATGAATAAAACTCACTTCCCTTTCCCCGTTTTCCCTGGAATCAACCTGATCCTAGAATGTATCATCTTTGAAAGGAAGAAGAAGAGGAAGCAATTACTTATTTTTTCAAGTTTCTGCCTATCCTATACTATGCAAAGTATATATTCTTTAGTATATATAGTATATATATTCTATACTTTTGCTACTTTGGTGAATTCAGAATCCATAAGAAAAGTTTCTCTTTACTGGTTAGGAAAAACTTTCTTAGAATTAGCAAGGGCTTGAATGGGAATTCAAACACCAACATCCATGTTCTTTTTACTATGTGGTTTCTTTCTTTTTCTAGGACACTTGGACAATGCCACCAAACAGTGCAAAGCTGTGTCTGATCTGTGACCCTCCAATTTGCTGTCACAAGCCCAGGATAGAGCCAGTTAGGTCCAAGTAGGTTCACAGGTTGGTAAAGTCCCAGCAGCCAATGTATGGAAGTTGCTCTTTTTGTGTTCCCTATGATCCCCACGTTGAAATCACAAGGGTACTAATGCTTAGAACCTTTACCAAAGAATCCAAAGAAATATGGGCCCAGGGAAGACTGAGTGTGGTACTGGGAGAGGTCTTAGAGATCTCTTAATTCAGTTTTATGATATTATAGACGAGCAAACAAGGACAAGGGTAGTTAAGCTACTGTCTCAGGTTAGTGAGGATCTGGGTTTTAGAATCCGGATCACCTGACATCAAATCTAGAGTTGTTTATACCATGTCTTTGCCAATCATGGGATTCTTTTCAAACACAATAATATAGGCTTATTATAGAAAAAAAAAAGAAAATACAAATATGTAGTAGGTAATAAAAATGGAGAAGGCAATGGCACCCCACTCTAGTACTCTTACCTGGGAAATCCCATGGATGGAGGAGCCTGGTAGGCTGCAGTCCATGGTGTCGCTAAGAGTTGGACACAACTGAGTGATTTCCCTTTCACTTTTCACTTTCATGCATTGGAGAAGGAAATGGCAATCCACTCCAGTGTTCTTGCCTGGAGAATCCCAGGGATGGGGGAGCCTGGTGGGCTGCCGTCTATGGGGTCGCACAGAGTCGGACACGACTGACACATCTTAGCAGCAGCAGCAGCAGGTAATAAAAATAGAATTTACCTACATTCCTCCCACTCAAGATAACACTTATGTTAGGACTTCTTTCTACATATATGTGTTCATTTAGGTGGCCAGAATGGTCTCCAGGCCAGAATACTAGAATGGGTAGCCTTTTCCTTCTCCAGGGTATCTTCCCAACCCAGGGAACGAACCCAGGTCTCCTGCATTGCAGGCAGATTCTTTACCAGCTGAGCCACAAGGGAAGCCCAAGAATACTGGAGTGGGTAGCCTATTCCTTCTCCAGAAGATCTTCCTGATCTAGGAACCAAACCAGGGTCTCCTGCATTGCAAGTGGATTCTTTACCAACTGAGCTATCAGGGAAGTCCCCATTATAGAAAAAAAGAAAATATAAATATATAGTGTGTAATAAAAATAGACTTTACCCAAATTCCTCCCATTCAAGATAACTGCTTCTGTTAAGACTTCTTTGTATGCATATAGGCTCATTTAGGTGCCTAAGATGGTAAAGAATCCACCTGCAATGTGAGAGACCTGGGTTTAATCCCTGGCTTGGGAAGATCCCCTAGAGGAGGGCATGGCAACCCACTCCAGTATCCTTGCCTGGAAAATCCCTATGGACAGAGGACCTGGCGGGCTATAGCTTTTGGTGTCGCAAAGAGTCGGACATGACTGAGCAACTAAACACACACACATATTTTTTTTTAATATATTTGTACTATGTATACTAGCTTGTAATCATTTTAACTTAATATTTTATAAATACTTATGTTTGAATACAAAATATATACCAATATCATAATCTTTTATATCAGCATAGTACAAATACAAAAACCTTTTTTGGTGGAAGTTTAGATTCTTTCTAATTTGTTGCCGTTATAATAATACTTCTATAAAACTTATAACGTAAGAGGTATACATACAACTCTGTCAGTCTTGTTAGTCTGTCTCTATATCTATCTATCTACTGAATGATTAATTTATCAAGATATATTCCTAGAAGTTCAACTCCAAGAACAAAGCATATGTGTTAGATTTCTCCAGAGAAACAGAACCAATAGGATTTATTATGTAGTAAGAAGTAGTTTATAAAAAATTGGCTAATAAGATTATGAAGGCTCAAAATTTGCAGGTTAATTCTGCAAACGGAAGACCCAACAGAGTCACATTTGTGTTTCCAATCAGAACGCCAGCAGGATCATGAGCTAAGCAGAGTCAATGTTTCAAGTCTGAAGGCAGGAAAAAACTGTCCGAAACTGTCTGCCAAATTGAAAGGCCATCAGATAGGAAGAATTCTCTCTGGCTCAGGGAAGGTTCAGCCTTTTTGTTCTATCCAAGCTGCACATAAAATTATCAGAGTAGGTGAACAGTTTTTAAGTTTCTGATTTGTATTTCCAAGTTGGCCTCATAAAATTCTGTCCTATTTCGGAAGGCAAACTCCAGCAACGGAGAATGTCCACTGTTCCCCATCCTTGCCAACACTAGTCTTATCAATCTTTTGAAATCTTTCTCAATCCTAGTTATTCATAAATTCTGTATTTTTGAATTTTCTAACTTATTAAAGTCTATTTGCAATTCCAAAGTTAGTACTCAGGGCACTTTTCTGGTTGTTTGTGGATATGTGCAGAATGGTGAAAAATTTGAATCACATATGGGCAAACAAGGCCATCTCCTGCTTTCTTGTTTCAGCTTTCATACTGTGAACAAATGTCTTTTTCACAGTTAATTTAGTGCCACAATTTTCACATTTTGTGCGTTTGTTGGTAATTTTGCTGTTTAAATGGTCCCCTAGTATATGCTAAAGTGCTGTTTACTGTTCCCATGTGTAAGAAGCTGTGATGTGCCTTCTGGAAAAAATACACGTGTTAGATAAGCTTCATTCAGGCATGAGTTATAGTGCTGCTGGCTGGGAGTTCAGTGTTAATGAATCAAGGTATGATGTATCCAGAGACGGGAAGAGGAAATTCACTGATCTTTATGTGAGGCTTCTCTGGAAACTGCGGAAATAACATCCACAGTTCGAGATGAAGCTATGGGACAGTTAAATTTGTGGATTAGTGATATGATGACTGATTAAAAAAACGTAGTAGATAGAATTGTTGTGAGTTGAAAGCCAAAGAAATTTATGGTCATGTTACCCAGCATCGGGATGATGTTCTCAACTAATGTTTTATTATAGAAACACTGCCTATGGTTAAACAAAATTATATAGTTATCAGTTGAAGAAAATGTTGTGACTGAAAGCTTGCAAGAACCTGTTCTATTTCTGCATATTTTTAATATGCATCTTTTATTGTAGCTGATATTGACCTTTTTATGTTTAATTGTTGTTGTCGTTATTTAGTTGCTAAATCATGTCTGACTCTTCTGCGTCCCGGTGAACTCTAGCCCGCCAGGCTCCTCTGTCCATGGGATTTTCCAGACAAGAGTACTGGAGTGGATTGCCGTTTCCTTCTTCCCTGGATCTTCCTGACCCAGGGACTGAACTGGCAACTCCTGCACTGCAGGCAGATTCTTTACCCCTGAGCCGTCAGGGAAGCTCTTTTATATTTAATGAGCATATATGTTTCTTCTTTGTCAAGAGGCAGTACAATGTAGTAGTTAAGAAAGAGTATAATGTCTGAAATAATATCCTGGCTCCACACTAAATTGATATCAAGAAATCTGGGTTCTACAGCGTTTTCTTCCATACATATATGATTGCTATTACTTTCTGAGTTTTCTTTTCACTTCTATAAAATGAAGTTATGAATTTCTCCAATTCTAAGCTTTGGGGTTTTATATTCTAAAGATGTCATATTCCAGATCTACTCTAAATTAACTTCCACAATGTGCATTTGGGAATCAATGACTACTGTGATGTTTCTAGAAGCAGAGCATAACTGCTGGGATAATATGTACATTCTTTAATTCTGTTTTGAATATCTGATGTGTTGAAGAATTTTAGAGTGATACTACTTCCAAGGAGTTGTTTTATACATATATACATATATATATATATGATTGTTGACTCAAATTAGTAAACAAAATTTGGATTATCATTTTATCACATAAAAGTTATCGTATAATTATATTATCTGCATTGTTATTTATTGTCACTATCTCTGTGCATAATTACACTGGAGACAAATATGTTTACTTCTTAATATGGTTCACTATCACAAATTGCCGTAATGAGTGAAGTAATTTATAATAATTTTAGCTAAAGAAAAATACAGTCACCAAAGTTTATACTAAAGATGCTCAATCTCCAATTAAAGTAAAAATAATTTTCAGTGTGTAGTATGTAGAAGAGAAAACAGTAAAAATCCATTCTTATGACAGAATTTGTAACTATCCCACAAGATACCAAGGTTTTTATCTGATCTACAACTTTTCATATATAATCAGTTTCTTACTCCTACTCAGCAACCTGTTTTAACTTGCTTTCTTGTAATCAGGCCCAGAATCTATACTCACAATTTTTGTGTACGTTGTAATTGCATATATCTTGTCTATGTCAAAGCCTTTGACTGTGTAGATCACAATAAACTGTGGAAAATTCTGAAAGAGATGGGAATACCAGACCACTTGACCTGCCTCTTGAGAAATCTGTATGCAGGTCAGAAAGCAACAGTTAGAATGGGACATGGAACAACAGACTGGTTCCAAATAGGGAAAGGAGTACCTCAAGGCTGTATATTGTCACCCTACTAATTTAACTTATATGCAGAGCACATCATGAGAAACGCTGGGCTGGAGGAAGCCCAAACTGGAATGAAGATTGCCAGGAGAAATATCAATAACCTCAGATATGCAGATGACACCTCCCTTATGGCAGAAAGTGAAGAGGAACTAAAGGGCCTCTTGATGAAGAGAGTGAAAAAGTTGGCTTCAGTTCAGTTCAGTTCAGTTGCTCAGTCGTGTCCGACTCTTTGCGATCCCATGAATTTGCAGCACGCCAGGCCTCCCTGTCCATCACCAACTCCCAGAGTTCATTCAGACTCATGCCCATCAAGTCAGTGATGCCATCCAGCCATCTCATCCTTGGTCGTCCCCTTCTCCTCCTGCTCCCAATCCCTCCCAGCATCAGAGTCTTTTCCAATGAGTCAACTCTTCGCATGAGGTGGCCAAAGTACTGGAGTTTCAGCTTTAACATCATTCCCTCCAAAGAAATCCCAGGGTTGATCTCCTTCAGAATGGATTGGTTGGATCTCCTTGCAGTCCAAGGGACTCTCAAGAGTCTTTTCCAACACCACAGTTCAAAAGCATCAATTCTTCGGCAATCAGCCTTCTTCACAGTCCAACTCTCTCATCCATACATGACCACAGGAAAAACCATAGCCTTGGCTAGACAGACCTTAGTTGGCAAAGTAATGTCTCTGCTTTTGAATATGCTATCTAGGTTGGTCATAACTTTCCTTCCAGGGAGTAAGTGTCTTTTAATTTCACGGCTGCAATCACCATCTGCTAAAGCTCAACATTCAGAAAACTCAGATCATGGCATCCAGTCCCATCACTTCATGGCGAATATGTGGGGAAACAGTGGAAACAGTATCAGACTTTATTTTTCTGGGCTCCAAAATCACTGCAGATGGTGATTGCAGCCATGAAATTAAAAGACACTTACTCCTTGGAAGGAAAGTTATAACCAACATAGACAGCATATTCAAAATCAGAGACATTACTTTGTCAACAAAGGTCTGTCTAGTCAAGGCTATGGTTTTTCCAGTGGTCATGTATGGATGTGAGAATTGGACTCTAAAGAAAGCTGAGTGTCTAAGAATTGATGCTTTAGAACTGTGGTGTTGGAGAAGACTTGAGAGTCCCTTGGACTGCAAGGAGATCCAACCAGTCCATCTTAAAGGAGATCAGTCCTGGGTGTTCACTAGAAGGACTGATATTGAAGCTGAAACTCCAATACTTTGGCTACCTGATGGGAAGAGCTGACTCACTGCAAAAGACCCTGATGCTGGGAAAGATTGAGGGCAGGAGGAGAAGGAGATAGTGGAGGATGGGATGGTTGGATGGCATTACTGACTCAATGGACATGGGTTTGGGTGGACTCCGGGAGCTGGTGATGGACAATGAAGCCTGGTGTGCTGCGGTTCATGGGGTCGCAGAGTCGGACATAACTGACTGACTGAACTGAACTTAACTGAACTAGGGTACATAATAAGTTCCCAGAAGTTGCCGATACAGAATTCTAAGATTTTCTTAATTTTTTTTAAAGAATTTTCAATGATGCTTACAGTCAAACAGCCAGATATTAATAATGAACAAAATTATATATTCTAAAAAGTTCAGTTCAGTTCAGTTGCTCAGTTGTATCTGATGCTTTGCAACCCCATGATCTGTAGCATGCCAGGCCTCCCTGTCCATCACCAACTCCCTGAGTCCACCCAAATCCATGTCCATTGAGTCGGTGTTGCGATCCAACCATCTCATCCTCTGTCGTGCCCTTCTCCTCCTGCCCTCAATCTTTCCCAGTATCCGGGTCTTTTCCAATGAGTCAGCTCTTTGCATCAGGTGGCCAAAGTATTGGAGTTTCAGCTTCACTATCAGTCCTTCCAATGAACACCTAGGACTGATCTCCTTTAGAATGGACTGGTTGGATCTCAAGAGACTCTCAAGAGTCTTCTCCAACACCACAGTTCCAAAGCATCAATTATTCAGCACTCAACTTTCTTTATAGTCCAACTCTCACATCCATACATGACCACTGGAAAAACCATAGCCTTNGAGTTGGACACGACTGAGCAACTGAATTGAAATTGAAATGATGACACATTAGCTAAATGACACACCAGAAGGTGCCACGTCAGCTCCAAGGCTAACTATAAAAAGCCAAATGACAGTGAAAGTCACTCAGTCATGTCTGACTTTGCAACTGCATGGCCTATACACTTCATGGAATTCTCCAGGCCAGAATAACGGAGCCATTTCCTTCAACAGGGTATCTTTTCAAGCCAGGGATCAAACCCAGGTCTCCCACATTGCAGGTGGATTCTTTACCAGCTGAGCCACCAGAGAAGCCCATAAAAGGACAAAGGTGGCCCAATTCCTAGATATCTCTGCCCCTTCTCCAAAATACTTGAAATAATCCTCCCACTCATTAGCCTGTGAATTACTCAGCCTGTAAAATCTAACTACCCCAAGTTTCAGGGCATTCTGTCTATGGAATGTGAGTCTTTCTGAATAAATCTGCTTTTTACCTATCACTTTTCTCTTGCTGAATTCTTTCCGTGATGAGACACAAGGAGCCTGAGCTTCATTAAGTCCTAAGATGTGTGATTTCAGTTAAAATACAGTGAGTTTAAGTCTCCATCTGAGTTGTGTGGTTTCACTTCCGTCAAATGGCAGTAATGTCAGTGCAGTCTGTGATGTAGGCTCAATAAGGACATTTTCTTGGGTATTGGGGATGTCCAAGATTAAATGCCAGGATTGTAACTTTTTGTAGGCATGTAATGTGAGGACTGGATTTCCCCAATGACTCAGAGTTAAAGAACCTGCCTGCCAATGCAAGAGATGCGGGTTCGATCTGTGGGTTGGGAAGATCCCTTGGAGAAGGAAATGTTAACCTACTCTTGCCTGGGAAATACCATGGAGAGAGGAGCCTGGTGGGGCCATTGGGTCACAAAAGAGTCAGGCATGAGTTAACAATTAAACAACAGCAACGTAAAGACTTGTTCTCAGGCAGAGACCCTAGAGCAAGTCTACCTGGACTCAGGTCCCAGACAGTCACTTACCAGCTTGGGTAAATCACTTAAATCTCTTAGGTGAGTTTTGTCATCTGTCAAATTGGGGTAATGAAATCTTCCTTGTGCCATTGTATGTTTCAGTGAACTAGTACATAGTAGAAGAGTCTGGAATACATTATGAATTCTTAATGTGCTTATACGCATACTGTGGACGTGTGTTTGGGTTGTATAGAAACAAATAAGGAGCTATTTTGAAAGATACTTGAAAACCTTTCTATTCCAATGGAGGGTAGGCAAAATTAACCTTCAGGAGAGGACTGCTTTTATGTTTGAGAAATTACTTTAATAGCTTTGTTGGTTATAAAGGCTGAAATCCTAGTTTTAAGGGGCTGATTTGAGATAATAAGGAGATACAATTCTCTGTATAAGAATATTATTAGCTCTCCCCATTCCT